>JAAIXI010000210.1:67388-369909 GCA_013403645.1 Heliconius nattereri
CGTGTTTTGAACCCAGAGACACAACCACTGCTATCTACATTCATTTTGTCATTAATACGAAAGGTACTGAGCGACTCAGTGGCGGAGGTCACCGAGAAGTGGCCGATCTGTAGAATTCGTAGAACTAGATGGGTCTGTCAGACCCGACGTCCATACTTAAAGGTTAAGTATCATTTTAAGTCAAGCATATTTATATTATATTAGAAAAATATTTTTCAAAGAAATTATAAATATTTGAACGTAGCTAGATTCGAATCGTCCAATTGCAAACCGTTTTGACGTTTTCACCAATAAGCCATACGTTCTCATCAAGATTTCTAATCCTACAACATTCAAATTTTAATTATACGATTTCAAAAATAAATGGCACAGGCAAGAACTCTATTAAATTGAGGCTAACAAATGGCGTTTTATTTTAAAACGATAATTTTATTATTTATTTTGTTTGAAAATATCACTTTTTTTATTTTTGCCAAAATCTTTTTTGTTTTAATTTTATTACGCGTAGTTAAAACTGTCGTTTCATTTAACGGTGATAACAAAAACACTATATTGTAAACGCGACTGGTTGTGGGTTCAATCCCCACTCGATGGAATGAAATATTTATCTAAATTAATATTTCCATTTCTTCGCTCTGGCGTGGAGCCTTGATTTCCTCCACCACTTAATGCCTCTAGAATTCCCTAAAATTAGGGTTCCCTCTGCCTACCCTGCTATAGTGATGTAACGTTATATAAATGCAACTTAATTATAATATAAGCAACCTACCACGATCACCTTTGTGTAGCGACGGCACTAGACAGACAGCCGGATATTATTGGTGAACAAAGTTCCCCCGGATATTGCATTGAGCTATTTTGAGTAGTATTTACCAACCTGCCTGGATGGTCATACGCTCCGATAAATGCTTCAATGATGGTACTACTAGGTAGCGAAGCTAGTAATCAAGGTTGATTACTAGCTTCGCTTTCACAGTTAATTTAGTACCATGAATATATAATTTTGATATTTTATTTTTATTAATTATATATTTTAGTATTATATAATATTATTAGAAAACGATATTAGATCTAGATTTAGATTTCATACTGCTCGATTTTCCATTACTTGTTAAAATTGTATTATTGTTAAAATTTATTTGATTTTTGATTAGAATTATATAGAAAAGATATAAGATAGTATAAAAAGTCAAAGATACAAAATGCACAAAAAAAAAGGTCTTAATTATAATTAAGATTTCTACGTCATAGTAGATATCGTAACACAGTTCCTTCCATATATTATTTTCTAAGCAAATAAGGCCAATGTTTAAGTTAGGCATTTTGGTTGGCAAATTTGAACCAAAAATTAGATTTCTATCTGCGATGGTCTTTATTAAGCTGATATATCAATCAGCTTGGATTAAATTGATAGATGAAAACTCCTTGAACACATTGCTTCTGCAAGGCGTTTGCATATAACGTATATTACAACGACATTTCTAATACTTCGATTCTATTGATTCCTAAGCTATCAAAGTGCTGTTTGTCTTCCACAAAATAGTATTAAATACAATATCTACACAATATTCTTGTATAAGTTTGGAATATACTAGTTTTTGTCACGTATATTTCGCGACATAAGAATCAAATGAACGTATCTACATTTCAAAATTTTCCTAAATTTTACAGGAGAGCAAAATACTGTGAATTATCACCATTTTATATTATTCTATTTACCGACTTATTAATAGAGGTAGTATAATGAAGATACGTGGATTTGACTCTTATGCCGCGATTTATTATCTGTAAGTTATAACTGACACTAAAAAAGTTAAATAAAATATCGTTTGATTCTACATGATACTTTATATTACGTGAGGTGTCTCAAGGTGATTGAAAACATTTACCTTGTAAGTATAAATACATATATGTTTGTTTGTTTGTAGCTTCACGCTAGTAGGCAAAAGGAACCCGGACCTAGTATTAAGACACTCTGTTCCCATTAAGACACTTCCGTTTCCCCACTTTCCGCCGAATTCTGGAGGCATTGCGTGTTGAGTGATGGAACTTAAGGCTACGCTTTGCCTCCTTACCAGAGCGTGGAAATGAAAATATTATTTTTCTCCTTAAAAGAAAATAATCGAGATACATATAGAAATAATTGATTTTTTTTTAAAAGGATAACCAGTTAATTACAACTAATAGTGATGTTACTGATAACATATTATTTTAATTATTAATATAGATAGGTGTATAGCATTGTGGTTTATTTATAAAGAATTGATTCAAAGGAGTAGAGTATTACCTATAGTAAAACTTATTTCATAACATTTTATAACTTAGATTAAAACACTACACGCGTGACAACTAATAACGAATTGTTGTATTTTTTTTTCAAAAGTATTTTATTTTTGGTTAAAATTAAAATGAGATGTTAAGATAATCGATACGACTTCAGCGATGGAACTCAACGCTTCCCTTTATCTTATTAGTAAAGGAAAATAATTCACCATCTCGATTGGGGATCGATTCTACAACCATTGATATTAGACTCGCACTGACTCCACTGTGCTAAAAAGGACTAGCGTAGAACCTTGTTTGAACATCTACTTAAAACTGTGTTTGTCCCGTTACTAAGCAACGTTATTGTAAAAATTGTGAGGCGCTTTCATTGTTATATTTTATTTCTTTAATTTAAAACAATGATTAAAAGAATTACAATTGTTAAATCGATGTTTCCTCCTTAAATTTGATATATTAAATATGTGTACATGTGGAATATTCTATAATTTTTTCTTAGCTTTGTTAAGAAATGTAGTTTTTCTATTTCGTCTTTCGTTATTCAGTGGTGGACGTCGGCCTAATGGAGTTTCAGAATACTAGCTTCAGTAGGTATATTTTATAATAATTGTAATCCGTATTTGTGTAACGTTTTGCTTTATACTGTGATACTTTTAATTAAACTCTATTATATTTATTTATACATGTACAAGTGTAATATTTGGGAGTAAATTAGTAATGAATACTAAGAATATATATAAATCAGATTTACGCTGTATCCTGCACACAGCAGGGTAGGCAGAGGGAACCTAGTGTTAAAACACTCCGTTCTACTTTCCGCCGAATTCTGGAGGCATTGTGTCGAGTTGGAGCGGCTAAGAAAACATTTTTTTTATATTTTCATTAGGTCGACGATGACTCATTCCATTCATTTATTATTTAGTAAAAGATTTCTCTATTCTTGTATTAAAGTCACGTAAACTTTATAAACGTCCGATATATATAAAAGAAACTGTTACGATGTTTACTAAAACGTACTTGGTTATTTATTTTTGTGTATATTAGAAGGTGTGTACACAAAAATAAATAACTAATATTATTGAATTATTAAATATATAATTAGCTAGCCATAATTATAAAATAAATTTGTATTTCTCTTTTTATTGGAACAAAAATCTAAAAGATTTTTTATTAAAAACTTAATTACAATAAAAAAACTTAATATTTCAAGCACAAATCACGGAAAATTAAACTATATAATAAAATCACTCAAGTTGCAAGGCGGCTAATGACTATTATGTGATACTAATAATGACGATAGTAAAGCATCTAACTGTAGTAGTAAAAAGGGGGACAAACACCTGTGTTTTTGTATATAAATCTATCTGGCAGTATTTACTCACGCCGCCGTGCACAGCCGTCGGGTTCCTACCTGCCTACCTGGAGGATGACTCACCGCCATATGCTTAGAAAACCTCATTCTTAAAATTTTACGCAGGAATTCGGATAATTTATAGTCAAAGTTAATCTGAAGTTCATAATGTAACACTTATTAAGTACTTTTTAGTGCGAATAGTAAAAAGAAGTGGATATGTTTGTATTTTAGTCTTGTTTTAGAAGGATTTCTTTTAATATATTAATTGTTTTTTAGCAATTGCACAACTTGCCTATTTTCTGTCAAATTCCGGAGGCACTGCATGTTGAGTAGCGCAGCTCAACGCCGCGCTTTGCCTCGTCACCAGAAGGAAAAAAATGAAAATATTAAATAGCTAATTTCCTCGAGTGGGAATCAAACTCACAACCTGTTACGTTTATAGTCACACTTTGTGCTACGACTTTCTAAAAATCAATGGTGTTTTTACGCTATTGTATTGTTCTTTCAGTCATAGTTACCTAAGCTGAGGTAGCCGATACATCACTATTTACTTTTTTTCCAGGCAAGAAAATGTCTCGTTTCGCTTGTCTACTGGCCGTGGCTGGGGTCACTTCGGCCCAGCTCACGCTGGATGGCATCAAGTGTGGCCAGCTCACCTGTCAGCTAGATGAGTACTGTTCTCCGGAGACCAACCGCTGTGCGCCCTGCAGCGTCGTCTGCAACAAGACCCATCACAATTACGACTTCGGCCTCTGCATCAAGGAGTGTCAAGGTTGGTTATACTGGAGGTTACACTTTATGGCAACGTGTTATAGAAGTGATTTTTTTATATATTCAAATTGTTTATTTCATAGCAACTCAACGAGGTATTCTAGTATATAGTAGTTTACACAATTACTTTTGCCGTATCTAGCGAGGTAGGCAGAAGGTACTTGGAAACCTAGTATTAAGACACTCCGTTCGTCCACTAAGATCCCTTTCCTTAAAAAAATTAAACATTTCATTTTCACGAGTGCGAACTCACGACCTGTCGGTCTAAAAGTCACATGCCCAATCCCTTGCACCAGGACTGGCCACATTATTTACTTATTATTTTAATATTAGAAATAGTTCATGAAACTTTTCTATAACATTATGTAAGAATTCTTAACCTAAGATGAGTATAATATGTACGTTTTAAGTTGACGATGACTAATATTCCTACATACAATAATAATGGAGGCCTTCGTAGGAGTCAACAACTAAAATGAGCTTAATTGTCCATTGTCATAGAGTAAATTGTTATTTTGCAGTATTGCTTACAACCAGTTTCGTAAGGCAAGCCGCTTACAAATAGGTTAGCCTCCTCTAACTAGTGCTGCCTCACTCGCACACAAGTTTAAGAATGTAAGGTTTAGGTCGAACGTCGTCGCCTCCAAGCCTGTTTTCAAGTTATTGTAACTTTAGTCTTGATTGCAATTACTAAAGTAATTATTTGAAGCCTTCGTGGCGCAGTGGCACAAGGGTGTGACTGTAACGCGACGGTCGTGGGTTCGATCCCCACTCGAGGAAGTGATATATTTATTTACGTTTATATTTCTATTTCTTCGCTCTGGTGTCGAGGTTAAGCGCGGCGTTTAGTTCTGCCACGCAACACGCAATGCCACCAGACTTCGGCAGAAAGTGGGGAACGGAGGGGATATATAATTTTTCCTTATTTTTTTATTTATTGCTATAAAATATCCATAGAAATATTATTTTTTCAATAATAAGGCACTACCAATAATCACGCAGATTTGTCTCAAGTAGAGCTTTCGTCTTAATTGAACATTTAAATAATATTTCTTTAATAATTGATTTAAACTTCCCTCAGTATTTTTTTCATCGTATATAAATTATTTAATAGATAAGTAAAGAATCATAATATATTCCTAGGGTGCTGCCCGTATTTGTTATTTATAATGAAACTTAATTATTTTATGGAAATGCAACGGACACAACTGAAATACTGCGAAATATTAATTTAGATTTTACATTAATCTCATATTAATAAGCGATCCCATTATACATGTTAAACGTTATTTCGTAACAATGTGATACCCATCCCATATACAAATTTAATCATTAAATTTAATAATTTGAGATTTTAATTATAGCGAGTAATTTCAACTTTTGTTCGACCATAGTTTATGACAAAATTTCATAACCGTCGTTCTGTTCTGGTCGTCGATGACTTTATCGTTAATTTGGTCCACTAACTTTTACCTGGTGCCGACGTACTGCCATACTGTCATCAAAAACTAAAGCTTCACAATTTGGCTGATTTTGACACGAATGTAATTACAGCACCGGGAATCCTATTTTATTATAGATCCAAAATTGCATACAAAATTTAAACATATTCGTTTATAATTATAACGATCTAGCAGCTCGATAATAATTATAACGATCTAGCAGCTCTCATGTTATTAATTTTATGTAAATTGATTATTTTTCTTCATTAATTTAACACTGAATACTAATATATGTTACGTTTTACAATTCTGTGGACTCGGCTAAAATTTTATATACAATTTTTTTTACGGTCAGCCGTGACGAAGGGGCATCAATGTGTGACTTTAAACGCGATAGTTTATAGGTTCAATCCCCTCCAATATTCCCTCGATAGATACAACGTAAAGTGTAAAAATAACGTTCATTTAAGCAAATACTGAAAACAAACAGCAATAGAACGAAGCCAGGAGTAAAAGAAAGCGGATGCCTGAGCGAGGGCATCGCTTCGCTTAATTAACCTCCGCTTACTATGTACCTTAGCGAACGTTTATTTCGTATTATGCAGGAGTAAAGCAAAGATTTAATTTGTCAATATATTTAAATTAGAAAAGTAAAACTAAAACATGAATTAGTAAATAATCTTATAAAATTGAACTCAAACGATGAGGCAAAATCTCAAATACACCATACTATTCTTAAATTGGTAATACAAGTCAAATCAATTAAAATAGTCAACAGGTAATTGGTAGGGGTGCTACAATGGCCAAAACGTCATGGTTCGCTGAGTGGAACACGGACAGGTATATGTGTGTGCACAGTCGCGTGAATGCACCTCTGTGTGTCTGTGTGTGTGTGACCAACATGTCGAAACAGGTACCCAGTTACCCACCTGCACTTTGAACAGTAAAAAGCAGATAGCGCATTCTAATATTCTTTTGCGTCTCCTTTGACAAATATATTTCAACATGCCGTGTGACGTCTATTGAAATTGTTTAGTAAATTTCATAGCGTCTATTAACTAACTTTCCTTTATAAAATGAAAAATTAAATATCATATGCAGCTCGTCGCCCTACACCTCCATTGTACGTTCCTATACGGTAAACTATACAACACTTAGTCGCGTGCTCTTTTAATGAGTAATTTTATTAAAAAGAAAAATTAACTTTGTGCTTTTTGAAGAACTTAAATGTAGAGAACGTCCATAGTTGTTACTTTTAATTGAAAATATTTTTATATAGAAAGTTTATTATTATATGTGAGAACATTTTCAATTCTCTACTGTTTGTGTGTTAAAATTCTTAAGTTATAGATAATTCAGATTATTTTAATTATCAATTTCATAGTACTTAAATTATTCGTTTCTCCTTCCTTCCAATCGATGCATTGTTTAAGATATACCACGTGTGCGGTGCATGTAATTTTTTACCAAATCTCCAATATATAGTGTATATTATGTTATGTGTACAGCAGGTTAGAGGGGGTAGTATTAACTATGTTTCTGTACCGTGCTCTGGTATAATGAGCTATTAGCAGAGAGAGACGTACATTTTCAGCGTCTGGCTCTGGTGGATCCTGACGGCTAATTTAGTAATATTGTGGTATGGGTTTTCATCATCATCATCATCATCATCATCATCATCAACAACAAACATCTTTTGTCCACTGTTGGACATAGGCCTTCACCAATTCTCGCCACCATACTCGATCCTCAGCTTTTCGGACCCATCCGCTTCCCGCCTAGCTCTTTATGTCGTCGGTCCATCTCGGTCAGGGGGTCGTACCACCGGTCGTTTGGTACGGGGTCTCCACTTTAAGACACGTGTGCCCCAGCGGCCGTCGGCTCTACGACAGATATGCCCCGCCCATTGCCACTTCAGCTTACCAATTCTTTGAGCTATGTCGGTAGCCCTTTTGGTATGGGTTTTGCTAAATTATAATTATTACGTTTGATTTCAGGTTACTTGTTGGATTTGAGATACATGCTGAAATCTGACGGCGTTGGTCCGCCATCTGACATAAGCGGTGAGTTTACATAACATTTATTATTGACGTGATAACCTCATATAAATCGAAGAACGCTGGCTGCACGCAAGCAACAAGTGTCTCATTGTCACGTTCCGTCTGAGCCGAGCGTGCAAGCGAGAGCGCAAAACGAGCGATAGAGAAACACGATCTTCCAAATCGCATTGTTAATATGTATGATTTAAGTAAAATATTTCTTTTTTTGTATTTTATAAGTAGTGATAATTCAATGATAATATTTTATGGTATGCACGTAAACAGACTTTAAAAACAATTTGTTTCAAATTTTGAAAAAAATGTGCATAAAATTTATTAATTATAGGTACGAGTATGTGAATAGGTACGACCGGAGCTGGAGGTTTCTTTTTACCCTGCCGTAGGGATTTTATTGCATCTAAAACACTTAATGTTGTTTACTCTTTCCTTACTATAATCTGTGTACACAAAGTGCAAGAGCATTGCGACTGTGAAGAACTATTTATTTTCTTAAGTGTTTTATTTTATAGTTCCAAAGCGAACGCAATTACATACAATTTTTCATAGTTATAAGACAAACTTGCGAATTTTATTTTTATAGTATAATCTTTACATATAAAAGGACATGTTTCCACTGATTGAGGTAAGACGCATGCACTGTCGTAACCGCTCTGCGTAGAAACGTGAAATTTGGACAGATGTTTATTTTCGCAATCTGGACATACATTAAGAAGGGATTTTGAAAAATTTTAACCCTAAAGGGCATGACATAGGGGTTGAAAATTTGTATGAAAAAAAAAATCAGTACCAATTTTTATGAAATTTGAAATTCAGACTCTTAAAAACATTTCATTGAACACATATTTCGGAGTCTTTTAGAATTCACCCTTTGTTTTCAGTTTTATGTAAGATTTGATGCTTATTAGTATAATACATTTAATAATAAATTGAGTAAAACTACAATGTTTTATATATTTAATAATATTTTTTTGTACTTTTCTTAAATTAAATATTAATTAATGCTCTTAAGCGTAAAGCCCGCTTTTTGTACATTGTTTTTTTGTAATTTTGTGCAATAAAGTATATATAAATAAAAGTAGCACAAGAATTACGCATTCAATATGTAATTTTACGTCGATATAACGTTAGCCAGAGCAAAGAGCGTGCCGAATCCTGAGTCTATCAATCCAATGATTCGAATGATATATTTTACTTCTTTGTTTTCCTTCATTGTTTTTTTTTGTAATTTTGTGCAATAAAGTATATATAGATAAATAAATAAATGATCGAATCACGGAGATTGACCGATCGACGATCTATCGACAATATCGATCAGTTGTGAAGTTGTGAAAATAATGCGCAAATTGTGCAATTAAGTACAAATTAACGTCCCAAAAATTAAAATCCTATTGATTCAGGTAATATGATACTCAATAAAAAAAAAAATTATACTTGCGGTTGAACCAAACGAAAGCTTAAATTATTCCGTTACAATGCCAGCTATCGGAAGATATGTAAAACTATTGATTTATTTTCTTTTCATGTCATTTAATTTCAGAAATTCATAAAATATTAAATTAAAATATAAAATGAATGATTGTTTTTATGTAAAATTAATTAAATGTTATTTGAGGCTTGTCGTGGCGTATTGATACAAGCATGTAATTGTAAACGCGACAAGTTTTGGGTTCGATTTCCTCACGAGATTATTAAATATTTTATTTAATTTCTTTTCACTTCTTTGCTCTACCTCTTAAGTTCCACCACTCAACACGAAATGCATTCAGATTTATGTGAAAAGTGGGAAACGGAGTGCTTTTGACTAGGCTTGCAGAGTCGCCTGCTATGTGCGAGATACAAACATTTATATTTAATAAATATTTGTAACCTAAGCGGGCGAAACTGCCCAGATCGGCTATTATATAATATTTGAAAACTTTTTTAATCAAATTATTATTAAATTATTATGAGGCCGTCGTGACCCAGCGGCACAAGGGTGACTGTAACGCGACGTTGACTTCCGCATACACGATACCTCCAGAATTGGGCGGAAATAGGAGAACGGAGTGTTTTAACACTGTGCTCCCTCTGCATATCCTGTTGGGTGCGGATACAGAAAAAAAACAAAACAAAATAAATTCACACAAAAAAAAATGTGTAGTGGTGGGAGTCAACGTGGCGGTGTATAGCAGCCACAATACACAATATCTATTAATAGAAAATTAGGTAGCGCGTGGAGAATAGAGAGAGTGATATTAACTGTGTATTTATAGAATTATAGAGCAATAAATTACGAAAGTACTCGATTTCTATTATATTATTTGATTATAGAAATAAAATTATATGCGACATATTCTTTTTTATAAATATGCTATCTTGCTAACGTGTTTTATTGTATTATTTGTAATTAGTTTTTTTTTGGTTTTATGTATCTGTACTTAATAATGTTGGAATAAATTATTTTGCCGCCAAAATAGTTATTCTTATGTAATATTAAAGAATGCGAATATTAGATTTACTTATTAGTTTTTGAGCTCTCTCGCACCTTTTGTGTTGCTTGTTCAAACAGCATCCATTGTTAGAACGTAATTGCCTTTTGCGAAATTATGATTTTATTTAAATGACTTTCCTAATGTTAATGTTTTAAATATGTATTATTTGTATGTTAACATTATCATAAATATGAGACTATTATGGCGCAACATGTCATGTTTGTGGGTTCGATTCTCACTCGGGGGAGTATTATATTTACAAAAATATTTTGACGGTTGATGATGGTCTGTGGTCTGTTTTAAGCTCCGCTATTAAGTTTCGAATTATGTTTACGATATACAGGAAATGGAGAACGGAGAGTCCTATCATTAAATTATCTCTGCGTATATCTACCCATACCTGGGATAGGGCGAGATAGACTGGGATAGACTAATAACTATATTTTATTATTTATAATAGTTATATAAATATTACGCTGTAAAAATACGAGTATTATAAGCTCATTATGTACTATACGATTTCACATGAATGTACTTAGATCAAATTATATTTTTTATAAATGCAATAAATTTAATTGGATTTTCTTCATAAAGGTGTCCAGCGCCAGGCACAGACAGCCCTCATCGTAAGCAGCGTTGCTCTCGCAGTTTTGATTCTCATCGTCATTATATTATGCAGAGGAAAACTGTCCTGGCGTTATATTAAGCAGAAATTTCAGCCTTCAAAGGTAAGAAATATTATTTGTTCTTTTTTTCTTTTAGCTTCAAGCTGCATCCCACACGTAGCTGGATAGGCAGAGTATTCATAGTATTAAGACACTCCTCTTCGCACTTTCCGTCCAATTATGGGGCTATTACGTGTTGAGTGGCGGAAATCAACGCCGCGCTTTGCCTCGGAACTTGAGCGAAGAAATAAAATTGTTAAATATTTCTCTTTCTCGAGTGGGAATCGAACCCTCAACCCGTCACACGCTTGTGCCCCTGCGCCACGAATGCAACTAATTTTCTGTATCTTTATAAAAGAAAAAGAATCACGGAAGAAGTATCTGAAAAAAATCTTCATCATTTCTATTCATTACCTATAACGGTTTAGATACCGATTTTGCGACTAATAGAAGTATTTTGTTTTCTTATTAAAGTGTATTGTAGGTTTTTATCAATCCATAGCAGGATTGTTATTCTGAATACTTCTATATAAAAATGGATTAAAATTGGATGAAAAGGGTGGAATGCTTCAATATCTTCCAATTTACTTCAAGTCAATTAAATAAGTTTATAAACAATTTATATTTAGGTTTTTCTTCCCAGAATCGTGTGAAGCAATACCCAGGTGATCTTACGCATCATAACCCGCACGCGGAAATGGCAATGCCGAAACCGAAACCCGAATTGAAACTAGAAATACGAAACCCCGACCCACCAAAACGACAGAATCCACAGCCACTGAACGCCAGGGATTTAGATAATAGAACCCAGACCGAGAAAAGCGTTGGCGCAACGACCCCGAAGACTATAAGCACGACGTTAAGCAATCGACATCCAGCTGAAGATACGACGTTAGATTTCTCATATGATAATATGGGTATGAATGTGACACCTCCAGAGCAGCCGGCTGGCAGTCACAGGTTCTGAGGCCCGGCTGTGACGTTTGGCGGAGAAACGGTCACGTTAATAAATAATATATTATAATGCACTTTTTATACATTTAAAAGTGTGTGGTCAATCACAGTATGTACTTAGATCTGTCTTAATATGGATATTTTATCAATAGAAGTTTAAGTTTAATATAATAACATTAATGATGGAATTTGTAAAGTAGTATAGAAAACTGAAAAATCTGTATCATGCTGTTTTTGTTTTTGATTGAATTATTTACATTTTTTCAAATGATTTAGTCGAAATATTAAATACATACAAGTATCTAGAAGATATAATACGTATACAGAAGAAGGAGCAAGAAGATGACTTTTCTTTTTTTTAATTTTTTTTTATTGTTGATAGGCAAGCATTTTTCCGCTATTTCACCTGGTGGTAAGTGACGATGCGGACGATGGTGGAGCATGCTTGCCTAGGTAGTGTCTATTCACTCGTTCTTTAAAGACTTAAAGGTTATACTTGGAGGGGAACAGTTCAGCAGGCAGGGAGTTCCACTCCTTAGCCGATATGATATATAATTGGTGATGATATAATTGTCCGCTGGACGTCGTACCCTCGATCGATATCCCTGGCTCATCATTGATTTACGAAACATCACATATATAGTTCAGTACATCACAAACATCACATGTTGCGCCGAGATATACCTATTATTATAATTGTTTCCTGAGAAAGTATTTATTACGGTTTAAGTAGAACAGTGACGTGGAAGTTTCTTTTAATTGCTTTTTTTTGTTTTTTTTAAAGTTTCACGCTGTTTACCGCACACAGAAGGATAGGCAAAAGGGAATCCAGTGTTAGGACACTCCGTTCCCCATTTAGAGGTATTAGAGTCGGTTCAAAATAATGACCTACAATGCTTTGATAGATACTGCTGGCCGAGCGTAACGTAACAAATTGATATGAATGCGTTGGTTCACAGTAATTTTCAAATATTATTCAAATGAATTATTACAAGTAATATATTATCAGTCGGTCTATTTATAAATTATCTCATTTTACTACGGATTATTGCCAGAAATGTTAATAGACTGAAACCCTCCGGTGGTGTAATTAAAGTGTAAAAGTCATTTTGACGTCAATTATTCATAATATTTGCCATATCATGAAGATATTTGGGAAGTTTGAAAATATCTTCTTAATTTTCAATGCAATATTCTATTTAAATAGTTTTTGTTGTCTTCTTCTATTGTTAAAGATGTGTTGTTAAAGATATTTTAGTGTAGTATTCTAAGGAATAAAGTTAGCGCGGGTGAATTCGTTTTTTATTGTACGAGTTGTCAATACATTTGTTGTTCATTATTGTTTGTGCGTCCCCGGTTCTGTTAAATGTATATTATATATACCTACATGTTATATGAAATATGAAATTACAAAAATAGTTTAATAAATCTCATTGGCAAGCAATAATGAGAAATAAGTGACAAATTAATTAATTCATATAAGTGTATGTATATGTAATATGTATAAGCATTTGATGTAACCTTTGTCATTCACAATAGTGAACGTCCGTCCGTCCGTCCGTCCGCTTTTACTCTGGACTTCTGTTCTTCTTGTGTTTGTATATTACTCTCTTTCTCTCCTTTATCAATAGCTTTCAATATTGTGATTTATTGTGAAAGTCAGTTTAAAAACTTGAAATGTCTTGTAAAAATATATTTTATAACTATACTTCATCCGCAGACTTCTGAAATAAATTTGAAAAATAATATTTGTGCACCTCCTTTTCTAATATAAATGTCGACTTTTTGATTTAATGGAATTTAACATGCAGTACTATTGCAAAGTCAATTACGATCCCTTTGTATTATGTTATTAAAATAAATATAGTCCGCCTGACATTGCCTATTGAAACGAATTACGGTCTAGAAATCATTGAAACGCACGTTACCTAGATTGCATTTCCGATGCATATATATTACATTCGGATTTAGATTAGATTTTCATTTCCTTTTGTTAATTCTTATGGTCTATTTTCGCAATATGTGTAATATAATGTCGTGAAAACCATATTTTTATGCTCTTTCCTCCAAAATGGGAAATAATGAAATAGTCTGAAAGCATGATCCAGAATCCTATTAGACGCGACGTACACTAGTTACAAATAATAGAAATATATTAAATACGAAGGTGACTTGACTGTTGACTCTGACTTTGCCATGTTGACTTTTCTAGTGGATGGTCTCTCAAAGTGCATTCAATCACCCAGAGTCACTTAATAAGAACAACATTACTTGCCATGTCATGTAGGGTGTTTCAAATTATTTTAAAGTCAGCTTATAGTATTAAATGTACTTATTGTCAACTTGTCGACCTTTTAACTGTTGTAATAAATTCTATTTATTGGCATTTGTTGGTACAGAATGAAGCATTTTATTGTTAGAGGATAAAATATATTTGTTTTCCTCTATATACATTTTCATATGTATTATATATGAGTAGCATACTAATAAAATGCAATCTCTAACCCTAGTTGTTGTAAACGTCACGCGATGTATCATCAACCACGTCAAATATGAAATATGACGAAAAAAAAAAATCAAATCGGAATATCTGGGCATTATGGAAAATTATTATTAAAAAAGGGTTGAACAAATCATAAGTAAAATAATATTTTTTTAAATATTTCTTATTAGTAATAAAAAAAAAACATAAATGTAAAATCTATGTAGAATCGGGTTGAGCGATTTCGTAAACAGGGCGATGTCACCCTGGCTAATTTTTTTTTAAATATTTTCAATGTACAGAAACGACTTTTCTACAGATTTATTATAAGTATAGATGTAGATCTTGTTTAGTACTTAAGAAAAACTATTTTAGTTATTATCTAAGATTATAAACGTCCATACGATACATTCCAATTATTTTATTATTAGCTAGTCTTAGGTAGATCCCTAGTAACATCTCAGCACTTGATCAATACAAATGCTTTAATAATTATAATTTAAATATCACAAAGAAAAAACCCTCTGAGTTTCATATTAAAATTCATTATTAAAAAAAAATACATAATTTAAATTATTAAATGTAACTCAACGCTATTAAGAAAACCACAACCGGTGTGCCTATATTAAGCTAACTAAAATAGATACAAGCTATTTATAATTTTATATGCATTTCATCGGTTGATTGGAAATTCTGTGGTCGTGTACCGCCGCCGCCGGACCTCTCAATTGAAAATGTGGAAGGATAAATATTATGTAATGCGAGGTTCGCGACCGAATAGAGCTTTTTGTTTAAATAATTTCAATTCAAACAAGAAGAAATAAATCCTCCCAAAATGAAAATAAAATTAATGCGTCCGTTTTAACTAAGTTTTTTCCATTGCTAATTATTTCGCACCTACATGTGTTTCACTGTGTCTCTTAAACGTTAAATGTATGTTAAGAGTTTATCAACATATCCAAATTCTATATAATAATTACAAATAGATAGATATTGAATTTATCAGCGCCAAGAGGCACTGGTTCCAATTCAAATAAGATTTAAGATTTAAAAGTGTTCTTCTTAGATTAGGCGTTTATTAAACATTTATAATTAAATGTTACATTGTTCTCGCATAAGAAAACACTAGAATTACCTTGAATTTGTTAATTCATACATTTTTATATAAATAAGTACATATTTATAATGATCAACTTGTAGCTATATCTTTCTAAATATTTCAATATTCAATCGACTTAGATAAAAGTTGTGAAATTTAATTCAACAATAAATTAAATTTTGGACTAATTTTGTAGCAACTGTAATTTTTTTAACAATTTGGGAGGCAGCTAAAAAATCGCTTTTATGTGTCTCGTAAGTATTTGATTATATACATATATTACAATTGTGAAACAAAAGATTTCACAGTTTTATATTTCCATTTTGTTCCTATCTGTTCATATCTCGTGTTCTTGTGGTTCATGTCAGAGGTAGAATAAAATTGTAATACCCACTCCGCGGCAACTGATTACTTAAATAGGATTAAATACGTGGTATATCCCACTTACGACTTAAGTATATCATTAAAATTATTACGATTCAAAATCGATATGTAACTATTATTGTATTACTTAGAATAAAATATTAAAAACTAAACGCTGAAACTTAGTAAGTATTTGTATATACAGAGGCTCGTCAGAAAGTCCGTCCACTTGTTTGTAAGAATATCTTAAGAAATATTTTACATAAGGAATTTAATGAATATTGTAATTAATACTGCTCATACATTTATTGTGTAACGTGAGAATTATTTGTTATTAATAACTTGGTATGATATTTTACTAATATATTATAATTATTGTTATTTCTAATCCGATTTAAAGTATTATGGCATCTTAGAGTTTGTCTAATAAATTATGTACTTCGTATGTTTTGTGTTCTTTATATTATTTTCATTTTCAACGCTATGGCAGCTAGGTGGTGTAGAATCACATTATCTTTCCATTAAGTTGGTGAAGGTGCCGACTCTGATAGAATAAAATTTTCAGTAGATTGTAAATTTGCTTTGGTCTGCGGCCTAATGGAAAAACCCGATTGGATTGGAATCCAAGGCATTGCTTATTTTAAATATGCATTTCAGTTTGAAAATTTTCTTCTATAGAAAAAATAACATTTTGCTTTATCATAAAACATCGCTATTTTAAGAAAATATTAAATTTTTATTTGTATTCACTTTTCGTATTTTTTTAATATTAGGTAATCATTTTTATTCTATCTTTCATACATCTATTGTGGACAATCGAGGAGCAGAGGCTCAAGCGTGTGACTGTAAATACGACAGGTTGTTATTTGTGGGTTCGATTCCCGCTCCAGGAAATGAGATATTTAATATAATAGATATTTAATATTCATTTCCTCCCTCTGTGATAGGTACGGCGTTGAGTTCCGTCATTTAACACGCGATGGCCTCTCGGAGAGCGGAGTATCTTAACACAAGGCTCTCTCTGCCTACCCTGCTAAATATAAGGTACAGTGTGTAAAAAAATCAAAATTTATAGAAAAATTTAACTAAATATACAACAACTAAGATAAGAAGACATATTATAGGTACAATTTTCATACTTAAATTCGATTAACTGATTTCAAGGGAACTTATTATGGATGCTTCAATTAGTGGCCTTAATATGAACACTTTGACTAACGCTATTATACCTGATGAGGTTTACGTACAGTGTGCGCCAAATGATTGAGAGTTTATTTGAAACAAATTTGTATATATATTTAGACTAGTGGGCGCGCGCAGCTACGCCTGCTTATTTGCACACTTAGAGGTGAATTCTAATAAACCATGAAACACGTGTTCAATGAAATATTTTAGTCTAAATTTTTAATTTTATAAAAATCGATGACAACTTAAAGTTTTTCCATACAAACTTTCTACCCCTTATTTTCACCCTTAGGGTACCCCCTAATAAATTATAATAAACCACGAAACACATGTTTAATGATATATTTTTAAAAGTCTCAATTTCAAATTTTATAAAAATCGGTGGCGATTTTAAGATTTTTCCATACAAACTTTCAACCCCTTATTTGCACCTTTAGGGGAAGAATTCTAGAAAACCATGAAACATGTGTTCAATTAAATACTTTTAAGTGTCTAAATTTTATATTTTATAAAAATCGGTGGCCATTAAAAGATTTTTTCCATACAAACTTTCAACTCCTTATTGGCACCCTTAGGGGGAGAATTAAAAATCTAAATGTCAAATTAAAAAAAATCGGTGGTGGTTTAAAAAAAAATCCATACAAACTTTCAACCCACATTTCTCCCTTTAGGGTTAACATTTTTCAAAATCCCTTCTTAGTGGATGTCCAGATTACGTAAGTAAAAATCTGTCAAAATTTCACGTTTCTACGCACAGCGGTTACGGCTGTGCGTGCGACTTACCTTAGTCAGTGAGGACAAGTCCTTTTATATATATAGATAATAGCAATTTATATTGAATACGATAATAAATAAGGCGGGTGGATAGTCTATATTAATTATGTAATAATTTATTCTTTCCTATCTATTATATCCTTTGACAAACATTTTATTTGATTCTGGGATTATAACATTTTTATATTTACTTCAGTGCGTTTCCTGCTAAGATCAAAGCTTAGCGTGGTTTTAACGTAATTTCTTTCACGAGGTTCCGGTATTTTATTATTGAATGATTGTCATCATCACACTATTGTCTATTAAATTAGTTATATTTAACAAAGAAACTTAAATTGCTTTCATATAATTTATTTGCTCTCAAATGTCTATTATAATATTCGAACACAAATATGTATTTGTTCAAGAAATATTCTCGTCTTCAAGCAAAATGTACTTCAATAATAATAATTGAAGCGATTTAAAATCCTTTTCAATTTCTTTCGTATCACTTTATTTTTATGTTGTTCAAGCATATCGGTGTAGGCGTCTGAGAATGGCATTATATTGATACCCCCATCTGGACTCACTATGCCAGGTAATCCTGGGACCATCCCAAATTGCCCAGGAATCCTAGGAGGCGGCATTAGACCAGGTGGCATTGGGAGAAAAGAAGGCACGGGTACAGGTACAGGTACAGGTTGCAGCATGGGTAACAAACGAGGGTCAACAGCAGGCGGTGGTTGCGGTAGCGAGGGCACTGTGGTGCTTGGAGGGCAGTACGGCGTTTGGGGCAGATCAACGTTTATTTTATTTTGACAGTAATCTGGTATGTTTCTTGGATACCAATATAGTGGGTTGCAAGGATTTTCTAAAGCAGGTCTGTTGTCATGTTCTTTATTTTTTAAAGGATCCATATATGTTAACCCAGTTGAAGTACACGAAATTTCTGATACAAACGACAAAACCAAAACGATATGCTGAAAAAAATATGTATAAGAAGTGTAAAATATTTATGAAATAGACAATTTTTAAATTATTATCTGGATGTCAAGCTTACCATTTGGTGTGAATAAACGCTGTTTCTTATAATTTTCATTAGTAGAGTTGTTGATTGCAATGATTGTATTTGTGATTTTAAAGTGGAATTTCTCTCTATGTAGATTCTTTTCAATGAAAGGACTTTTTTGAACGGACAATAGGGTCTCTTTTATTGTTTTCATAGAACAATGAGCATAGAAAATGGGCAAACTTTTCACTTTAATAAAACTCAATGGATTTCAATAGTACTGATGTTATGATGAATTTTGTGTTTCTTTTAAGTATTTTGTATTAAAAGTTACATAATAAATATTACGTCAGTCACGATTGACTGCGTCACGGCGCAGGTGGACAAAGTGTGGTTGTAAACGCGACAGACTGTGGGTTCGATTCCCACTCGGGGAAATGAAATATTTAATATTTCTTATTTGTTTGCTCTAGTATCAAAGCAAAGCGCGGCATTGAGTTCCGCCACTCAACACGCAATGCCTCCAGAGTTCGGTGGAAAATGGAGAACCCTTCCCTTCCCTCTGCTTACTCTGCCTTTTCTGCTTTTGTGCGGGATACAGCATGATTTCCACTTTTCGTGCTATTTCAGTTTATATATATTAGTTGGTTATTTTAAGCGTATATTTTATGTACTTTTTATTGTTTAAACCCAGTACAATACTATTCCTGGCGTATTCGATTTTCTCAAACATAATTGAATTACTCAAGTAAGTCCTTAGAGCTCCAACTTTGATTAAAAATGACTTCCAACTACAAAGAGGTCACTCAAACACTATGAGTTTAAAAAGTCAGTCGTTTACCGTCTAGTAAGACGATATTAGAAGACAGGGGGGAATATAAAACGCACAAAGAACGAGGCTATGGAGTTAGTAAATAATGAAAGATTTTTATACACTACTCTAAAGAATAAAATGCTAGAACCATTAAAAGGATTCATAGAAAAGTACGATGAGATTTATATTTACGGAAGAATGCAAAGATGAGAGCAAAGATTTTAAAGACTAGAATTGTTATAGTTTAAATTTAGTTTAATAAGTTGCGGCGTGTCCAGCTAGCTAGATAAAAAAGGTAAAATGAATGTAATGCGAATAATATTTTAAAATACAAAAATATAAAATAAATAATTTTTGAATCTTTTTTTATTACATTAATTAAATTACATATTTCATAATAATAATAATAATTGTTTTTATATATATTTACTTAATAATAAGAATTCGCGTAAGCTTTACTCAATTTCTTTATCATTTCCACAGTTTTGTAGGACACAGGTTGTCGATACAGAGTTGTTATACCGAAAAACGGTGAAATAGCCAACGTCGGGGCACTGGGCAAATAATTTACGTCTCTTTGTATCATTTTGAACAATATTTGAAACGGCGTCTGTGGTTCTATTTCATTATATGACTTTCGCGACTCACTTCTGTAAATAGGAACATCTAAGTAACTCTCTGTCAGCTGTTGTTTTTCTTTAAAAATTCTGTATGGCGTGAGAGAACGTAGTCCGGAGCGTATTAATTTTTCAAACATTTGTGTACATTCTTCTGGCAAATGTAGAGGATGCCAGTGAAATGGGTTGCACTCGTTCACGTCCCTGTAGCGTTGTGCGAAGTCAAGGTCGTCCATGTACGTGATCCCAGTAATGGATGCTGCCGAATAATGCCCATAAAATAAGAGCCAGCTCAGCCAAATAAGCCTGTGGTTGAAGGAAATTAATTTTAGGGAAATAAAATGTATCAATAGTTAGACAGTTAAAATTGATATAAAACTATGTATATAAGTTAAGTATAAGTTTGGTCGTGTTTGTATCGCTAGTATGTAATAAATCTATTTATGTAATCTTATATATATTTGTAGAAATATTTAGATCAACAAATAAATAAATAATGAAGGTTAAATTTCTAAAGCGAAATACACAGATGACAATGTAGTGGAACTGTACCGGCACCATGTAAACACAATTTAAAGCAATTCGCAGCTTCACGCCAATACTCGTATATGTGGGCGTGAAATTTATTCTGCGTTAAAATAATTCATCAGTACGTTTCAAAAGCAAATTTGTTTGTTGCTCATCCGTGTTTTGAGAGGTCATCACCTACAATTGCCCCCAAGTTGCGTTTCCCCTTTGCTGAACTTCTTACTCTGTAATAGTACTATTGATCGTTGACCATTAATTAGCAATCTATAGTCTATTCATTTGAGCGTGAGACAAAATGTAAGCAAAGAAAACAAAGTTTCTCAAACTTTTTTTCGCTTTTTCATTTGTATTTAATATTTGTTTTCTAGCAGCATTTTTATCAGCTAGCTGTATTGTTCTTATGTTGTCTTTTCTGAAAACCTCACTCCATAAAATTATAGAAACTAAATTATTAATGAAAAGGTTGCAAGTAGTCTAATATTTAAAAAACTATTTATTTACAAATACAAATAAACTATATATATATATATATATATATATATATATATATATATATATAATTTTTACAACACGAAACAGACACTCTAGCAAAATTTAAAATTTTTATCTCATTCTATAACATACCAGCTCATCTTTCAACAATATCACCAAAACCAAATGTCAGTCAGTATTTCAACGAGGTATTGTTAACACCTGTTTACAGCTACGTTCTCTTGTTCCTTTGAAGAGTGTCAGCGAACGAATTTTAAAGACCACCTGCCATGTGATGTAATTGACTTGGTGCGATTCGAAACACAAATGACGCATGCTTTCAGTGAAAAGAAGAAAATAGCAATACATTAAGATTTTCTTTTATTAAATGAGACAATATTGTTTTACCGTCAACCTTATATTTCAAATGTTTTTTTATAGATATGCACGAAACGCGGTTGGACGCAGGGTGTTCTGTGTTATCAATTGATATATTTCAAAGTAATATAAATACATATCTGTCATATATTTATCTACTAGTTGACCCGAGCGCGGCTACGCCCGCTTGGACTATACGAATATTTATGAAATAATTTTCAGTTTTCAATAGAGAGATGCGTTAAGCAAGCTCACTTTGGGTGACGTTTTGTAACAACAAACTTTGCAAATCGTTGATTAGCAACGACGGTTGTTATTAACATGGCGGAATATATTGTATGTCAAATTAATAAGTATTTTAATATATACGTATATATCGAAAATATTACAAATATGAGAAAAAAAAGTATCCTATGTCCACTCGAGACCCTCAAGTATATGAGTATTTTATCACGAGTAAATTAGCGGTTTGGCCCTGATTGCGTAAAAGACAGACAGACAGACAGACAGACCGAGTTAATTTCGAATTTATAATATAGTTATTTATGGATTTCATTTTTCTTAGTGCCACTTTGTATTCCGAATACAATATACCCTACTGAGGTAGAGGGAACATAGTATTAAGACACTCCGTTCCCCATTTTCCGCCGAATACTAGAGACATTGCGTGTTGAGTGGCGAAACATTTAGAATGGAGTCATTCACGCAATGGTGTATTGAGTGGCGCAACTCAGCGCCGCGCTTTGCTTCGACACCAGAACGAAGAAATGAAAATATAAATTTAAATAAATATTTCATTTCCTCGAGTGGCGATGGAACCCACAACCCACCCCAACCTCGTTTGTAATCGATTTATCTGTATTTTTTATTAATAAATTATAATAAACAAGGATTTGAAACATCTAATGTGGGGCCCTAAGGTACTAAGTTCTAAGGAACTCTACCAGCTCTATTATAAGAAATGGTGGTTTCAATGTAATAGGTATTTTTAAAATGTCATATATTTTGTGTATCGAGCAGGCCCGAAGCATGAATTGGTATATAATTACCGAAATATAAAAATTTTAAGATGATTTTCAAGAATTTCAAATAGTTCTTTTATCTTGTACTTGGAATCGCATATTCATAGTCAAAGTAATAATCATACAATGCTTTGGGGAGGTTCCCTCTTACGGTGCTGTTTTTTGGATACCGATAAATTTTTATAAATACCGGTAAAAATATTATCGGTGGGCGTTCACAATTTGGAGGACAACCTGCAAAAATACATATATGTCTTTAATTTTGTTTACACATTAAATAGAACTTATGTTAAATTTTATATTTTAAAACAAATATAAAAATACAGGATTAGTAATCAACAATGAATATTAAGAGTGCATTTACCTTCTATATTTGTTAGTGTTTCAGTTTCAGTATCAGTGATATTATTGCTAATACAAAAATGAAAACAGAGAACAGAAATGATGACCACTCTATTCATGATGAAGCCATGGGCGGGATGAAATCAAATTATATTTGTTGTAATTCCTTTCCGATTTCACAACTAATCCCATAAAATAAAAACCAATTGCGTTATAATATTTATTGTTTTATTTTATGACTTTAAAATGTGTTATACAAAAAGTGATATGTGATTGTATAAATCGTTAAAATAATAATATTTAAACGAATAGATATTGCAAATTACAAGCAAATAAAAACTATTAAAAAAAAACAGCTTTACGCCGTATCCCGCACACAGCAGGGTAGGCAGAGGGAACCTAGTGTTAAGACACTCCGTTCCCCACTTTCTGCCGAATTTCTGTAGCAGTGGCAAAAAGTGTGAGTGTAAACCGACTGCTTGGGGGTTCGATCCCCACTCGAAGAAATAAAATATTTATCTAAATTTATATTTCCATTTGTTCGCTCTGGTGTTGAGGAAAAGGGTGACGTTGAGTTCAGCCACTTAACTCGCAATGCCTCCAGAATTCGGCAGAAATTCTCTGCCTACCCTGCTGTGTGTGGGATATAGCGTGAAGCTAATAAAAAAATTTTGCAAACGCCGCGTTCAATGGTTCAATCTTTATAATATGTTATCATTGTCCAGGCAAATAGCAATTATAACGATATGCCAGACTAAAAAGAGACCTCCATAATAAGTAATTATGTTAAGAACGTATAAAGAAATATTATAAATACAAAAATATAATAAAATATAATGTATGTCTGACTTACACATGAATTTTGCAAGTATTTACAGAATATCTTGTGAAAATGGCTGAAACTATTTATTTACTGTTATAAAAAATAAATTCCTGTGTAATTTATGTGTTTACGAGCACAGTAATGAGAAATAAAAACAAACACGTAAAGAGATCTCGCTGGCTGCATTCTGCCAATTAAGTTCTTGATAATTTTCCACATTTAATATTTTTCTTTTTCTGATGATGTATTTATATAAAGTATGTTCTTATTATTTGTTTAAGTGTTAAATATATATATAAATAAATTCGATGATTATTATAAATTGTTCTATTTATTTTTAAACAAAATTGGTATACTGAAATGTACACATATATGATACCTACCCTTCCTTCCCTTTCCTTGTAGTTTAAGATAATGGGTGCTGAAAGGTGATACTCGGTGTGGAAAAACGTTTGTGCGTTTTTGTTATTTATAAGTATGAAATAAAAGATATACCGCGTTGTCCACTTTTCCACTCTTTCTATTTTTTTTTATTTGTGAAGCCATCATGGCACGGGGGCACAAGCATATGACTATAAACGAATTGTTTGGTGGGTTCGATTCCCACTCGGGGGAATTAATTATTCAATATTTTTATTTCTTCGTTCTGGTAACGAGTACCACCATTGTACACGGAAGGTTTCAAGAATTCGGCGGGTGGGGTGTGGGGAACTCAGTGTGTTAATCTTAATACTAGGTTTGCAGGGTGCCCCTGCATATACTACTCTATGCGTGTTTCAGCGTGAAGCTAAAAAAAGAGACCGTCTGTTCAGCCTTAGATTATTAGCTATTTTGCGTACCTATTAGTAAAACACAAAATTCTCAATGTTTCACTTCTATTAAAAGTTTTCCCAGACAATAGTGCGAACGGGAACATGTGCCGCTTGTTCATTACACACCCCGAGATTTGTGTCTCACATTAATAGTAAAAAGATATATGTCGCTGTCAATAAAGAGATTACTATCATCATTATTATTTGTACGATACAGACACTCACATGTGTAGAGCAAGGAGAATTTCTATTTCTATTTCCATGCTGTCTTACATTATATCTATACTAATATTATAAGTGTCTTAGAGTGGAGACACCGTAAACAACGACCGGTAGGACGACCCCTTGCTAGATGGGCCGACCACATAAAGAGGTTGGCGGGAAGCGGATGGGTCCGAAAAGCTGAGGATCGAGTGTGGTGGCCAGAATTGGGAAAGGCCTATGTCCAACAGTGGACAAAAGATGGCTGTTGATGATGATGATGATGAATATTATAAAGGTGAAGAGGAACGCGCTAATCTCAGAAACTACTGGGTCGACATTAAACATTCTGTTTGGGTTGGATATCTCATTTGTCGAGGTAGGTATTCGATGTGACGATGTCATACAGAACTCTTAATTACTTCCATGTGTTCGTATCTAAAAGCTTAGTTTAAGACGTTTTAGAGAAATGTTTAAATATTTTTTTGAATACTAAAGTAATTAAAATTAAAATACATCAATTACATAATTTTACTCGCATTAATAATAATTAACTTCATTTCGGATTTTTTCTGTTTTCGCTGTTATTCGGTCAATAAAACTGTTGAATTTAGAATTTGTTATAAATGCCGGAATTAGTAGTGTTCTGGGGTAACAATTGCACAGTTTATTCGAATCATCTGACGCCGGTTTTATTACATAGTCATTTCTTTCAACACTTCTCTTTCTCACTTTCCTTTTCTTTATTTCATCTGTGCATAGGATCTTTTCGATGTTTAATGAATTAAAAAGTTCCTCGAAGACTTTTAAGCTTCGCATTTTATCATTTAAATGATTTATTTTTGTTTTCATTTTATTCCCAACAAATGCTATAATAATAAAAATATGGTATTTATTAAACTTGCGATAACGTACAGTAGTCACACATGTATTACTGAGCATAAAGTTTTCTATTTTGTTGTGGAAAACTTTTACAATTTAAATAAACATATGAGGAAATAAAATTAAATAAGCAATTCATTGGAGCCTGTCGTGGAGTTGTGGGATCGATGCCCACTCAAGGAAATGAAATATTTAATATTTTCATTCTCTTGATGAAATATTCAATATTTTCATTTATCTTGCTCCGCTGGCGAGGTAAAGCGCGGCGCTGAGTGCCAATGCCTTCAGAAATCAGCGGAAAATTGATTACGGTTATGTCTTAATTGGAACGGAGTTTGTTATCATTAGGTTTCCAGGTTCCTTCTGCCTCCCTAACATGTGCGGTATAGGTTCCCTCTACTAACCCTGCAGTATGCGGGAGACACCGTGAAGCTTAATATCATTTTATTTATTGACCACACTTTGAGAGGGGCGGAAAGACATAGTTGATGGAGATGGCGCAATAAGGACTAAACTTTTAATAACTGAAGCGGACTAAAGTTTTGGCTATGTCTAGAATATTCAATTGGGGATTCTTACTGCGGAATTATAAGAAATATTTTTTGGTCAAATAGAACTTTAAATTAAAATTTTATTGTAACTTAATGAAAATATTCCTTGAGTTCGCTTAGTTGTGGTTAATTTTCAACGGGACCAACTTCTTTGCCTTATGTATAGGGAGTGTGGATTCACATTTCACTTAGTACAATTATAAATTATATATAGTTAAATTACACATGTGTTTTGGATTGATTTTTGTGTTTTGAAAGTTTAAAAATGATGATATTTTAGATTCACTAATATGTATATTTTAAAAGAAAAATTTGAAAAAGTAGCTCTTGCTTACTTTCTCAAATTTTGCTTCTACGGCAAGTAGTAACTTCCCATCCAATATCCAGTTGTTTGATTTAACAACGGCGAATGGAGTGTTACAACACTAGGTTGTCTCTGTATGTTCCTGGTTATTTTCAGGGTAAAATAGGTTTGGTTATTATTTTGAAAATGTTAGATTAACATAAATATTCATCATATATAAGTAAAAAAAAACTATGCAACTGAAAAATCTAAACCAACCATAGATATTGAATAAAAAACACAACACTACACCTAGTGTTGTGCTGGATTGTCTTTTAGTTACTGGATTACAGCGAGTCGATCGGCGAGATGAATAACAATTAGACATATATTAAAAGCATTCAGCTTCTTATACATCGAAAATATATATAGATTACAATTAGCTTTAATAAGCATAACCAATTGTTTTAGGGCATACCTAAATCTCTTTTCTTTTCTTTCCTTTTTTTCTTCAGATCTAGATGGATTATACTATAATTATGTCATTGTCATATTATTGTAAATTCTTATTAGGAAGCATTATATAGTGGTAATACCATTTTTTTCTAAATTAAATAAATATGTAGTTTTCAAGTTATTTAATCAGTCATATTACAATACTTATTTACATTTTTATGACACTTGCTATACTATTTTAAAATAATAAAAATTAACATTTTCAAAAAAGAAAACCATTTTACTTTTACACATACAACAATAAGTTTCTATTCTGAAAGGATTCCGACTCTTGAAATGATGATAGATAAGAACAAGATTTCTATTTAACTGTGTTTGAAATGATGCTTTAAGAAAAATTTTTTTAGTAATAAAATTTTTCTAAGTATTTTTTTTTTAAGAATTTTTTTTTTAGTGGCCTTGCTTGTGTTCTTCGATAACTTCTTGTATTATACCACGAAACTTTGCTATATCTAAACATACAGTTTCGCCATTTTGTTGGTCCTGTATCACAATCTTCATCGGGTTTTGGTGTTAGTGTTGGTGGTTGTGATATTGTAGCTTGCGACGTTGTTGGTTGTGACGTTGTTGGTTGTGACGTTGTTGGTTGTGAATTTGTTGGTGGTGATGTTGTTGGATGTGCATCTGTTGGTTGTGATGTTGGTGGTTGCGATGCCGTTGGTTGTGATATAGTTTGTTGTGATGTCATTGGTTGCGATGTCGTTGGTTGTGATGCCGTTGGTTGTGATGCCGTTGGTTGTGATGCTGTTGCTTGTGATGATGTTGGTTGTGATATAGTTAGTTGTGATGTCGTTGGCGGTGATGCCGTTGGTTGTGACATCGTTGGTTGTAAAGTCGCTGGTTGTAAATCTGTTGGTGGTAGCAATGTTGTTGGTTGCAATATTGATGTATCTGTTGGTTGTGATGTAGTTGGCTGTGAATCTGTTGGTTGCGATGTTGGTGGTAGCGATGTTGGTGGTTGCAATGTTGGTGGTTGCGATGTTGGTGGTAGCAATGTTGGTGGTTGCGATGTTGGTGGTTGCGATGTTGGTGTTTGCGATGTTGGTGGTTGCGATGTTGGTAGTTGCGATGTTGGTGGTTGCGATGTTGGTGGTTGCGATGTTGGTAGTTGCGATGTTGGTGGTTGCAAGGTTGTTGGTTGCGGTGTAATTGGTTGTAAAGTTGTTGGTAGCAATGTTGTTGGACTTTCTTTATGCAAAGTTGGGCACAGAGTGTACGGCATCATAGTGCTAGAAGGCTTAAATGGACCATTTCTAAGTGAAGAATAAATTTTTTCATAGTCTCTAGAGTAGATATTTGAGAAAACAGTTTTACTTTTCTTGACACCAACGTATAATGGGAATATCATGTTGAAATTATTTTTATCAGATTTACATCCTCCTGCACAAACTTTGTAAGGTGCAGTGAATATGAGATGTTCAGGAAGGCTTGTGATTGCTAAAATGAATATATTTTTTACTGAAAAATTCACTTTTACTTATAAAACTGGATTAGTTTGGAGTAAAATTTAATATTTTTTTAAAATCATCTTATAAAATATTATTTTATTATAAAACCAATGAGATTGTTATTTTTCTTAAAAAAAACAGTATTAAGCTAAAGCATAAAAATGACAACTCTAAATAGAAACTAAATAGCACACTACTTAGTTATGTGTAAACGATTGATAAGATAAAAAATGAAATACACACGTTATTATGACACATAATATAAAAAAATGCTTTATGCTATATCCCGTACTCAGGTGGGTAGGCAGATGGAACATAGTGTTAAGACCTTTCGTTCTCCATATACCGCCGAATTTTTCGATGTATAACCTAGCGAGTGTCGGAACTTAACGTCGGGCTTTTGCCTTCGTGCCAGAGTCACTCTCTCGAGTCCCTGCAGTGGCCTCAGCAAATAATATTTTGTATTTTATTCACAAAGAGACTTTATTTTTAATGGCTGTTGCAAATCTCAAGTGCATAAGCTCGAGCTTGCTTTGTTTAATCAATCTTTGGTAGAAAGTTACGGAGTTATCTTAGATTAATTACGTCGAATGGCTTTGTACATTATATCTAATAACTTGTATGAACATTGAAGATATTTTATGTGGTAGTTAATACTTCATAGAATATAATAGGAACATGGTCATATTATTTAATAATTGCCTTAGCCTACTTAAAGCTATAAGGCTGTTAATCCTAATACACTATTGGGCTTGTTGTACCTCACAGGTGGTCTCATGGTCACTATTCTCTCTCTACACACTCTCAAGATCTAATTATGGGATCCTGAAGAAATCGAGGGAACTCTTTAAATTTAAATGTAATCAAATAATGTAATTAATTAATTTTTGTTCAAAAAGATTTTTTGTAAAAAAAATTTAATCTATTTCTCTTTAATTTTTTACACTTTAAACGATTTGGGTATTTTTTGTACAGACTCGTGTATATGCTTTCGGAAAGCGTAATTTGATGAAGTGGAACTGACGATGAAGACCATAGATGGCCTACGTAGTTGTAATATCGACTTTTACTGCAATAGTTACAAGGAAAAGCATTGATAAGTCTTTTCTTCAGAAATGAGATTCTCTTCCTCCATCCTCAATCATTGCATTACTTTTTAACCAACTTCAAAAGTAGGATGTTCTCATATTCAACTGACTTCAAAAAAGGGAAAGGTCTATTCACCAGAATATTTTTTATGTATGTTCTTGCCAATATACGAAATTAAGATTGAAGTTTTACATAGTATAACCACTACGTACTTGTTGGAGAAGCATATTTTTAAGGTCTACCCATAACTTAAAAGTGTAAAATATTAAAAAAAACAAAAAAGTAAGTTCACAACAATGCTTGAAAAAATCGTAATTTTAAATTTTGGTTGACGTGGCGAATATCATGATTATTGCTCTCATTTTTTTGAGACTCGGGTGATAAACTGCAGGAAGTGGAGAATGGAGTGTGTTAACACTAGATTTTCTCTGTTTGTTTTGCCCAAACATACAAGTGAAGCTAAAACTATCCAAAATGTTATTACATGCTTTTTCATTTAATCTAGGATTATTCAACAGCAACTTTGACTAGCTAGTCGAAACTTAACCTTGCTGACCTTTAAATATTTATAGAGACAAGGATAAAGGAATTCAATAAATATCGATATGAAACTTTGTGCTACGTTCGATTCTTATTAACCACTAGCCCATCTGGGTACCCCTTGAACTACAAATATTTGTTTTACAAATGTTTGTATCTCGCACTTAGCAGGATAGGCAGGGGACCGTGTTAGTCTAGTCATAAGCACTCCGTTCCCCACTTTTCGCGTAAATCTGTAGGCATCGCGTGTTGAGTGGCAGAACTTAAAAGGTAAAGGTTACAATAGAATAATTCAAGCCATCGTTTCGTTAAACGCAAAGTATAAAATAAATTTATTGCAAATTGTCAATATAATATGAGAAAGCGTCTGTCTACATGCTAATTTTTGAAGTTGTACTTAATACACTATAGGTACGCTTTTACTATAAATACAAAGATTTAACGCCTATTTCAACCTTTTAGGGTTAACATTTTTCAAAGTCCACATTATGAAAATAAAAATCTGTCCAAATTTCTCGTTTCTACGCACAGCATATACGGCTGCGAGCGTCTTACCTCAGTCAGTGGTATTCTTATATATATAGATAACAATGGGGAACAAATATATATAAATTTGCAATACTTACTCTTTCCATGAATTATGTTTTGAATGAACTGTTCACCGTCATTATCCTCATTTATTAGTGGCACAGTAAATATATTGGTGTCCTGTAAAGTTTCTTTTATTATTATTTCATATATCGACATAAAGAAAAGTATCAACAGCATTTGTTACGGCAAAATTGTTCAGAAAACAATAAAAATAGCTTAGAATCGTTGTATAATTTTTTTATTGCGTTGAACAATTTAAATGTGTAACATAATATTCTTTACAATATAATCCAAGTAGTTTTATGAGAGAAAAAAATCTTACGACAAACAAACTCGCATTAGCCAATTTTCCGACGGCCTCAAGTATCCATATTTTTAAAATTAACTGTAATACGTACTAAAAGTAGTAAACAATTCTATTATTAAATACCGTAGATTATTATGTATTTATATTTTTAATAACATAATCGGTCGGGGCAAGAGTATTTTCGTATTTTAAATATATTATTAGTAATCAAACCTCTTTGTCTATTCTGAATGTAACTGGCTGGTTCTGATATCATTAAATGTGACATTGTGAAGATGCAATAAATAAATAAAAAAAACTAGTTCCCGCCATTTTTTTAATCTCCGTTATTCGTATATCGTATACAGTGAATTTTATACTTTGATTTCATGGATCACAGTATTGGATTTACTAATTAATATGTAATAAACATATAAATGTTTTTATGTAACTTTAATAAGTTCCTGTTTCATGTGAAAATTAAAGTGGATTTTTAGTACTAAGTCATGGTGGGGTCATCGTACTTTCCTACTTATAACTACTAAGCTACTAGTACTCATAACTCAACACAGATCGATGTATATAGCTGACTTCCTTTAGTTTTGTAATATCCAAAATATTGGGATTGATATCAAAATTTAACATTGCTTCACATATTGTTTAAATTATATTGAATGCGTAATTCTTGTGCTACATTCATATTTAATGAATATTAGAGATGCGCCGAATATTCGTTTGGTATTCGGTATTCGGTGTATTTGGCATGTTTTTTCAATATTCGTATTCGTCCGAATTATTCGGCTATGGCGCCGAATATATTCGGTTCGAGTATTTCTATTTACTTGGCTGCACGATACAGTAGAAATGAAATATAAAACGTCTTATGTAAGATTTAAGTTATTATTATAAACCAAATGAGGAAAATTTGTGTGTTTTTCAGTACTGATACCAAAAATATATTGAACGCCCCTCGAGATCAGAAAGAAACGTACATATAACTATTTATAACTAATTAATGGTAAATTATGGTGCTGAATACCAAGATTCCGTCCCTTTATCACTTTACATTTTAACAAGCGTACGGGTCACCTGATAGTAGGTAAATGACCACCAATTCCCACGACCTCGTACGGACCCATGACACCAGAGGAGCTGCAGGTGCTTTGCCGGCTTTTAAAGTGGAGACAAAGGAGTCTTTTTGAAGGTACCTAAGTCATATCGACATGGAAGTACAACATGGAAGTTCCAAAATGCCACATGAGTTTCTTTTTAAAAAAATTAATATATCGTATCCTTCCCTGTTTATCATAGTTCCAGCTCATAATTTTCTGGAGCAGAAAATCTCCTTCGAAATAGAGCCAACAATGTTGATAGGCAGATTCTAGTACATTTGGATATTTTTTGAAATTTCATGGTTTCGGGTGGCGCTCGTTATGTAGCCGGCGATGACAGGTGGCATACATGTTAAAACCTCTTTTTTACGCGACAAAATAACAAAAAAATCGTAACCCGAATAATTCGGCCGAATATTCGGTTCGGTAAAGTTTAAACAGAATAGTATTCGGTATTCGGTTATTCGGTCAAACTACCATTCGGCACATCTCTAATGAATATAAATAGGTACCTTTAACAATAAAGTCATAAATTAAGAAGTAACAAATGTTAACTTCAAAACATGCAGCTATATAGATTCTAATTCTATTATGTCTGTCTAGTTATTTAATAACATTTATAAAAAAAATAAAAGGTAGGAAGAGGGAATATACTCTAAGACACTCCGTCGTCCACTTTCCGCTGAATTATAGAGGCATTGTGTGTTGAGTGGCGGAACTCACCGCCGCGCTTTAACTCGACATTAAATATAAATAATTATTCGAATAAAATATAATACAACGATGTCAGGCATGTTGGCATATACCATTGTGAAACATATTATATGTAGATACATTAATTTATAACTGTCATTGTCTCCAAACTCTTTCCAATTGGCGAAAGAGTTCTCGACAATTGTTCTGTTGGGCACGGGATAAAAATATATTGTGAGGCAAGTGGCCTAGAATGAAGGAATTTTAATAAATATATATTCCACATGTGACATAAGTGAAACACGTCTTTGGACCAGCCAAACTTCTGGGATTTATCTAAAACAGAAAAACAAGGTCGCAGTACGTAATGCTTGCTATATTATTGTCTTCTCGGACATAAGTTGTAATATAGGAAGAATTACGATCCGCAAAGGCCAAAATTAGTGATGAACATAACATGTTAACTATAAAAGGAGTAAAACTAATTACTCACAACATATTAATACGCTACATTTAGATATTTTATAACTTAATAAAAAATATCCCATAAAAAAATCAATAATTCTTCAACATCGGACATTGTATGTTGTCCTTATAATTTTACCCCTAAAATATTGAAAACTCGATAAATTTAATCATATAGTATAATAAAAAACTTTTTATAGGTACTCTATATTAATATAAAACACTAAAAAAGTTTGTCAGTATATAAAATATTTTAAAAATAATCATTTAATCGAGTGTGATTAGGAAATAGTAATAGAACAAATGTATGATTTTTAATTTTTTTGTTTGTATATCTGTTTGTACGTGCAAATCCTTGTAACTACCAGATTGAATGATTCTTTTTAATTGTACTGCCGTTAGGTCTGGGGAGGATGGCTTAATTGATTTGGAAGACTGGCACACCTGCCGTAAAACTATATTAATTTACCTATAGCATAAAAAACAATGAAGAAATTGAAAGTGGCGACCTTAATAAAGCAGTCGAGTCTGCCTGGCAGAAGCAGGCTGGCTTCGACTGGATGCGGAAGGCGGAGGATCGGGAGCTTTGGCGAGGATCGGGACCCTGGGAGAGGCCTATGTTCAGCAGTGGACCCGAATTTGATTGATTGGAAAAGGCTAATTTGATTGATTGACCTTAATAAAATATGTTGAGTGTAATAAGCGCTATTCATTGACATATGAAAAATTGAAGAACTTAAGCTTGTGATGAAGAATTATAACGATTCAGCTAAACTATAAGAAAATACCAAAACTGATTCAGCGTTATATATATTTCTCATGGACATTTAAATCAAAGTACTAAAACATCTGTCGAAGGAGGAATATGCCAACTAAAGTTAAAGAAAAAGGAAATTGTTACAAAAATTGGTCACTAGAAAACACTCGCAGTCTTCCAAAAATCGTCGTCTCCTGTGGGTCTTACTCTAAGCGAATGAACATGGTTCTTCCTATTTCCATTCGGAGGAATGATTATAATTGAATTATATACTTATGCCGCTCTGGTTAAACAAATCACAGTGACTGTTTCCGCTATTCAACAGAAGTAATATCTCGGAATTTTTGCTCTAAATTTCAATGTTTATGTGTAGTAACTGAAAGTTGTAGATGGACTTGATTATTGATTGATTGATTGATTTCTCGATATATGGCGTTTCGGACTTGATTATGATGTCCAAGACCAAGTGGCGGGTAGCCACTGACAGTACTCGAAAGTTCTTAGGCTTTTTTATATTTTTATTCTATTATATTTTTTAATATATTTTTTGTATTGTTAATATAACAAATATACACAATATCTTAAACACGTAAAAGTTTCCTTGAATTCAAAATAGTACGAAGCTTGTATATTTTAAGACTCTCGTAGAGTGTGCTAACGGCCTTAGTTCGTAGGAATGATTAAAGCAAACTAATTGCTTTCGTATATATGACGTCGCATTATTGACATTACTCATTTGATGCGGAGATGGCACGGTCCGCGTAATTTATCATTATTTATAGCTGCCATATATCACAGTTGACATGTCAAAGTCCTTTCGCTGTTGTGGCCAAAGAAAATTCTATTTCTTCATATAAATGGTAATAGAACGATAATGACGGAATTACGAAATGATATTAAAGGATATAAATATGTACTTAATAATTTAAATAAATATATATATATTTTTTTTTCAATTTGATATGAGTTCTGCTATTGGGGAGAAAAAATACAAAAGAAACTATTAATTATAAAATAATTGAAATATATATATTTTTTATGAATTTTCAAAATATATTGATGACAAAGGCCTACCTGTTTATTGTAATTGATTATTATTAAAATCATAAGTGTCATTCGTTATTTAAATTTCCGTACCATCTTTGCAAATAAGTAAATAAAAAAGAAACATTTTAATCTGCTCTATCGCTCGTAATAGCTTTAATACCTAAATTAAACGCAGTTTAAGTATAATTTTTTTTTATCAGCTTCACACTGTATCCTGCACACAGCAGGGTAGGCAGAGGGAACCTAGTGTTAAAACACTTCGTTCCCCACTTTCTATCGAATTCTGGAGGCTATGCGTGTTGAGTGGCAGAACTCAACGCCGCGCTTTGCCTCGACGCCAGAGCGAAGAAATGGAAATATAAACGTAAATAAATATTTCACTTCCTCGAGTGGGGATCGAACCCACGACCGTCACGTTACAGTCACACCTTTGTGCCACTACGTCAAGGCGGTCACAACTATTATAATTACAGTTATTATATAAATTACAGAATACATCTCAGTTAAACAATAAGGACACATATTGGTATTCTATTTCTGTAGTCTAGTGACACTCGTCGAAGTCCAGGCTGCGTTGGTCATTGTAACATTTAATTATGTTCAATTTGGCTGATTGCCGGCTCTACCTGCTAGGTAGCCTAACGTTTTGGACCGCCTCCAAATGATTACATTCACTGAACTGTCAAAGATAAGTTATTTTAGATATACCGACATTGAAACTTTTCGGTCTTCATCGTGTCATATCACCGTCACTTACGCTGTATTGTTTTATTTGTAGTAAAGGAGTCTATAGGAAATATTCTTGTTATTTATTCTGCTTTTTGATATAATGAAGTTTATGAATCTAGGGGTATTATAATAACTAAACTAGTAGTTGAAAGTTCGCCTCAATTTTCGTTGTGATACTTAATTGGGAGTAATTTAGTAGCGTTTACGAGGCACTAACAACGCAGACTGATTCAGGTGTGCTGGGCTTTTACGTGGTACATGGTAGGTAAGGGATTTTGATCTGATTTTCCTTTATTACTTATACAATAATTATTACTAAATATTTAGGATAATTTTGTAGTAAAAGTTGGTTAACAGCAATTTTAATAACACTCATATTTGGTTACTGACATCGCTTTGCTTTTTTTCTTGAGTTTAAATCGCTTTGCATTATCGAAATACGTCAAGTAAATATCAAAAATTATGGTTATAAAAATAAAATTATAAAGCTATGTCAGTCAATGGGACGCAAGCGAGGTATAAATAAAAATATATATTATTTGTACTTAAAGTTTATTCGTTGAAATAAGATGACATCGACAGAGGAATGCGGACAGCTCTGAATGTAACAATAGTGCCTGTAGGGCGGCTAAAGTGGGTAGCGCGAGTTGGTTCACGACAACGAAATCCTGTAACATGGACATAAAGTTCACGATCGTGGATAGGAGCAACGTCCGCACAGCAACGTCAAGCGGGTGTTAGTGCAAGCTTATAGGTATACGGAGTTAATTCCAAGTTTGGAATACTTCCTCGAGATAAGGGACTTCGTGTGGGCCCGCTGGAACTTGGCACCGACTGAGATGTGGTGAAGCAGGGTTGTGTCTTTGCTGTACTTCTTGCTACTGTAGCTGTAGCCTTTTGAGAGATAGGTCCTAAGAGCACGTTCGCCCCATGTTTGCGGGACTGGCCTCTCGACGGGTATGCCGTGGTTACGTTTGTCTATGTAGTTGATTAAATCATCATAATAGTTCTTTTGGTAGTCATAAATATAGTTGTACTGGAAGAATTTTGGCCTGAAAATTTAAATATATTTTCAGCTTAATGAATTTCAAATTCGATTACCATTATATATTTATACATTTGAACCACCAACAAAAAAATGTTTTTTTTTTTACATTTTTTTTATAAAAAAAGAAAAACCTTTGATGTTATATTTTTAATTAAGTGCCAAATTATTTAAATTCTATTAAACTATAATAGTAGTAAAGTTTACTTACAAATGTAAACAAGAATCAATAAAATATATAGGCCGTACCTGACCCAATGTTTGCAAACTAGTCGTTTTGGATCGGTGCCGTGAACTGGATTTTCTGGTGGTGGTGGTTCTGCTACCTCGGCTTGAGGTGCCTCTGCAGGTGCCCCTTCAGCGGCAGGCTCTGCAGCCGGCGCCGCTTCCGCAGGCTTATCTTCTTCTACCACGTCATCCCACATCTTGCCAGGAATGCTGTGAGATAGAAAAATCACTGGCAATTATTGTTTTAAACACTCAAATACAATATTTGTTGTTTCAAAATAGCACAATATAGTAATAACCAATCACTATCACGAACCTAACTAGTATAGAAGAACGTGTGAAGAGGTTGGGTGATCGTAAACGACTGACACAGGCGTTGCCTGGTGGCGCGGGAGCCACTCAATTTATCTAACTTTGACCCCACCTGGCTGTCGTAAGCTAGTGGTGCTGGTTGCCAATGATTTTCTGTCAATACACTGACCGTGCGATGCATGCTTCATGGCTAATTACTTCGCCAATTATATTTTTTCTTTGATGTACATATATTATGTTGAACGAATAATTTGTAAAATTCTTGTCAATTGACACATGTGTTTCTAAGCATGAGACAATTTATATGAAATTGTATAATTGAAGAATAATTTTAAAAACTTTATGGAAATAAGCCAAGTTTTTAGTCAGCTTTATCACTTTTGTTTTAATTATAAGAATAGTATGTCACTTGTCTTAGACACGAAAGCTGAGACATAATTCATTGTAACACTTTAATTATTGGCGTTTGTATCGAAATAGATAAGTATGCAACATTATTACTGATTTCACAATTTTGTAGACTAGTTTGTACTATTTATAATATAAATAATCATATGTTTTATATAATTTAAAGGAACTGTAATTAAAACAATATTTACAGGTATTAACTTCACGACGCACAAATCGCGTAAATTTACAGGTATGGACGACGGCCGTTATTTCGATAAAATAAACATTTTAGCTTTATAGATAATAAAGCAATTGTAAATCAATAATCTCACATTGCATAGAATATTGAATTTCGAAATAATTACTGTTTGTTTAGTTTTTAAATGTGGGTGTGCCTAGGTTTTAATGGGTTCTGGCTTCTTATTAATGATTTCGTGCCAAGATAAATTTCCAACAAGATGGATATCTGTTTATTACTAATATACTCGTAAATTTTATTAATTGAGACGAACATAAAATATATTAATTTCGTCTTATACAACCTCATTATTAGTAATTTAGATATTGCTCATTCTCGAAATTTTATTTTCAGTTTGCTTATTTTAGATATGATCAAGTTTACATATATAAAATAAGCAAACTGTTAAATATAGGCAGACAGAGGGAATCTAGTGTTCAGACACTCTGTCACTCATTTTCCGCAAAATATTATTTCATCATCATAGTTTTTTCAGCGTACATCGGTATCACTGGGAAGCGAATTGCTTCACATGAACACTTTCAATTACCTTTTTCATTTCTAAAGTAATAGAGTTACTATATTTGTACCAAAGTTTATTAAAATCGATGGTTTTGACGGGAAAGCGTAACAGATAGACAGTTTCGCATGTATAATATTAGTGAGATTATGGTAAAAGCACGTAGTTAATTAATATTTAACGTAGAGCGATAATATTGATAAAATAATTCAACCTTGTCTGTTTTAAACTTCGACGTCCTGCGAGAATTCCCACAAAATGGGGGATAGAAATTTCATACGAGTGAAAGGATGACTAGGCAAACGTTAGAATATTAATTCTAAAACTAGTACTGGCGATGGCGGTGCCTCCCCATATCGTCTACTCACTAACATATTAACAATTAATGGATCAATTCGAGACGGTTGCCAAAAATAAAGATTTATTATACTATACAAGTGCTGTTCTAATGATAACGGCACATTTTCAATGTACTGGAATTTTGACAAAATATTTATGTTATCGGATCTATCTCATATGCTATTAGTTTTATCTTAAAAATATAATATATTTTTTAAATTTAATATTGTATCAGGTTAGGCAGAGGGAACCTAGTGCTAAGACACTCCGCTCCCCAATATCCGCTGGAGGTATAGCTAAGTGAGACGCGTAAAGCAACGCCGCGCTCTGCGTCGACACTGTGGGAATTGGGAATCGAACTCATAACCGTACCGTTTGTCAGTCAAGCGTTGTGCCGTCAATTTAATTTACCCAAAACACTTAATGTTTCTAGAAACGAGGGAGAATAGAGACCAAAACGTGTACCTGCAAAGATTGATATAGGAACAAAATATAGTGTCCTAGATGTTGCAATGTATTTTAAGATGCAAATACTATAATTATCATGTATATTATGGACAGTTCATATAGTAATATTGATAAAAAATATATTTTGCATTCAAAAAGGTTTTCTACGTAAAATCTACGTCGCAGCACATTGACCGCGGTTGTTCCTTCGTGGAGCACACAATGGTTGAGGGGTTAAAGGTGAGTCGGGATAGTGCTTTGAACTTGAATCGTCTTGATTTTTGTGAAAAATATTACGTTCGGCCTTCACCGGAATTCTGTGAGAGAGTATATAAATTATTATTAAAATATCAAAAATATAAGAGTCGTAGTAAAAATAAATTTGCAGTGTGGCGTAGGGGCACAAGCGTGCGACTTTAAAAGCGACAGTTATGGGTCCATTTCCCACTCGTGGAAATATAGTATGTTAATATTGTTATTTCCTCGTTCTTGATTTCCACCACTCAAGTCGCTATGTCTTAAGAATTAGGCAGGAAATGGAGAATGGAAGTGTCTTAATGGGGATGGAGTGTTTCAACCCCAGAATCCCTCTCCCTACCTCTATGTGTGGGATACAGCGTGAAATTGAAAAAAAAAAAAATGAAATTAACCAAAAAAAAACGATGCACGACTGATATGCTGTAACTATAATTTTCATTAAGCATTTTAAAGTTAAAATATTAATTGTTAATACTCTAGTCTAAATCCAACTCCTTAAAATATTTAGCTTCGATTAAGACCACTCACAGTATCATTGTTACCGAGTCTGTAAGTCAACGAGGCTTGAGCTAAGTCTTTCACTAAGATATTTCGATTCAATATAAGCTTGGAGTGAATTTAGTATCTGATCAACCGGGAAATTGCCAAGCAAGTACATCTAATGATGTATGGTAATCCAAAGGTATTATTCAGTTGGTTAGATACCTCAAGGGATACTAATTAACTTGAAGATTCTATTAGAATTAGTCTATAGTAATACCATTACTAAGCATGTGATATGGTGGTAACATGGGGTGTCCCAACAGTAACGTGATATTAAATTAAATAGAAAAGACAGTTTTTAGTGTTTTCATTGTTTTTTTATTGAATTATTAAGTACTTAGAAGATGTGTATTTACGGAATAAGACATACCTATCCAGCCCAAAATCCACACCAATGGATGCATTTGTGGTGGATGTTTTTCGACAATCACATGTGGTTTCATAACACTAGAAGCGCCGCCGTCCCATTTTTGTCCCAAACGCAAGTTTACTTATATATAACTTTTTTATTTGTTAATATATGTAGATGAAACTTTTTGACTGTTACCAATTTTACACCTCTATTTAATTAAAAATATAAATAATTTTATAGCAGTCATACCTTTTTTTAAAAAAAGGAGTTTTACCTAGAACTGCCGCTGTGTCATTTTTGTCCTGCCATTATCAATTTATTATTTGAGGTTATAATTTGACATATTTTCATGCCTCGGGGACGAGGTGGAAGTGAAAGGGCGATGTGGGGCTGGAAAAAAATTGAACAGTAGTTTTAGCAGTCAATGGCTACGTTTTTAGGGTTCTGTAGCTTTTAAGGAAAAAAACCCCCTTATAAGATAATTTTTTTGTCCATCCGTCTGTCTGTGCCTTTATCTCAGGAATGCTTAGAGAAATCGAGTTGATATTCATATGAGTATATGAATATCAACTATATGACGATCTACAGTCCCTTGATTTCCTGAAAAAACGCCCTTAAAAAAGATATGACCATTTATATAGTAAAAAACGTGTATTTCTATACTATAAAGGGAATGAAATTAATAAAGTACTTTCAGTTAACTTTGAATTAGGAAATTTGGCAGCTAGTATCTACATCTAGTACTAGTACAGGAAAAAATCTGATAACTATACATTTATGTATAGGTCTTAAAAAATAATAGTCTGAAAATTGGGGTAAAATTGGTAATCAATACTAAACTTTGCCGCTAGTTTAAGTGAGGTATCGGATGAAAGGATGACTAAGCTAGGCTTGAATTTCAGAAAAATACTCAATTCCAAATGTGAGCAATTGTAGGGTAGGTAGAGGGAACCTGGGAACCTAGTGCTATGCACTCCGGTGGCATTTTCCGCCGAATTCTGGAGGCATTACCACGCAATATTATAAATCATCTGTGATGTATCACTGATGAAGAATATATTAATGCATTACATGGCCTAATAATAATATTAACTAATTTCAATAAATTATAATTTTGTAGAAGTTATTCAGTTAGTTGTCACGTAAGTCATGTTCTACCTTAGAACGTATTTGAAATATTTGATTCTTTCTTTGTGTTTTGTTTTTTGGTACTTTTATGTTTGTTAAAGAATAAGAATTGATCATTAAAGATGGTCTACATATTTTACTAATTATTTTAATAATATTTTTTTTGTATTATACCAACATTCAACACAATAAGTACAATGGGACAAATTTGTCGCGACGGCGGTTCAAGGGGGGTCTCAATCTTCGGCACTTCTAGTGTTAAAACTCTAAAAACAGCAATTTTGATGATTAGCAAAGCTGTCAAGGTGAAAATGTACTTCATCGCTTAGGATGATTTTATTCCAAAAATCAATATCCATTTATTGATGTTAAATAATCTATTCAATGAACTCTCCTCCCTGTGCCTGATCTAGGCTTAAGTTGTTGTAACTAGGAACCGCCACATGCTGTGTACGGCGGGTGGAGCTGAGCGAAGCTACGAGTGTATGTTGCGCATAATTTTGTGTAATTTTCTGTATTGTCCGCACGCGCAGGGTTACGTTAGTTAAAGAAAGGTTTTCCCACAGGACGCATTATGACCATTTACTCAAAAACTACCTTTACAAGTATCACCAAACTACTTCACTGGGATCACCGTGTCGTCCACAATGCTCCTGCAAAATTTCAGAGCGATAGGTTCAACGAGTTAGTATTACAATGAAACATATTTTTGACTAATAAGGAAGCTAATAAGAGTCAATAATTGATTTTTCTAAGCGTGGAGACATATATTTTTAGTATACGACGATTTGAGGTTCAAAAAATTGTCACCGACACCCTCACACACTGCTTTGAAATTGTAAATTGGAAAAAAAATTAAAGGACTTGCTTCTGAACGACCAGTGTTTGCTTCTCCAACGGATGCATCTGAATTTTTCAAAGAAAAATACTTTTTAGAAAACGTATAAAAATTTTAACGTAGCGGGATTTGAACCCGCGCCTCTTGGATAATAATATATTGTTTGAGCTTGTTTGTGTTTGAGAATTTCTTGAAAACAGTAGAGTATCAGGTTTTATTTCTATTAAAATATTTTTAAATATGTTGATAAAAAATATTTTTTTTTCAAAGGTCACCTTTTCCTTGTTTGAAAATATTAATTAGATTTGCAAATTTTCAAAACCTTAAAGAATGAAGGTCATGTTCTGCCCACGAACCCTGCGGGGGCAAAAGAGTAATTTTTTCAGCTAAACTAATGCAAATATTATGCAAGGTTATTGTCATTTAAACTTACTTTCACGAGCTACGGTGCGCCTTTGTTTTCTTTTAATTATAATTGTAATAAGACATCCTGTAAAATCAAAAGTGAATTAAAAAAATATATTTAAAAAATCTACTAAGGTTCTATTATACACGAAGTGTATTTAATATACCGGTCTGGTGCGAGTTGATCACACCCACCAAGGGTTCCGTAAGAATTTGATCATTTGATCATTGTAGGTCAACGATAAATGCAACTTATGAAATTGACTAAGTTAAATTTGCGGGGCATTTTATATGAAATGAACTACATAAAGGTTTGCCGCCGTTTGGAGGACGTCAATCAACAAGGTGTTCCTATAAGGTTTCTGTTGTTTTTCTTTTATGGTACCAAGTTTCACCACTCAATCTTCAGTATTTTTTTGAGAAAGCAACCCCCCCATAGTCTATCACAGACGTACAACCAAGTGCTTCCAAAGTGGTTCCTTTTTTTTGAGATTTTGATCTCTTAAAATTATAGATTTATACCAAATAATTAATGAAATTATAAAAAAAAATATAAATAATATAAACTTAACGACTAAAGAAAACAAATATATTGCGCTATTTACAAATAATACATCAAAGTTATGACAAATGTTATTTTTTTGGATATTAATGAAGGTGTCGTTGGTGAGTATTGACGAATAATTTGGCTTCAATCAACGAGACGGTCCGCTTCTAATGCGTGCCAATCTACAGGTTGTTTGCTTTCTAAATAAAACGGGAAAATTTTTATAGCAATTAAAGTAAAAAAAAAAACAGCTTCATGCTGTATCCCGCAGGCAGCCGAGTAGGCTAAGGGAACCTAGTATTAAAACACTCCGTCAATAATAAATTTAAATAAATATTTCGTTTCCTTGATTGGAGGTCATACCCAGTCAACCAGTCGTGTTTACAGGTGCTTCTGTGCCACTACTGGCCTCAATTAAAGTAAGATTATGAAAAATACACACCAATCAAATTGAGATTACCAGTTCAAAGTTGGTTGCTTGAATGAATATGTCGACTCTTTATCAATTCCAACGTTCATTCCCATTCAATTTGCTCGTAGATTCTGTTATCAGTTTGTGCATGCGATAATGAGCGCTTTGACTGCTCTCTCTTAACAACCGGCTCAGAGGGTAGAGCTGAGCATTTCCCCTCTCTTATTTAAAAATAAAATGATAGCGCTTGTTTTACATAATATTTCAAAGATTTTACAGAGTTCTTATGTTTTGGTGATATATGGAAAACTAAAGAAAAATAAAATTTCGAAGAGAACAGTTTATGTATATCAGTATATATTAATTGCTCAAACCCTCAAAAGTCAGTGAGAAACGCATATTATCTCAAAGATTTCCAGATTTTAGAAGCAAGAGATTTTCATCGTTAAGTTTAACAAGGACTTTAACCTGCTATTTATACTGAGTTAAAAAAAACGGAAAATAATATGGTTCATTTTACTTTCGACATAATAATATGAAACACAGTTTCACTTCACTTCACTGTGCACCTTTTGTGTTTTTGTATGTTATAAATACAATCAATTTATATATAAATACTAGTGGACCCGAACGCGGCTACGCCCGTTTGAACTGTACGAATATTCATTAAATATATTTATGAAATTATTTTCAATTTTCAATAGAGAGATGCGTTAAGCAAGTTCATTTTGGTTGCTTAGCAACCAACGATGGTTGTTATTAGCATAGCGGAATAAATTGCATGTCAAATTTATAAGTATTTTGATATATTGGTATATATAGAACATATTACAAATATGAGAAAAGTAAGTATCCTGTGTTCATCCCGAGACCCTCAAGTATCTCTATTTGAGTATTTTATCACAATTAAATTAGCGGTTTGGCCCTGATTGCGTAAAAGACAGACAGACAGACAGAGTTACTTTCGAATTTATAATATAGGTATGGATATATAAATGTATAAAGAATTTGAACAATAGTATACTGAAAGGCCATTGAAATCATGATAATAAACACTTTTACGTATTTCAAATATATTAAAAAGGAATTGTGTCGGACAAAATGAGCGGAAAATCATCACGCATTCGGCTGTTAATATGACTTTTAAAATCATTATTACTACGAGATTATTTTTAAATAAATTTTGTAAAATAAAGAAGTTATTATTTTAGTGATAATATTTTCCGTCTTTATATGTACATTTTTAGCTTCACGCTGTTCACGCAGGGTACGCAAAGAGAACCTAGTGTTAAAACACTTCGTCGACCTATTTTCCGCCGAGTTTTCTAGGCATTTTGTACAGTCACACGCTCGTGTCTCTGCCTCATGACCGGCCTCATTGATATATTATAAAAGAAAATAAAAAAAATATAATGTGCCGTTTCACACTGTATATGACGAGCAGTTCATTTTATAAAAGGTGTCCCAATTGATCGAAGTTCGACCTTGTCATTCTAATGAGAGGTCTATTTTAATCCGCTATGATAATAATTAAATAAAGCGGATATTGATAGCTGGCAATAAAAAGTATAATTTTATGAAACTACTTATAAATATTTTTTGGTTATAACCCTATGGTTATATAATGCTGTGTATAGTATGCTTACTTTGTTAGAAAGTGATTAATAATTTGTTTTATGATTTGAATCGAAATCGAATTGAGTAGGGGACATCATTGCCACGTATTGGACCAGAGAAAAATGAAGATATTAAATATTTTATTTCGACGAGTGGGATTCGAACACACAACCTGTCGCGTTTACATTCGCAAAAGATCGTGCAAAGTGGAGTAGGTTGAGTAGGAAGGCAGACCCTGGTAATAGCCGGGATTAATGCCAGGAAGAAGAAGAAGAACCTGTCGCGTTTACAGCCGCACGCTAGTACCCCTGCACCACGACTCGCCTCTATGAATTGAATAGGTACTAATTTATTCTTATGGTAAATGGTTCAGCCTCATATGGGGTCTCATATACTCTCATCTCTAAGCTGGTGCACCCCAGTGTGAGCTTGACCCATTTGATCGCATATAACGTAGAGCCGTTTCGTAGCGTTGGGGGCCCAATGGAAAGGCTTGACACTTTGGCTTTGCGTAGAGACGTCTCCTTTCTGTGCCTTCTCTACGCCAGTGATGAGTATTCTGAAGAACTGCTTGACTTATTACCTGCCGCCGAATTTTCTAACCACACAGTACAAATTCAACCCGTACGCTCGTTTGTCGAAAAAAGTAAGTTATAGTCAGTGGTGATCTGACTTAAAACCGTTGCGTTTACAGTCACATACTGTCCACTGCGCCACCACGTCCTAAACAAATATAATAATATTTTTTGCGAGAATGAAAATTATGAGAATGCTACGTCTGGTGTAAAAGACTCGATATTTTTTTTTATTTTTGGTTATTTCATTGATCTTCGGTTATTTTTAATTATATTATTTTAATATATTTTTTTCTGACTGGACACAAATGCGAAGTTCAGCTTAAGCCACGCTAGCTGTTCGAACGACTTCAATAAAAAAATACAATTATTAAAAATCTTAGAAAGTAGTAGCAGTGTCTTTTATGAAACGACCTTTGTACGAATGTACTCAAAAATATTTAATTTTCATGTTTATTATATTTTCAACAGAAATAGAGTTTAAAAAAGTTACTGTTAATTCTTTTGATATAGCCTCGACGGAGCGCGTAACTTTGCATAATCTAATAAACTATACGCAACTTACATTAGATTTAACATGTTTTAGGTCTTTAATAACATTTTATAGTATTTTATTAACAAAAACAGGTGAATTATTACAACGATGAGCATATATCTTAATTTTTACCGTAATGTTTTATTTTCCGGACTTACTATTTGGATGTACTTTATGTCAATAATAATATAATAGATTACACAAAACGTTTAAGTATGTTAAGTAGATAACTTCAAAGTTTTCTTATTCATAGATTTTCGTAAAAAATAAGAATGTTTAAATAAATAATATCTTCGTTAATGAAGTAATTGATTATTAAGTCTAGTTAAGGAAAAACAGACTTTTAATTCAATTCAATTCAAGAAATGTATTTGCTAATAACAGGTAAGGATTGTATATCAGTATGTGGGTAATTGGTTGTCGGCCCTCCTAACAATATGGCCTGCCCATTGCTACTTCAGCTTGCAGATTGAATTGATCCGATGAGGAAGAAGGGTCCTCGACTGGCGACCCCGTCTCGGCAAAAGGAGCACAGGCCGCCCTCCAACCAGGTGGACCGACGACCTTAAGAAGAATCCGTTGGATTCAAAGGGCGCAGGACCGGACGGAGTGGTGAGAGTTAGGGGCGGCCTATGTCCAGCAGTGGACGTTGAAAGGCTGATGGATGGATGGATGTGGGTAATTTCTCCTCCTCTCCATTAAATACCATATACAAGGCGGCAGTGCGGCGCAGCATGCTTTTCTCCAATAATTCCTCGCTCTGGTAACAAACTAAGCACGGCGTTGAGATCCACCATTCAATTTTCACCGAGTAAAAAATTCGATAGTGGGGAATTAAGAACATTAACACTAGTTTCCATCTGCCTATTCTGCTGTATTTTTTAATTATTTTTAATTGCGTATGCAATATGAGTATATAGAAAATTAATTCCTTTTTTATATTGCATACAGCAATGCGCAATAAAAATACATATGAGATATCTAATTTACTCTTTATTGTACTGAAATACAATGACTAATACATAGTCCATAATAAAATAAATAAATCAGCTTCACGCTATATGCCGCAAACAGCAGGGTAGGCAGATGCTCAATTTAAATCTTTATAAATGCAGTGTGTAATATTTAACCAATTACAGACAGATAAAACTCATTTTTTTACGGGAAAAGGACAAGACAAACGAGCGGTTGGGTGACCTGATGGTGATCACCGCCGCCCACGACCTCGTGCAACACCAGAGGAGCTACAAGTGCGTTGCCGGCCTTTTAAAACTCAATGTTATATTCAGTTTTATTTCTCTTTACAATTTTCACAAAAACCAGAACAAGTCCAAACGCGTGGCCCACCATACCTGGTCATATAGGCAGTAACTCTAATTTCTCCTGCTGCCTTACCACATTTCAGACTTCGTATTGCAGTTTCAACTTCTTTAATACTGATTTCGCCATCTGGTACATCAAGACTCTGCGTTTTGATGTTACTCGAGACTGAGGCGTCATCACATTCATACATCTTGTAAAATTCTGTTAAATTCACTCTCTTTCGAAAGCACCCTTTTCATTCTACAGGTTAGCGTGCAACCTCGAGAAATATTCATTTCTCGCCAGAAAATCTTTGGTTTCCCTACAGTTATTCGTTAACCTTTCATTCTCTTATTTTTCACGCTTCATCTTTATCGTACTTTCATTTAGTGGTTTTGCAGTTTATACTCTTTTTTTATCTGTCTCATACTAGAGGCTTTATAATCTTGCCATGCTTTCTTCTTTCTTTCTACACATCTAATTATTATTATAATGTATCGTAGATTTATATAATTATAAAGTTAGTGAATTAAATTGTTGTGAATAAACAAAACGTTTTTAAACATAACAGCCATTTTATAAAATTAATTTTATTCAAGGAATATTTTCTTAGCAAATAGGTAGTTAGTAGGTAGTTCTAAATAATGTTAGTTTCTATAAAAATCTATTGAAAATCTCAACAAAAATATGTTTTTTAAATATTTATTATTTAAAGACTTATATAAAACCAGGATTATACAAAGCTTTTTACTCTATGCAATAATATAAAAGATATCGACTAGAACGTGTTACAATGAGAAATGCAGGAATACACAGTTTAGCAAGTACATCTATGTCCAAATCGTCTCTATATTGAAAGAGTTTGGGACTATCGACATTTTCGGTCGCGTTAGAAAGTGACTTGTTTCTTTTCCCGTTCAGCACGGATGCTTATCTTGGAGGAAGCCACGGTAGATTCAGATAATTCTGTATCAGCCACAAGTGCCTTCAGGCGAGCGGCGCGCTTTTCCCTCGCTGCGGATTTCTCGCTCAGCTCTGTCATCTCATCTTCCAAATCCGACAAGCGAGCTCTGGTGGCTTTCGCCCGCTGGACTGCTGCGCTTTCGTCGTCAAAATCTTTTAAAGCAGTCCACCGAGTCATTGCTCCATCGTTGGCTTCGTTTATCCTGCGAGCTATACGTTTCTCCGTGCGTTCCTCGTTCTCCTTTAGTGCCCTCCGTGCGCTGCTGACCTCACTTTGGCCAAGTCCGACGCTCTCGAGGATCTTATCCGAAATCTTCATTCGGTTTTCAATACTGGCAACGTTATTTTCGAAATCGATATCCTCAGCGAATCGTGAAGACGTTTTGCTAGCGCGAAGGCGTTTCAGTGATTCAGCAATCTGAAATTATTAGGATGTGAAATGAATAATAACATATTCTTTTGTGTCAAGTATACTAAATTATATTTTAATCTAAATTAAGTAATAATATTTTCATTTCCTCTCACTGGTAAGGGTATGAGGCAAGAGGCGTTGAGCACTTAATATGCAATGTCTCGCTCCTACTCCTGCTTCATATATACTAGTCTAGCAGTCAGATGCTAGTAGGTTCTACTATCTCCTCTGCTATATGATTTACATAAAGGTACAAAAAGATATTGATTAATCAAACATTACGGATAAAACAAAGCTAGTAGTTGTGTACTAAAATATTAAATTAAACGCAAATTGCTTTATGAACATTTTGTTATTTAAATATACAATATTACTTTGTGAAATAATAGGTTTATTGTGAAATATTTTCATTAATTACATAGAATTTTTGACTGACTATATTTCAGTTATTAAAATTAAATGACATTTATCAATGTTATTGTTTGTCTGGCATTTAATTAAGTACTTATTTAGATTTAGAGACTTAACAAGAAAAATATTTCACGCTGTATCCCGCATACCCTGCTGTGTATACAATGCACCTAGTGTTAAGACACTAACACTAGGTGCATTGTATACACAGCAGGGTAAATAAATAAATGAGAAAGTAATTAGTCACTCCGCAAAAGATAACAATTCCAATGTTGGAATGAAGCTGTAAATAATGGACAAGAAAACATTTCATCGATGATGCTTTTAATGGATTTTTAATGAAGAACATTAAAATGTTTACATTCTCGTGAAAAGTTTGACTGCATATTTCACAATATAGTATATTAATAATTATCTGGCTCGTGACGTCATAACTGGTAAAATGATATTATACTATTTTTATTAAAAGCTTTTATTTAACTTGCAATGTATGTATGTGGGTTCGGGTGAAATCTTTGATCTCAATTTTGAAGTAGATATCTTCAACCTATTGAGCTAAAATTTTCTATACACGTTTAGTTTAGATGACAATGCACGATAAAATATGTGACGACATTCTAAATCTAATATGGCGGACCATACAAGACGGCGGAATTGTTATTTTTAATGTACTTCTACAATAAGGGTATCAAATGAAAGGGCTGGTTGAGAGTAACTCGAAAAATAATGTGACGTTATTCTAAATCCAATATGGCGGAACATCTAAGATGGCGGAATAGTTATTCTTTATGCACTTGCAAATGAAAGATCTTGCCGAGATAAATTAGAAAAATAATGTGACATCACTTGAAATCATATATATATCATGAATATTATAACAATATTCAAGTTTTTTGTGCTTTCATATAATGAAAGGTATATTCGTACGATTGGGCTGAAACTTCGTATACACGTTTGGTTTGAATGACAATGCACGATAAGGTTTGTGACTTCATTCTAAATACAATATGGCGGACCATCAAAGATGGCGGAATAGTTATTATTTAGGCACATCTACAATGCGAGTGTCAAATGAAAGAGCTTGCCGAAAATAATTAAAAAATAAATTGAATTCAAGTGTGAGAAACCTAGCCAGTGGTAACTAAAAAGAAAAAAAATAATTAAAAGCAAAAAATAATTTTTAGTAAAAGCTTTTATTTAAACGCTCTAAAAAGGAGAAAATAAAATTTGTCTTTTAAATTTTAACTATCAACTCATAACCTCATTGTACACAATTTATATGATAGTAAAAACTTGTCGCGCGATTTACTCGTGTAACTAAACTAGTACTAGGTAATTTAATTATGTAAAATCTGCTAGGTTTAAATTTTTAAAGTTACAATTTAATTAAATATTTATCACCACGACAAGCTTTTATGATTTTTTATTTATTTAAGAATATGTTCGGTAGGTACACACTAAATGTACAGTATGTTTTCTAGTTTAGGCAGAGGGAACCTGGGAACCTAGTGTTAAAATACTCCGTTCCCATTAAGACACTTCCGTTTCTACTTTCTGCCGTATTCTGTAGAAAATGCGTTTTGAGTGGCGGATCTCTACGCAGCGTTGTGTCTCGAGCGAGGTAAATAAACATTATAATTTTAGTTTTCCTTCCGTTATTCTCAGTATTTAATAATATTTCATCAGGTTAGGATCTGATGATGAAATCTCAAGGAAATTGCAATAGCACTTACAAATTTAAGTTAATTTAAAAATGTGTGCATTATGTGTAGATATAATTTTGACATCGGTTATTATTTTCACAATGTTTTAAAGTCTTAGACAATCATTTATTATATTTATTTAAATGATAAATTAAGATTATTACTTTCATTAAATACATAATATTAATTCACTAATAATAAAAAGAACTAGTATCTAATTTATAGAAATGTATTGTTTGAAGTGGATTTTTCTTTTAAGACTCTTAACGTACCAGGGCAATGTCTTGAAGACTCCTTATTATCGGTAACCTACGCATTTAATAGAAATAATATTTTATAAAATTTTATATGAATCGTGATTATTTTAAATATAACATAATTAGACTTCCTAGTACCTATATATTTTTGGAATCTGTAGAATTTTTTTTTTTCACTTTTTTCTACATGTAACAGGGCTAAGCAGAGGGAACCTAGTGTTAAGACATTCTGCTTCCTATTTTCCGGTTTTTAAAACGAAATACTGTTAAAAAGGGCTAAAACTTTCAATAGTTTTCTGAAGTTGATATTAGATAGAATATTATTTAACTAAATAATTAAACAAAATTTGTGGGAGACAAAATGCGGGCACAAGTGTGTAATTGTAAACGCGATAGGTCGTGGTTTCCATCTCCGTGGAAACTCGAGGAAATTAGATATGTAATATTGTCATTTCTTCGCTCTAAGGGAAAGAATACGAAATAAATTCGGAAATCGCCGAAAAGTGAGAAACGGAGTGTCTTAACACTATATTCCCTCCTACCCTGCTGTGTGCGGGATACAGTGTGAAGTTGATTTTAAATCGTTATATATAGATGACATATATAATCATGAATTGATTAATTTCCTGAACGCAGTGCTAACTTGTACGTTTCAAACATGTTTGTTCTACACATGTAATGTTCTACAATAGCATTCAGGGAAGAGGTAAATGCATACTAATATAAACGATCTATTCAGTTTGTCCTTAATTTAAAACATTTACCTCGTTCCTACTTTATTTAGTAACATTGTATTTGTAAGATTTAATTATAATCGTGGATACTTATGCGACAATGTAAGTTTATAGTTGATTTATACTTTAATAGCTTACTAATTGTGTTCTCGTTTTCGTCGAGTCTCGTTAAATTAGTACAAATACTGATTCACCTATGTTGTGGTTTTATTTACATACTAGTGGGCCCGAACGCGGCTACGCTCGCTTGAACTATACGAATATTTATTATATATATATATGAAATTATTTTCAGTTTTCAATAGAGATTCAATAGTTCATCCCGAGACCCTCAAGTATTAGAGATACTATGAGTATTTTATTACAATTAAATTTGCGGTTTGGCCCTGATTGCGTAAAAGACAGACAGACACACAGAGTTATTTTCGAATTTATAATATAGGTATGGAAGGTATGGATTAGAATCTGTAACTGCATTTTTGTCTGTCTGTCATCTCTAGAATTGCTTTTCATTAGAAGATAGAAAGCAGATTGTAAAGCAACATATAGGCTATTTTCTCTGATTTCTGTAAAAGGAGGTTATTAATTCAGTTGTATTTTTTTCAATTTTTTATTACCTCTCCGTTTAAAGGACGCGAGAGATCTACTGTCCAGATACATATCAAATAATCAAACATTTTTTTTCTGAGCAAAAAAAACATATATAGATACTACAACTAAATAAATTCACACTGTATCCCGCACACAGCAGGGTAAGTGTTAACACGCTCCGTTTCCCACTTTCTGCCGAATTCTGGAGGCATTGTGTGTTGAGCGGCGGAACTCAACGCCGCGCTTTGCCCCGACACCGGGGCGAAAAAATGGAAATATAAACGTAAATAAATATTTCACTTCCTCGAGTGGGGATTGAACCCACAAGCGTCACGGCACAGTCACAGCCTTGTGCCGATACGCCACGAGGGCCTCAATATATGAAGTTAAATTTATCTAATGAATTACCATCACAGCTAATAGAAGGTTTACAAGTTTCAAGCTATACCTAGTCTAAAATCAATTTCTCCTGATAATCCTACCTCCTCTTAGTTAATCAACGGCACTAGACTGCCTTCATAGTTCAAAGGGCCGGAATCGAGATAGTAATTGCAAGAGAGTAATTATATACTATATATATATTGTAGACTGTATCGAAGCATATTGTACTGAATTACATAGAATATGGATAAAACAATCACATTTGCATAATATTTTGTTTTATTATTATTCTTATTCAGCTTCACGTTGTATCCCGCACACAGCAGGATAGGCAGAGAGAACGTAGTGCTAATACACTGAAATATTTATTTACTTTTATATTTTCATTTCTTCGCGTGACGCTAAAAGAGTAAGAGAGAGACTATTAAACTATTATTATTAAAATGAGGTCGACATATTAATTTCATTACTATTTTTTTATATATTCTAAAAGTTCTATTGTTTTATTCTTAATAAAGATATAGTTATGAAAGCGGCAGCACGCACATTTTCTCGCTCGCGGCAGTAAATCTTTCCTTCCTGCCGTCATTATCCGTATTCATTTCACAAAGTTATAATAACATTTATTGTATATCGCTTATTATTCTTTGTATTATTGCTGTGCCATTGGGTATTGAACCAATTTCTATGCTGATGATGATCTGGTAGAGTCGTAAAATCGAATGTAAATGAACATACGTCGCAGATCGACGTGAAATCGATAGACGTTCGAAAAATTTTTTATTATGAATGTAATTTTCTAGGTTCTAGTGTAGTTAGGTTAGGTAAAAATTTGAATAATTGAGTATATAATAAAGGACCATTGGTGTGTTTTGCAATTAACGTATAATTTCATATATAACAATACGTTTTTGTGGCCAGTCGTGCCTCAGAAGCGACTGTAGCGACTGTAAACGCGACCGGTTGTGGGCTCAATACCTACTCGAGGAAACGAATTATATGATATTTTAATTTCTTCGCTCTAGTATCGAGGCAAATACGCAATGCATTTAGAATGTCGCGAAAAAATGGGGAATGCAAGTGTTTTAAATGGGATTGGAATTGAGAGTGTATTAACACTAGGTTCTACGTTTCCCTCATCTTATCCTGCTACGTGCGGGGTACACCATGAATCTAAAAAAACCGTTTTTACTTTTGTTTAACTTATATCTATTTATATACATACATATAATCATGAAAAAGTACCTTCTATATTAAATTCTCTCAGTATTAATGTACTCTACACTCACGAATATTTATTACGCGTTTCAAATACCAGTTTAGTCATTGTGAAGCATTTACTAAATATAGAAATGAACACGTTTCTCTAAATAGAAATAAAGTTGATTAAGATGCCAAAGTTTGTTGTATTGTCCACATTTGACACCTACACCGTAGAGCAATAGGAACATTGCAAAGTGAAATGAATCATATATATATATATATGTGGACAAATAATATGTTATATAAATCTGTTAAAAACCAAATGTAATATATGCATGCCTAATGGTAGAATGTATATGGAGATTATTAATAATTACACCTGTAACATACTTTGTATTCACATTCTAAGTAAATAAATTTATATTATAATTATCATTAATAAACTTATATACATAAAAAAAATTGAAAAAAAGTTGAGCATATCTGTGCAAAGCTTTAGCGTATCTAGTTTTTGGGGGCCTAAGTCTTTAGACTTAGGCCCCCAAAACCCCGACTAGATACGCCTATGCTTATACTCGTATGTGAACGTTGAAATGACAGTCGATTAAGATGTAAAATTTTATGAGCTTGCAAATTATATTAAACGTGTCGTCCGATAGCTGTGGCGCTCATTAAAACGTTAATTGTAGTTAATATGTTAATTAATATATTATAAATGAAAAATATTCTCTATTATTATATAGAGGCCAGTCGGGAGCCAGGGAAACAAAGTGTGACTGTAAACGCGACAGGCTGCGGGTTCGATATCCACTGGAGGAAAACACAATCCTCCGCCCCCTGAATTCGGCGGAAAATGTAGGACGGAATGTCTTAACTCTGGGCAGAGAGAGGGAGTCTACCTGGCTGCTGCGGTTTGCGGGATACAGCGGGAAGCTGATTATTTTTTTATATTTTTGAGCAGCGAATGTGTGTTGAACTGTGAAGCACAGTATGCTTATTGTAAAATTTGTCGTAATAATAAGAATGTAATGGCATATGATGAATAATTAGATAGTAGTTTCTGAAGTGTGGTCATAATTTAAGTAAAAATAAAAAAGTTTAACATTTTGAATGAACAATTTGACTAAAAGTTGTAAAAGTTTTAAATACATTACCCGACGGGCAGCGGGGAAAAGCGTATTATGTCCTAGTAGCCTTTGCAACGTGTACTTTGATTGTAATAAAATTGAAGGTATTATAAAATTAAATATATTATCAAAAAATACAAAATATATCATTTCTATTAAAAACAAAGCGCATGTGAGGTTTATTAATTTCACTTTGATGAAATACTTATTCAGCAGGTACGTAAGACCGTGAACGGTGTTTAATACTGTAACATTATTTCTTTTGAACTTTCAAAATACACTTCTCCGTAAAGTGTCAACTGCACGTCAACGACCAGAATGTCACGGCACTTTGAAAAGTGTCAAAGCGGGTAACTTTACAAAGAGTATAATAGCTGCATATGGCGCCAAAGTTTCGGGGAAAAAAAATGTCGGGAAAGTTAAACAAAATCATATTTTTAAAACATATACACAAAAAAGCTTTTTAGCTGAAGCTTGAAATATGTTTATATTAAATTAATAATATAATGATCAGCTTCATGCTGTATCCCACATACTGCATGGTAGGCAGGGGGAACCTAGTGTTATGACACTGCGTTCCCCACTTTCCGCCGATTTTTTTGAGGGATTGCGTGTTGACACGAACTAAACGCCGGGCTTTTGCCCTGTTGAAAGAGCGGAGAATTTAAAATTTTAATTAATAATAATACATTCCCTCGAGTGTGGATCGAATCCACATCTGACGTGTTATGGTCACACCCTTGTGGCCATGTGCAACGATGGCTTCAAATAAACAATGCTTCACATATTTTAAGCAATTGAACATCACAAATTCGATTCGCAATGCAATATTCATGAAGATATATAACATTATAATCTAATGTTCATTTATTTATGATAGTTATTGATCTCGACCTGGATACAGTAATGGAAGTCATAGATACTTGTACTTGCAACTGAATAGTTATTGTGTAATATTAAATTGTTCGAATATCAATGAATATATCCATATCTATATTATAAATTCGAAAGTGACTCTGTCTATCTGTCTGTCTTTTACGCAATCAGGGCCAAATCGCTAATTTCATTGTGATAAAATGCTCATATGAGATACTTGAGGGTCTCGGGATGAACATAGGATATTTTTTTTTCTCATATTTGTAATATTTTCAATATATACCAATATATTAAAATATTTATTAATTTGACATGCAATTTATTCCGCCATGTTAACAACCACCGTCGTTGCTAAGCAACGATTTGCAAAGTTTGCTATTAGAAAACGTCACCCAAAACGAGCTTGCTTAACGCATCTCTCTATTGAAAATAATTTCATAAATATATTTAATAAATATTCGTATAGTTCTAGCGAGCGTAGCCGCGTTCGGGGCCACTAGTATATTATATTTTCTTGTCTGGTCGAAAAAGAAGCCGTTGTAGGAGTTCACAAGGATGTGAATGTAACGTGACGGTTGTGGACTCGATCCCCACTCGGTGTAATGTATACAGAATATACTTTTATTAAATTAGTGAATCAATTTTACATTTTTAAATATAAATTATTATAAAAAAGATACATTTAAAAATATAAAATAATAATAAGTAATGTATTATTATTAATATTTTAATTTCTCAACACGAAATGCCTCGAAAAATTCAGCGGAAAGTGGGCAACAGAACGGAACTAGGTTCCCTCTGCCTACTCTGCTATATAAGGAATACAGTGTGAAGCTGATTTTTTGATGGCTTATTTCGCACTTTTAAAGACACAAAATTTTGCTAATACCTTCCTAAATACTAAATCTTTTCATATGCTTATTAAGGTTGGTAAAATCATAAAAATCTTTCAACTCTTTTATGTCATTGTATATATTTATATGTTTGTATGTGTGTATGTTTGTATAAGTATATTTATGTAGGTATAGTAATATTGATTAATATTATGTATATTTGTATGTAGCTTTATTATTATTATTATTAGCATAATATTAAAATACCGCACCCGAATCATTTCTTTTAACATCTCCTACATTCAAGGGTTTCTGGTAGAGATCTCTATTAGAGATAAGTTATCCATTGTACACATTTTTTCTGTAGTTATAAGTTTTCTGTACTTTCTTTCTTGTGTGGTACATAAATAAATGAAAAAAAAAAAGAAAAAAAAATCGATTTTCAATATCAGTTCCATTGGTATAGTAAGAGACGATGAACTAACTGCAAGACGGAGGAAATGAGGTTAAATTTTCTGCCGCAGACATTGTTGTCTCTACTATATAAATAACTATCATAAGTTTTATAAGTTTGTTTCTATAAGACAAGTTTTGATATCTGGTAAACATTTATGGTATATGTGGCACATGACACATTCCACAGTTTTTTACTGCAGATACATTGAAACTATTATAATCAAGTCAAAGTTAAAGTCAAATTATTTTATTCAAAAAAAAAAGTTACATGCTTTATCCTTTGAACGCGGACTTATTTACCACTAGTTCACTAAAGTATTAGTGTCTCAGACCTGAGAAGAACCGCGCAAGAAACTCATCGGGACATTTTTTAAGTAAATTTTATACAAAAACGTATCTAATTATTGTTGGCAATGATACCTTTGAAACAGATGTGCAAAAGATAGAATAGGTTCTTGCTATTGAAATGAAATGCTAATAATATTAATATTATAAAATAGGTCTTACATCATCACTTAAATCACCATCTTCAAAAGCAGATGGCAATGGTCTGCCTCTAGAGGCGCGGGCACCTCTCGAATCGAATAACTCGTCTCCTGGGGCCTCAATGTCATCGAGAGCGCTTCGGAAACGGTTTTCCACGTCAGATCTGATCTTATCTTTCTCGGGTTCCTTGGCAAGAGGTACTTTACCATCGAGGCGGTCCAAAACGGGACGATAGTAGCTTTCTCCTTTATTGTAATTACAATCATAGACGCGTGTGCGCCTTCCTCTTCCAACGCGGCTCATTTTTGTAAGATTTCTGTGAAATAAAAAGAATTTGTATTAAAAATTTAATTATATTATAATATGTTTTTTAGCGTCACGCTGTATACCGCAGACAGCAAGGTAAGCAGGGGGACCCTAGTGTTAAGACATTCCGTTCTCCATTTTCCATCGCCACGCTTTGCCTGGATGCCGGAATGAAGATGTGGAAATATTAAATATTTCATTTCCTCGACTGGTGATCGAACCCACAATCAGTCGTGTTTACAGTCACACTTTGTTGTCCATGATTTCTTTGCAATAATAAAACAAACGATCTTGCCTAGCTGATAATTAGCGCGAGATATCCGAATGGATATTACGATTTAAATAAACTCCAGAGTCAAAGGCTCTCAGATTAATAACGTGAGTGCATCTGTCAGGGTGTTTTAGGCTTTCAAATGAGTCGCGGCCCGTTTTGTACTATGGCGTTATTTTTGACTTCCAAGCTTATATTAGTTTTGTTACTGAAAGCTTAAAGGTTGAATAAGATAGACGGAGAGAGGAGAAAATATATGTAATGAAAATAAAAGTGATATGATTACTAGTAGTACTAGAGACCAGTCGTAGAGCAGGGGCACAAGTGTGTGATTTGCAGTCACAGATTGTGGGTTCGATTCCCACTTGAGGAAAGGAGATATTTAATATTTTGATTTTTTCACTGTAATATTGAGATGCCTACAGAATTCGGCTGAAGCTGAAAAAAAAAACACTATCCACATACAACTTTTTAAAAAAATATTTTAATAATACGTTAAAATAATCCAGCAAATTCAAGAGTTAAGACTAACGAGGCGTCAACAACAAACATTGTTACTATGAAATTTTGCAGAATTAAATTAAACGATATCTAGTTTCTTTTGCGTTCTATGCAACCGCACGTTTCCTATTCACCTGTTATCATTTTATTCGTATTGCAGTCTGCTCCTATTTTGATAGGTTGGCATTTCAATCCCGCTATGATGAAATTGCGGATGGTTTTAAATTTCAGTTTTGCTTAACGAAATACTAGGATGGGGATGGTATCTTATATTGACAGGTCTAATTTTCATATATTTTGACGTTTAAATAAAACTATATTTTTGTTGGTTTTTTTTTAGCTTCACGCTCCATTGCGCATGTAGAGGGATAGTTCAGATGAGCCTGTTAGAACACTCTTTGAGGAGTTCGAGTTGAGGAACTTAACGCCGCCCTGCGAAGAATTAATTTACCCAAGTGCCTCTGTTTGTTTTGAAAATTGTTTTTGTATTTATGATCACAAGCTATTGCAATTCACATGGACGTCAATATGTATTAACTATGTTTTTATAAAATAGCAAACAGTGTATTTCTTTTTTTTTATTTACTGAATCTATCAATAGTATTATTTTATTTAACTAAAAGTGATTATAGTCTAGTTACTCAAGGTGAGTTATAAAATACCTACATTTGTATTCTTCCAGGGCCGAAATTGTATTAACTAACCATCACCAGGGAACTATGCCTAAAAGAATATATATCCAAAATAAGAACTTCCTCAATTTATTAAAGTCGGTTAGAAAATCTAAAATGAGACCTTACTATTTGTTATGAGTTAGTTAGTAATTATAAAATGTTCTCTACAATTTTATTATTTTAGACGTAAGTAGTAAATTCTTTTCAAAAGATCGCACTAGTTTACGGCTGTCATAAAAGTATACGGCAATAATAATTGACTTCAGCTAGGAATGACGATACAGAAGCTTTTACAATCACGCAATATCCATTTTCGATCGAGACCGTTCATTAAATAACACGTTTTGGGTTAGAACATTGAAAACATAATAAAAGAAAACGTTTTGAAACTATAAATAAATGTTATTTAACCTACAGAGGCCGTCACGGGATGCACGTACTAGTGAGCGACTGTAAACGCGACGATTGCGGGTTCGATTTCCGCTCGGGAATGAAATATTTAATATTTTCATTTCTTCGCTCGGGTAATGAATGTGGGAATCAGATGTGTGTTAAAAGAAACGGAGTGCCTTAACACTACCCTACTATTTGCGAAATATGCGTAAACGTAAAAAAAAACGACTACGCCACAAACAAATATAATTCGACGTTAATCTTACGATATAAATAAATACTTGGCATGACCAGACTGTTAATATGAATGAAACTTTTACAAACATAGGACACCCCATTTAAATTTCTATGTCTGTCTTTTTTATTACTAAACGAGACATTTAAATAAGCAATTTCTTCTGATGGATGTTGCTTCTGAAACAAGAACGTGAACGCCGCACAGTGGAACAAAATCCAAAATAGATATCTCAAACATTCGATATGGGGATATTTTTAGTTGCGAAACCCGGTTTTTGTTCGGAGAAGAGACTATTGTGATATGCACTGTGAATAATACGTCGTATGGCCGAAATATATTTAAAAAAATGTCCTATAAATACACCTACAGAACGATTTAATATATATAAATATATTTTATAGATTATTAACACTATTAACATACACATATAATAATTATCACTTTTAAAAGAAAATCGCACTGCATTAAAATGGACGCGGTATAAATGAAATTCGCAAATTGATCTAAATGAATATTGGTTGAATTTTTGTTCATATATTTACACTGACCTGTGGCGTGTGTGCGTGGCTTCGCAGGCAGATAGGACTGGGCAGCCGGTAGGAGACTGGCAACGCGGAGCAGCGCAGCGTGGGCGAGACTATGTTTAAACGTGAGCCATACCAAAATATACTGACTTTTGTTTCAATTGATCTCCTAGTAAGAAAACGGTAACGATAACGGCCCATGCATCGATTTATTTTGTTTATTTTAAATCATTTCAAGTACATGTAAAATTAGTTACAAATTACGGAAAAACGGCAATTTACCTATGTTTTTATATTTCATAATATTTTACTCAATTAATATATAGTAAAAAAACGTTTTAAACAATAAAAAATAGATCAATTAATTTAACAAATTTAGCGTTGTACATAAAAGTATCAATATTATAATAAAATAAATAAATAAAAAGCTTTTAAAATAAACGACTTTGACAGGTATTAAATAACATAGCAAGTAATATTAGTCAAACTTTTTTAAGGCATAAGTAGCATAATCTATATATATATATATATAAGGACTTGTCTGACTGAGGTAAGACGCACGCACAGCCGTAAACGCTGATGATAGAAACGATAGATGTTTACTTTCGTAATCTGGACATCCACTAAGAAGGGATTTTGAAAAATTTTAACTCTAAAGGGGTGAATTAGGGATTGAAAGTTTGCATGGAGAAAAAATTAAATCGGCACCGATTTTAATAAAATTGTAAATTCAGACTCTTAAAAGTATTTTATTGAACACATGTTTCATGGTTTTCTAGAATTTTTCCTCTAAGGGTTCAAAAAAAAGGGTTGAAAGTTTGTATGGAAAAATCTTTAAAACGCCACCTTTTTTTATAAAATTGGAAATTTAGACTCTTAAAAATATTTCAATGAGCACATGTTTCGTGGTTTATTAGAATTCATCCCTAAATAAGCAAGCGAAGCTGCGCGCGTCCGCTAGTATATTATATTATTTTCAGGATAATGGTGTCGTGAACTCTCAGCATAAGCCCAGATGTCACACAATGCATATCCATCTCCTTGTTCTGCTGACAGCATCGTGCTATCCTTCATCCACTAGTTGACAGGCTCTTTGTATTTGCTCTTTGTCCATGATTCCTGAAAAAGAAGAAAGTTTCTTATTTTTAGCTATTGAGAGTATAAAAACCAATTATAAATTAAAATATAACAAAATATACGTACTATTAATATGAAATGTACTTAATTCGTAATATTAAAACATTTTCGTTAAATAAATTCTCGATTGGACAGATTAGTTTATTAATTATAATTATGGGTATTAAATTATTTCAACAACGGGTGTGCTTTCGCTCACAGCTTCTCTAGGGACGCATCGGAGGTAAATGGTAAGCGCAGGGTAGCGTCCCACCACTCGATTTTTATGCGTACATAAGAAAAAAATAATAAGCTATATTATTCTTTTAACTATTGACTTACCCTAAACTTAAGTCCAATCATCGTGGATGATTTTAAGGGAGCTTCTTCTATGTCAAGCAGTGGGCGTAAAAAAGTTGGGATAATGATGAAATCTTATACAAATATGGCAATATAAATAGTCGATCAAATATTAAAGATTAATATTCAAATAAAAACATTATATATAATATCATAATCTATACCTATAGAATTTATAAATTGTTTTTTTAATTTTTTTTATTAGTACCGTTTAACAATACATATAAAGTTAAACTGTGTCCTGCAAAACTCTTAGTGAGTTTGACTGCAGAATCCCGAGTCTCTTCACATAAAATTAAAATTAAATTGATATTATAATCTTCTATCAGGTGAATTCCAAGCTCTAAAAGGAGAATTGCCAGACCAAAACGGAGATGGCGAGACGAGCTGGACCATTATAGGCCTGACAGGTGCTCGTGGAGGGACTGGAGGGAGGCCTTTGCCCAACAATGGGATGGTGCAGGTTAGAGAAAAAAAAAATATATTACATTAAAATTGTGCGAATTTCCTATAATGTAATTCACTCAATAAGATGAAACTACAGCTATAGTGAAACGTCACCTAACCAAGTTAGGAAATATATGCGGGTGTTATTATAAAAATACTCCACCATCGGAAATATCTAATAGAAAATTCCAAGATATCTAGCAAATAACCTTTCTATTTCCAGCTGTGACAGGAAATTGTAGAAAAATATATTCAACAGTACTGAAGTCACGAGGGCCTAACGGATAGCTTCGTAGAACCTGGGGAAAGCCTGTAAATAAGTGAAATATATGTTCAGTCATGCGTAGCGTGTTAGTATAGACAACATAGTTGTTTTCAAATGTTTACTTGAATTGACCATATATTATAAAATATGTATTGTACTGCACTTTAGCACACATATTTAGTGGAGTTAAAAGCACTTAATAATAATAAAAAATAATTAATAAATAATATTTTTTTATATTTTTAAATGTATTTTTTATAATAATTTATATTTAAAAATTTAAAATTTATTCTCTAATTTAATAGAAGTATATTCAGGATAAATAATAATAATTTTTAATTGCATAAATATTTTTTTACAGATCTTTGTATACAGACAGATGCTGATAGAGCAAAAAAAAAAGGTATAATTAATTGAGTTCTGCGTAACTATCTAGAAAATTAAACATTTTGCCTATATGTAGTTCACAGGTAAATATTTATTTTGCAAAAACATGAACAGCTAAATGTATGATTAATGCTCGTAAAATAATATTTAACGTTGTAGCGCTGTTGAAACATGATGTAGAACCTTATCGTACTCGCTGTTTGAATTTCATTAAGTCAATACTACCAACCGCATAATATTATAAAATGTCAATATTAATTTAGGTATTTTGTGAGACCTGCAAAATAAAGAATAGCAACACAGACGAAGAATTGAAGATAAGAATATTGTGTTTTTTAGTTACGTACCACAAAAAGAAAAATATGGAATTTAACTAAGAAGAACGGTCCAGATTATTTATTTCGAGATAGCGTAGAAAATAATATATTTGATATAAATTTCATTCAGAAATATTCGGAAAAAATTGAGTTTCTAAGTCATGACAATCAAAAGATAGGAGCGTTTATGATTCGTTTTTGCTACATTTTGTATGAAATTCGCCCCGTAATTAAAATCTATAGTGTACTTCTCGTGGAGCTACAGTTGAATTGAAATTGAAATTTAGCGTGAAGTGAGAATTTACAATACTAATAAAGGAAAAAATCTGAAACGTGACAATTAATGTATATTTCATAGAAAAAAATCGTTAAATTTTAAACAAAATTTGTACATATGCCCGGTAAATCTAAGTTTCTCAATTTTTATTCTTATTTTTTTTTTCATTATTTCACCAAAAATAAAAATAATTGTATATAATGAATTGTAACACATATTGTAGTCTAACACATATTGTAGTCTCGTACTACCACTTTATACACAATCGTAGATAGAAAACGGGCTTGTTAATGACCATTTTACTGTACTTGCGCTATTCCAATGGACGGAATCATTCGAGCTTCCGGAAATAACTTGCTTAACTCTAAAACGTTCTGTTCCTAGTATTATATACAACGTGACTACAAGTCCTCTTTAATTTCTTCCTGATTTGTGAAAAAAATTAAAGTTTAAAGTGTAGTTTTAAAATATACTTTATATTTAGTGATTTTTCACCAAACAATAATATTATATAAAAAGATATCATATTTTAAATTTAGCCGATAGGCCAAATGTTATACTAGATACTATACTTAGATAAAATGAGGAATAAAAATATAACATTTTCTATATATTTCCACTTAAAGCGACTTATAGCTTAACATTTGATAGAATAAAAATGCTGTACAAGTAAGAAGAGATACTCACGTATCGAACTTACGATACAGTTCAACAAATCGTCGAAAATCAAAAAAAAGAAATCGGTCAAGTGCGAGTTGGTTCCGTCCACCTAGTCCCATACCAATTTCTAGAACTAGAACTGTAGGAAAACTGAAAATACAATTTATAAAAGTTGACAAACTTAAGTTTACCCATATACCTACTGATGTCTTTTTATTTTTTCCAGATATTTCATTGTTTTACGAAAAGATCGCCGAAAATGGGCTTCCTGAACAATGTTCTACAAAAATATTGTAAAAATATTCTCTTTTTCATATCCAGAGTGGTATATTCGTATGATTATCTCTGAATGTTGAGTCACACTAACTATCTTAATGTATCCTGCATATAGCAGAGGCAGAGGGAACCTAGTGTAAAGACTCTCCTTTCCCCATTTTCCGCGGAATTCAATTAATTGTAGCGAAGGCAATGATATTCAATTAATCTGTAAAATAGATGATTTGCGTATGTGAGCTTCGAGCGCTTTGTTGGATATTATATAACACTAATGAAGTACGTCACGCTGGTCCGCTCGCTTACATTTAACTGCCTTAATATGACATACGATTTCTGACAACCATCATGGGGTCTGGAATACATTAATTTCTAGCGAATGACGGTACAATTACTGACATAGCATTATGGGAAGCGGCTTTACTCCTGATCCTATGGAGAAAATTAGGCTATTTCACGCTAGTTTCAGTATTAAAGTATATAAAAATAAATATATATTTGCGTTCCTGAGATAAAGGCTCTTGACAGACAGACGGACGAACAACAAAGTGATCTTATAAGGGTTCCTTTTTTCCTTAAAAGGTACAGAATCCGAAATTATTATTGATAGCTTCACTTATCAATATCGAGAATGGGACCTTATAATTACAAATGCATAAATATTAAATCTTTCGCCCTATTGTCTGACGCTTCTGATATCGAATTAAAATAATTGAAACCAGAACTGAGGCCAGCCAGTGTGATTGGAAACGCAACAGGTTGTAGGTTCAATTCCTACTTGAGGAGTCCTGTCCTATTAATTTTGAAATTTTAATTTGTTAGAGTGACTGTGGACTTATTCCATTTGAAGCAAACAATACAATTATTAAAAGGTAATTTTCTAAGTAAGCTGTAACAAACAGGCAAGAACTAGCCAAATGTATTCGAGTTAACAAGCTAATATCAGATTCGCCTGGAGACGTAAACTAACACGTACAAGAAAAGACACATTAATTATAAACTTGAACTTTATCCAAGTATAACATAGTTAAGATTTAAACTAAGATCAACTGTAGCCAATTCCATTGAGTGCTTAATAATAAATAAATATTAAATACAATTTCATTCAAAATTTTAACTAAATTTAGGATAAAATTATTGAAATTAATACATCAAACTCTTTTAAAATCTATTCACATTTTTGAGAGAGTGAAATTGAAAGGAAGGAGAAAGGAGAGTATGAAATTTGCATTAAAATCACAATCAACAGTCTGTTTTCTTTTTGTACGTACATATTTACCTTTTGACATACACTAAGGACTGCCAGTTTTTAATATTTAATAACTAATTATTATAGTTTTGATTGACCAACCACTCCACTTTTAATGATCCTTCCAAGTACTCCCAAAAACAATAGCTTCAAATGTTGTGAAATGTAAAATAACTTTTTTCTAATATAAATTAACACTGTATAAACTAGTATTATTATACTAGTTTCTATGAAATATACCAGAATAAATATTTGAAATTCTAAAAAACCTGTTTCATTATAATAAAAAAAACGTTTACACTGACGTGACGGTTACAAGAGGCTTTCGATACGGGGTTAATAATAAATCCCTGGCGTTTGTGTATAGTAAATACAGTCCGGCGTCAACAATAACAACAAAGGAATATTGAATTAAGCAAAACTTAAAAACAGGAATTTCATCAGATAAAAATATTTTATTTGTTATATACAAAAATACCAGACTTTTAATAATTACTTTTTACTATATTAAATGACTCCTCTTAAATAATATTTGTTTTATTTTAAATGAAACACGAATATGTTTGTGTATATTTTATGTTAAATTTAAATTATTTATGCATGTTGTCTATTTACAAAAGTTTTTCGTATAATTAATATGGCATACGAATATAATGTTTATTTTTATTACAAAAAATCAGTAGAAATTATTTAAATAATATTCGAAGAACTCTATATTTCAAAATTCTTGTACCTCTAGAACTGTCGACATAGAAGGGTGCATTAATTATTTAATCATTTATTATTTGTTATAAATGCAAGTCAAGACTTCAACCACGATACTACCCTTATGATTATCATAATCTTAATAATAAATAAGTACATACAAATAAATACAAAATAAATATATGTGGCACTCCACTACTGTGCGGTTTCGTAGAAATTTCCTTCCACGCGCCACCGAACTGTGGAATGGCCTACCCGCGTCAGTGTTTCCAGGTCGGTGCAATATGGGTGCCTTCAAGAAGCGCGTCTATCTCCACCTCAAAGGCCGGCAACGCACCTGTAGCACCTCTGGTGCTGCAGGGGGTCGTGGGCGGCGGTGATCACCGCCAGGTGACCCGTACGCTCGTTTGCCTTGTCCTTTTTTCATAAAATAATAATAATAATAATAATAATTTGGCAATCTGTTGAATGTATTGTGAATTTAAACATTACAAATTATTAACATTCAATTGTCATCCGACTGTAACAGCGATGATTGTAAGTTCGATTCCTATTCGAGGAAACAAATTATTTTCATATTCTAACTCTTGAATATTCACTTTGGTAACGAGACCACAAATTAAATTCGGCACTTCCACACCTAATATCTCAAAAGTTGTGTGGTGAGTGGAAAACGGAGTGTCTCAACACTACGTCTTCTCTGTCTTCCATATGCAGGATACAGCGTGATATGGTAAAACTAGACAAATCATTCGTTTATAACAGTAGACACACAATATATGAGTATTTCATAAATCTTTAATATGCATGGCTTAAGTAAGACTTTCTGAAGTAGGTATATTTATCATTTATATACAAATAGCGACCATTTGAATTTTAAAACACTTTCGGCGTTTAATTTAAAGTCACTTTCGTGACTTCCTTCCGGCTTATTCGAAGCTACATTAAACACGCAAACTTTGGACACCGCAGCAATTATAATATTAAATGAATCTATTTACCATTTACCTGTTTTAGGCAGTCTCGTTAAATTTAAAATACTTTAAAGAGAGAGAGAGTTGGCAACTACTAAAAGCAACACAGTACTTAATATAAGGATAAACTAAAATTGAAATATCTAAATAGAATCATGAAGTCAGTGAATATTAGACTCTTACATGAGATTGTATGCATTCTTAGAAAACCTGTAAACCTGTGCGTATGACGTATGACCAGAAAATAGGTTAATTTGCCTTTGGGACTCTGGAGCCCACCTCAAAAGTTAGTTTTGGTATGTAAATTATTCGGCTGCCTCAGGTTCCCGGAGGGATCAAGAATAACACAAGAACGTCGAGTTAGAAGAAATATCGACCCTGTTCCAACGAAAGCTCTGTTGATTTACGTTTAAAGCTACAAAATAGGTTTGTGTGGTAGTGGTTGGTGGGTTTAATTAAACGACGTTGCTAGATATTTCAACCTAAATGCAAAAATAGCATTTTGTATTGAAATAGCTGCTTTAAGCACTTGTTAAAGAGCAGAAGAGTTGCATACTATATGGAGAACAAAATATATTATGTTTTCCATTATTTTCAGTTTATTATTAATTTAACACTTTTTTTGTACAAGCATAATAAATAAGAAAATATTTCGATAAAAAACAAATTTATATATATAATTGAATGTATTTATCTGTTTTAAATGAACTAGAGAGTTGTGAAAATTTTTTTTTAAAATTAATAATATAAAACTAACTGGCCATAAACAATTGTCAATTAAAAAATGTAATTTAATTCCAAAAGATTTGAAACGGTTCCTGAAACCTGTCAACGCTTTCAACAGAAACGTGTATCGTAATTAATTTTAATAGTATATCTATTAATAGTAGTGTACGAGTATAGTTATTTGTTATCCACAATGGCATGCATGCTAAGGAGTGACCCGATGTCCTTTTGCGATATGTTTCTACAACCGGATACGGCGTTTGAGATAGTCGATCATTTGGGTGAAATGGGATGTGCACAATTCATTGATGTAAGTGCAGTTTAAATATTGGATAAACATACAATGCTTTTATGGAGACTACAGAATTTTTGGACGATAATTTTTTTATGTATTTTAATTTAGATATACGTATAATATGTAATATAAAATATTAACTTCGAAATGTTACTTACATAGAAATGTTAAGAAAATATTTAGGAAAATGGACATAGGTTTATATAAATATATTCTTATATTATACATTTTATATAAGTCTATTGAAAAAATCGTAAAAAAAATATATTAATGTGCTTAGTTATTGATGTAGAACAAAGGAGAAGCAGTATGTTATAAAATACCAATATAGATTTTAAGTTCTTATTCGTATAGGTAGGTTACGTAACAGTTGAGAAAAAAATAATTCCATAATCTATATATATAAAAGGACTTGTCCTCACTGACTGAGGTAAGACGCACGCACAGCCGTAAACACTGTGCGTAGAAACGTAAAATTTGGACAGATGTTTACTTTTGTAATCTGGACATCCACTAAGAAGGGATTTTGAAAAATTTTAACTCTGAGGAGGTTAAATAGGGGTTGAAAGTTTGTATGGAAAAAAAATTAAATCGGCACCGACATTTATAAAATTTGAAATTTAGATTTTTAAAAGTATTTAATTGAATACGCGTTTCATCGTTTTCTAGAATTCTCCCCCTAAGGGTTCAAATAAGGGGTTGAAAGTTTGTTTAGTTTTGTTTTAAAATCGGCACCAATTTTTATAAAATTTGAAATTCAGTCTCTTAAAAGTATTAATTTGAACACATATTTTATGGTTTTCTAGAATTCTTCCTCTTAGGGTGCAAACAAGGCGTTGAAAGTTTCTATGGTAAAATCTTTGAATCGCCACCGATTTTTATAAAATTTGAAAATTTAGACTCTTAAAAATATTAAATTGAACATGTTTTTCATGGTTTTTTTAAATTCACCCCCTAAGGAAGCAAATAAGGGGTTCAAAGTTTGTATGGAAAAATCTGTAAATCGCCACCGAAAATTTGTAATTTAGACTCTTAAAAATATTTCATTGTTTTCATATACATATGTTTCATGGTTTAATAGAATTCACTCCTAAATAAGCAAACGCGCGTCCGCTACTAAGTAATAATTATATAATAAGAAAAAATAATTATATATAAATTCCGTATCAGTTGAGAAAAAAATAATTGTGGAACATAAAAAATGTATCCTCTCTATTTTAATAATACTTTTCAAAAGATAACACATCTTTTCTCATTTTAAGTATTTCGCCGTCTGTTTTCACATTGTGCATCCGTTAACGTACGGATACAGCAAGTGCACGTAAAACGAGCCTAAATTTACTTTTCTCTCCGTTCATCCGCGAGAGTTTTTGTAGTCACTGCTTTTTATTTTTATTTTTATGTCTGGCTGATTTATCAAGTATATTTCACTTAACACCTGTACCGCGTTTGCATTTTAGTGCGGTCGTTTGGAAAGACTAGACAAAGCAATTCTGTTGTTTCCACTGTTTTTGTGCTTTCAGCGTTTAAAACTGATAGGAATTTGAATATTAGCTTTGAATATTGAATAACAATTGTGAAATAAATATTTTCATACGTTTTATATTTAGGTATTTCCGAGATAGCTTTTATAAATAATTTAAAATAATAACAAATGAATATTTATTTATGCATATATATTTAGATGACACCTGACATTAAGCCGTTCCAAAGAAATTATGTTACGGAACTATGTAGGTGCGCAGAGATGGAACGTAAGCTTCTGTACATGGAGGGAGAAATGTTAAAAGACGAGATAAGAGTAATTGAATATAACAGTATGGCACCTAAAGCGCTACCATTAAATGAAATAACTACACTAGAAGTAAGTTAATTGTAGAGCATCTTATTTTTTTATTGACGGCGTTCAGTTCTGCCACTCAACACCGCAATGCCTCCAAAATACGACAGAAAGTGTAGAACGGAGTGTCTTTACACTATGTTCCCTCTGCCTACGCTGCTGTGTGCGAGATACAGCGTGAAGCTGATTTAATTTTCTTAGGTGTAAATATGTGTATTATATTATAAAAGTACCACTAGTTGAAACATAAACGGTATAAGTAATAATATTACGTTTGCTATTCTTGAAGGATTGTTTTTAATTAAAATTGCTTTTCTAAATGTCAAGCCATGCTGCAACGGGTCGGAAGCGGAAGCAGGATGTATACTTATAACGCAGCTAAGACCTTATCGTGCACCTATTCTAGTTCACCTATGATTACCGATCATGTTTCTTGTTGCACACTCGAGATAAATCTATTTTCTCAGAATCTGTAGAGATTTATTATGTAATTATTTTAAACTAAATACATAAAAATCGTGTAAATATCTTATTTTCTAAAGTTTTCGTATAATAATGTGCATAAATAAAATTTGTGTTTTTTTTAGAATATTCTGGAAAAATGGGAAGGTGATGTTTTGAACATGTCTGAAAATCAAACTCAGCTCTTGAAGAATTACTTGGAACTGACGGAAATGAGCTATGTTATTAGACATATAGGTCCAATGCTTGGAGAAGCTGATTTAATGGAAGATGTTGGAAAGTATGAAAAATAATTCCTCTGGTGGGGGTTCAACTCACAACCACGGGGTTAAAACAACAGCGTGTGATGCACTTATACGACTATTAGTACTGCTAGAAATATCCTATTCAGAAATGCATTCTAGTACTAAGCTTAAAATTAATTTAATTCAAATATTGATACAAGCTATAAAACAGACTATGATAGTATGATAGAGATGTACGCTACATCCCCCTTACAGCAGTGTAGGCAGAGGGTATAGTGTTAAGACACTCCATTCCCCGTGTCCGCCCAATTCTCGAGTCATTGCGTGTTGAGTGGTGAAAATGAAGGCCACGCTTTGTCTCAACACCAGAACGAATAAATTTAAATAATAAGTATTTTATTGCCTCTAGTGGGAATTGAACCCAAAACCTGTCGTGTTTACAGCCATATACAAAAATATATATACTAACCATTGTAATAGCTGAAGATATGTGAGGCTAAATCATTATCAAGCGTTATTCTGAAATTGTTTACGATGTTGATATGCTGTACTTACGTAGTAAGTACATACTACTTTAAGTAAATAAAATGCACACAACGGGGTAGGCAGAGGGAACTCGTGCACTCTGTTCCCCATTTTTCGCCGCATTCTAGAGGCTTGCGTGTTGAGTGGTGGAACTCAACACCGCACTTAGCCCCGACACCAGAGCTAAGAAATAATAGCATATATTTAAATAAATATCCTTTCTTCGAGTGGGGATCGAACCCAGAACCAGACAATTTTTCAGCACACTTTGTGTACCACGACTGGCCTCTTGGTACTTGTTTTAATTTGGAATGTTTTTAAATGTATTGTAGAGCCGCCGGTGGTGACACTGGGTTTTTAGGCCGTCTATTTGTGATTACTGGAGTAGTCAAGCGAAGTCGGAGCTTTCCTTTTGAAATGATGCTTTGGAGAGTTTCCCACGGAAATATCTACTACAGGCGAGCGACACAGGATACTATATTGCAGGAACCTCAAACGGTTAGCTTACTACTTTACATTTATAAGAATTAACCTAGTAATATAATTAAAAGGTAAAGGTAACTTTGATTGATTGTTTGTTTGTAAGTTTTATTCTCCGGAACCGATCATACATTTTTTTTCGCAATCAGAAAGCTGCAATATTCAGAATTTATATAAGATATTAAGGTTATATTTTATTTTATTAAATGAAAGAAAGAAGTTTTATATAAAATTCAGAGAAGTCTTCAATCAGAGAAGTCGTCAATTAATATAAGTACTACAATCAATGCTACAATCAATTATAATATAAGTAAAACAACCTAATATAACTTAGTACCTGCTAAGAACTACACGCAATAATTGATTCACAAAAATATAATGAACGCTTAACGAAATGGGCACGGGTCAGCTAGTCACAATTTATTAAAACAGCTCCCAACTTTCCGCTCACTTTCTACAAGATTGCGTGTTTGCGTAACTCAACGCCGCGCTTTGCCACGAAACCAGAGCAAAGAAATGAAAATATTAGTAATAAGCAGTATATGTAAAAAACCGGACAAGCGCGAGTCAAGCTCGCCCACCGAGGGTTCCGTATAAAAATTAGCTTTCCGTCAAATAAGGTAACCATTTATATATTTTTCTTTAAGTTACATAAATAATAGAAAATTCATTAGTATATATAAATGTATACAATTTCTGCGCCACGAGCAATGCTACGCCGCTCCATGTTAGCCTTTATACTATAATAATTATTTAACATGAAGTTTAACAATGAGTTTAGAAATTGAATTTAGTGCTCTACCTTAAGTAAACTTTTGAAATAACATTTATAATAAAACAAGTATTATAAAACTATAGTTTATATAGGTATATATATATCGGACGTAGAATAGTATATACGAGTATTTATAACAAAATCTTATTAACCTAGAGAAAACGTTGTTACTGCAAGGACCGCACTTCGTAAAGTAATTATAAGATGCTTCAGGTAAATATCAATTTACTACGACGTTAATAGTTTCTATTTTAGTATCTGTGCCATGGAGTATGAAATATGGGATCTTTGTATAATATTTGTTTGTTGAATTTTTTTAGTGCTGTTTTTTTAATTTTTAAGTTTTTTTGGTTTATGATATTAAGGTTTAAGCTTGGTTAGTTCTAATACCACATCATGTCTAAAGTACTGTTATAATTTTTACTAATTTTTTTAGGGTTCCGTACCTTTTAAGGAAAAAAAAGTAAGCTAAATAAGCGCGCTGAGATAACAGTGTTGTGCGCTCTTATCGCACAGATTTTTTTTAATTCCTATTATTTTGATAAATGCTTCCAATAATAGATTTTCTAAAATATATCCGATTTTCAGTGCCGATAAATTTAATAATCTCACACTTGCCACAGGGTCTTGAAATACGTAAAGTGGCATTCTTAGCCATATGTCAAGGTGAACAGCTTTACTCTCGATTGGAAAAAGTGTGCAGTGGTTTCCATGTAAATGTTTACAATTGCCCCGAAAGTTTTGATGAAAGAATGGACATGAGTGTGCAGCTGGAGTTGCGAATTGGAGACTTGGAGAAGGTAGAGTCTAAAGAAAGATTATACCGTATGATAGTTATATTTTGTAGAAAATTCGCTAAATAAGTTGACTGATCATAGATACAGCGTATAATATTTATAAATTTCTCATTTTACATGTGCATTTATTATACACAAGACATATTTGTGTACCTATATATGAATTCTTTATGATTCTATTAAAGACCGGTAAATTGCTTCATATTACATTTCATATAAAAATAATTTTCTTTTAAACATTTTAAAGAATGTTTAGAGGATTTTATGCTAATTTATCTTCTTTTAAAATACAACAAGCATGTATAACTGCTCGGTATGTAGGTCGAGGAAGAAAAGGCAAAGATATTATATCCATTTCATTGCTTAACGAGTGAATATGGAAAAGATTTTGGACTGCTTTTACTGAATAACTAATTACATGAACTGAAGTTCAGCTTACTTATAAGAAATGTATACAATTATGAAATAAGCTCTCTTTGCTTAGTTGAACTTTAACTTGTTTCAAAATTATAGTATCTATAGAAAAAACAGGGATAATTTAAAATTTTGTCTTTTACCCATTCAAAGCTTTTGATAGAAGAAATACTATGAAATATAATTGTTTATTTACCACATATATATAGTTATGAGTTAGATACTCACATAATCAATCTGCACCATTTTCCTTTTCTTGATTCTTTGTTTTTAGTTTTGTAGCTTCACGCTGTATCCCGCATATACCGGTAGGACAGGGGGAACTTAGGTCAATGTAATATTAGTATTAAACACTCCGCTTTCCCGCGCCAACCAATATTTCGAGAATTCAACGTTGCATTTTGTAAGCAAAAAATAAAGAATGAAATGTTTTTTTTCTTAATATCTCTTTCCAAACGCACATAACGGGGGTGTTACATTAAAAGATAATGTATCATGATTTCTTTTGCTCTAAGAACGCTTGTCGTCGTCAGGTATTTAATTTTTACTTATACATGTCAGTCAAAAGAGAGTTATAATAATTAATGATCGGAACGCCATAATAGAAAGAAGAGAACAGAATAATTAATGTTGTTTTTAGTACCGTTTGCCGTATTTAACAAATTAATATTTTGAATAAATTAGTATATTTTTTAAATATATACAATGTTAATTTTATATGCTTTACTTGTAATAAAGCTTGCCCCCAGCTATCTGAGAAATATAGTTATTTTAAACTCCATTGCGTATAAACGGCAAATAATAATTCTACTCCATTGAGAGACAGAGAAGTTCGCTCACAAATGTTCCAGGTTATGCAAAAAATGAAATACTACAGATGTAAAGCGCTGCGTACAGTCGCCAAGCAATGGGAAACTTGGATGGTGCAAATAAAAAAGTCAAAAGCAATCTACCATACGATGAATATGTTTACTTTGGATATAACAAAAAAATGTCTTATTGGACAATGTTGGATTCCAGATTCTGATTTGCCAACAGTTGAAGATATGTTGACTCGTGTCTCGGTAATTATTGTGTATTTATAGTACAAATCTCGATTTAAGCTGTTGTAATGTTATTTAGGGGGGGGGGGGGGGGGNGGGGGGGGGGGGGCTTATCATCTTGTCGAAGTAATACCTAGTTAACGTTTAATATACGAAATGATAATAGAGAGGGGGTCGAGAGCAGCCACACCTTTGTTATGTTATAAAAACTGATAATTTCTCTGCACAAACTGCCCAGCTGCCAGTGGTAAATATTAGCAGGGAATATGAACATGGTCGGTGGTCACTTAAATAAGGTGCATAAAATAGTTGCAACTTTCGTCAAATTACAGTGTTCAATTTTTTATTCTTTTCGGGAATAATATTAGAAATGCCATTATCCATTGCCAGATACATGGCATGGTTGTAACCCCTTGTCAATAATGAAGGTCTGGCTTGGCTTGGCTCTTGGACGTCTTGATATGAAATACACCCCAAATACACAATGCTAAACTAGTGGCAACGCTAACAGTTTTAACAGAAAACATTGTTTCCAAATAGTCCAAGGTAATTCACGCGATGTAAAATCTATGTTGTCAGGAAAAAGCGAAAGCGAATGTTGAATCCTTTCTATTGAAGTCGGACGACGCGGACGAGCCGCCCACTTTCCACCGCACTAACAAGTTTACAAAAGGTTTCCAAGCGCTCATAAATGCTTACGGTGACTCCACGTACAGGGAGCTGAATCCAGGTGACTTCATTCTTTTACATGTATTATATACTGCACCATAAATGAAAATTAAATTAAAATCTTTAAATTATAATTTTAATCTAGTGGCTTTGCTTTTGTTTACTATTCCAATTTACATTATTTATTTACTGTTGTTTTCAACTACTAATTCTTATCTTTTTAAAGTGAATAATTTTAATTCGTAAAGCATCACGTTGTATGTTGCACAGGGAACCTGGGAGACTTGTGTTGAGACACTCCGTTCCCATTAAAATCCCATTATCCCGTTTCCCGTTTTCCATTATCGACGAATCCCGACGAATCCCGTTTTCCATTATCGACGAATTCTGGAGCCAGATTTCATTACCTCGAGGAGCTCAAACCTCAAACCCCACACCTTACGCGCTTACAGTCACACACTTGTGTCTCTCCGCCATGAGTGGACTTTAATTCATGAAAGTTATACAAAAAAATTACAAGCATAGACTTCAATAATTATTACCTTTATCAATTTGTTTACTTTTTTTAAATATTATTTTGATTTTTATCAATTTTTTTAGTGCAACGCAGTATACGTCTTAGTGTAATGTGTTTTTAGTAATAGTTAAAAGCCTAGCCTGACCTAGCCTTGAAGTTAAAAGCTGATTAGTTTCTAATAAGTATTAAAATATAAAATATAAAGTTTAAATAATTCATAAAAAAAAATATTACATATTTGAATTAGAATATTGTTTTTCTAGGCCTATACACGATTATAACTTTCCCTTTTTTGTTTGCTTTGATGTTTGGGGACGTGTGCCACGGCGTTATATTATTATCATTCGCGGTTTGGATGGTGTCTGTGGAGAAAGAAAACATGAATAAAACGTCCAAAAATGAAATCTGGAATATTTTCTTTGGTGGTAATATTCAATTTCATATTAAAAATGTATTGTGTATGTACTTTTGTATAGTTTATTATATATAGAGTCAGAGTAGATATATATATATATATATATATATTTCTCATTGTGATTTCTTATTTGTATGTGTTTGTAAGCTCAGTTTTAGCGACACAGTTTGTATTCAATTTCAAGGTATGTTGTTCTTCAAGAGTATTTCAACATTCTTAATTTGTAAAATTAACTACCACTGATTGATACTTTGCAGAAAAGTACTGTGACAAAAATATAGTAAATGCAATATACGAAAAGAGTAACTTTAGAATTTCTCGCCAGCTTTTCCGAACAGAACTGCCTTTGGAGCCGGTGGTAACTTTCCGTGGAACTGACAATAACATTTTTATATTAATTGACGTCTCAAAAGCGCTCGGAAAGGTGTAATAGAATGAGAATATTTGATTTATTTTAGTTTTTCTTTTTTCTGCACCTTGTTTCCCATAGAAAATCCTATGATAAATTTATCATGTTATAGTAATATTATTTTAGAGTAGAAAAATACCTAAATTCTAAAATGAAAATTATATATTTTTGATCAGCTTTACGCTGCTTCATGCATACAGCAGGTAGGCTAGGTATAGAAGGCTACTCTGCTAATTGCAGAATACCCACTACTTAACTGGGGGGTAGCTAAACTTAACTTTAAGCCATGCAGTTGTTTACAGGTCGTTACGTGATTTTAATGATGGGACTGTTCACACTGTACACCGGTTTCTTATACAATGTGTTCTTTTCGAAATCCATCATTCTCACGACACCATATTGGAAGAACACTTATGAAAGAAAAGAAATAGAGACTTATCAGTATATAACATTAAATCCGGTTTTTGAAACGAATCCTCCTTATGTGTTTGGCGTGGATCCAATTTGGGCGGTATTAAATATAATTTTATTGTTTCTATTAAATTATCTATATTAAGAAGCAATAATGTGTAGTTGTTTTTGTGTGTTTGTTTATATTGTTTTATACATGTTTGCAGTTGGCGAAAAATAAAATTATGTATTTAAACTCGTTGAAAATGAAAATGTCCATTATTATTGGAATCGTCCACATGATGTTTGGACTTGTTTTGAGTCTTTTTAATCACACGTAAGGTTTTTAAAAAATATTAAAATAGACTAGTATACCTGGGACTCCGTGCTACTGCTACCACCTTTTGCATTGCTTGCGCTGCTTACGTACGTAAGTAGTTAATATCTCTTAAGGTTTAACTAGTAAATTCATTTTTTATGCCGAAATCAAATATTAATCGTGTTATACGCTATTACATCTTAAGAGAATCTTCAATTAGATTAGAACAGGCTGCTACGGTTGTTTGCTTCTTATAGGTATAAATATTAATAAATATATTGCATAACTAGTGGACCCGAACGCGGCTACGCCCGCTTGAACTATACAAATATTTATTAAATATATTTATGAAATTATTTTCAGTTTTCAATGCGTTAAGCAAGCTCATTCGTCAATTTTGGGTGACGTTTTCTAACAACGGTCGCTTAGCAATGGTTGTTAGTAACAAAGCGGGATAAATAGCATGTTAAATTAATAAGTATTTTAATATATTAGTATATATCGATAATATTACAAATATGAGAAAAAAATTATCCTATGTTCATCCCTCAAGACCCTCGAGACCCTCAAGTATCTCTATATGAGTATGTTATCACAATTAAATTAGCGGTTTGGCCCTGATTGCGTAAAAGACAGACAGACAGACGGTTACTTTCGAATTTATAATATAGGTATGGATGTATAAATGTAATGTGAACAATGTAAGCAATACAAATTCCTCTGTAATCTGCGAACGGGAATTTTTCGCCCGCATTTCGTTCTTTTAAGTTTTTTTTTCTCACAAAGCACCAATACCTCCTCCCTCGCTGTCCACCTGCCGGCTGCCGGCAGTCGACATTGAAAAAAAGGTACGTCACACGACGTCAGAAACACGGCTGTGGCCATTGAGCGGACATCACTAGCGTGAAGTTTTGTTTACAGCGCCCACAAGAGGATGTATTTGATTTTAAAGTTTTTTTTTATTTATTTATTACGATTGAAATAGAACGATAGATTTTTTGTTGTGTTGTTGATTTTTTTTTATTTAAAAAAAAAAATCAAGAGTGTGTGTACCCAAGACTATGATGCAATATATGCATACATTATTTATTTGTAGATTTGTAAAAATATTATATTTTTTCGTAATAAATTATAAACCTGTTTAAAGAACATAAAATTTGCACACTAAAAATTAACCATTTACAGTTTTTATATATATATTTTATTCCACATCTGTTGCTTTTTGTTAAGTAATATCCAAATTTATAATAATTACATCAAGAAATAATATCTTAGTTAGTAGTAGTAGTTTTGTGCGCTTGGTTTGAATGCGCCTTGACATTTACCGTGCATTTGACACGACCTTGCCGGGCGGCCCTTTGTGATCGGCATACTTCACATTATATCACTTAAATTAAGCTGACAGTTGCTTCCTCTATAGTTGCTAACAAATGAACTGAACTACAAATAAAGGTTTGTAATGATTTTTTTTTGTGAAATGCCTGTTCATTTTCACGATTCTGATTATTTCCCCTATTTGTACTATAATTTCTCACTTCGTGCTAAATTTGATGACTACCACGAAAAGTACCCTTATTTACGCGCCGAATTTCATAAAAAATGCATCAAAATCGATGCATAAGTGTTCGTATCTTTAGATTGCGTTGGCTTAGCTTGATTTCTTCTGAGCTGGAAGGAATCATAGACTGAATATTTGATATAAATTTCAGCTTGATTCCTATACGCAATCTGGAAATAAATGGTCCTGACAGACGGACAACGAAGCGATCCTAAAACGTTTCCGTTTTTACCATTTGGGGTGCGGAACCCTAAAAATGTATAAACAATCATAACAGCTCCGCCAACAATAAACACACAAAGTAATATTGACAGCTTTTACCACAATAAAAGTTTTTCATTGCAGATATTTTAAAAAGTACTATGCAATTTATTTGCAATTCATACCTCAAGTGCTATTCCTGTCGTGTCTCTTTATGTGGCTAGTTGTGCTTATTTACATGAAATGGTTCATGTTCAGTGGAAAATATGGTACGTATTTAGTATTTTCTTTGTCGTATAATATAATTTATACATTTTTACTTTCAAAGAGAAATACATTTTTAAATATAAAAAAAAATAATCTTCCGACGGTCGGCAAAGGTCCAAGCCATCGGTGGCTAGGGCTCCGGAGAAAGGAATCTCCTCACAATATGCATTTTTTTTAAAGTTGGCGCTGCTAGAAGTATATATGAGTACCTATACTTCTATGAGTTTTCTTTCGATATTGTAATTACCTATAGGTATAACGTCAGCTGAAATTTACCGAATAATTGGGTATATAAATGCGTAAATGTTCATTGTTCATATTCACTTTGAAGGATTCTTGATATAATAAAATAGTGATCTTCGATTTCTCTTTAAAAAGAAACGAAATGCAACGAGATGATAGAATTTTTTGTCGTTTCTCGACGGAAACAAAATCTGTCCCAGGAGGAGCGATATTCAATATTGCTTTGTATATTTATAAATTATAAAGTGTGGCTAGTTACGCTAGTTATGTTAGTCTTACAAAATTACAGCATTATTGTTTTTTATAATCGACGGAATAACAAATTCGACGGAATGTATAGCATGCGAGAGTATCTTAGCAGGGTCTTATAAAAGCTTCCCTCTGCCTACCCTGCTGTGTGCGGGATACAGCGTGAAACTGATAAAAAATATATTGCTTATTTACGTGTTATTACAGTTGAATTGAAGCGAGGGGCGGGATGCTCACCATTGATTTTGATTTTATTCATTGATATGGTGTTGCTGTCTACAACAAAGCCCGTGGAAGAAGATTGTGATGCTTATATGTTTAATGGCCAGGAAAAGTTTCAGCGGATTTTAGTGTTGATTGGTGTCATTTGCGTACCCATACTGTTATTTGGAACGCCAGTCTATCTCCACTTCGACTATAAAAAGAAGAAGGAAGAAGCATTGGTAATTACATTATAACAATATTAAAATCAGCTTCACGCTATATCCCGCACACGGCAGGGTAGTCAGAAGGAACTTAGTGTTAAGACACTCCGTTCCCCACTTTCTGCCGAATTCTGGAGGCATTGCGTGTTGAGTGGCAGAACCGAGTGAGCTGAGTGGCAGAGAGCGAAGAAATGGAAATACAAACGTATATAGTACCCTATTTTTAGTAATGTAAGTGATTGTATCTGTACTTCCATCGCTCACAGCTACGTACGTACGAAAGGTGTGTTTAGAATGAATATAATTATTGTAACTTAACATTGTGACATGTGCTTCAAATCGATAATAATTATAAAAATGTTTTAGAAAAGAGTAAGTCAGTTCAGAAGATATCAGCGAAAAGATTCTTCCAACAAAAGGGCTGAAGAGAAGGTATTGGCAGAGGTTGCTAAATATACCACAACTTTCGGTGAGCTGATGATACACCAAGCAGTACATACTATAGAGTTTGTTTTGAGCACCATATCTCATACTGCCTCTTACCTTCGACTGTGGGCGTTGTCTTTGGCCCATGAACGTGAGTTTTATGTTAAATTAAAAGATTATAAGATAAATAACCTATGACAACTTTCCTTTATAACATTATTTGGGAAGGTTAACAACAGAAATACATATATAACAAACGTAACATTTTAATATTAATCGTAAATTACATCTAGAGTTTACAGTTTAGTATTAAATAATATTCTAGGTTATTTTATTTTTACACTGTCTCCCTAGCGAGTTAGGTAGTAAGTAAAAGCGGTGAAAGCTGAACACGGCTCTTTCATTTCTTCCACAGTCGTCAATCTTAGTATATTTCCTCTAGAGAGCCTCTGGAACTGTGGCTATTGTTATATACAAAGATATTATCAATTTTAAAAAGATATTAGCTAACTCTTACGGTTGGTATTTCATGAAAAAATCTTGAATTAAATTGTAGTGAACACGAAATGTAATAGAAAAAAAATCAAGATGAAATTGAAATATTATTCTTAGTATAAAATTGTTTTTAGCTACTAGTTAATCTCATTCTGAAAGTCAGAGATGAGCGAATGTCCAAAGATAACTGATATGAAGAATAGATAACATTTAAACTACTGAAATTTAAATTGCTTTTGAAAACATTAAGGCTTAAGCATGATAAGAATTTTTCTATTACTAAGAAAGTGTAAGAAAGAAATGAGAATATAGCATTGCAGTGTAAGCCTAATAAATATAATTATGATATTAGAGAGTTAATTGAATCTTTGACAAATGGTTTTTTAGTACAAAGGATCATTTTCATGTTTCTTTATGTACTCTGTTGTCTGTCTCTGGTTCGAAAAGGTCGAACGTAACTCACTTTGGCATGATTTTTAATGATTTTTATATTTATTTGGAAAAGTATATTTTTATCAGTATGAATCAATTTACAATTATTTTGTTTTGCTTTTAGAGCTCTCGGAGATGTTATGGGTGATGGTGTTTGCAAAACTTGGCCTACGAGAAACGTCAATGATGGGTGGACCAAAAATATTTATTATATTTGCTATTTGGGCTATATTCAGTCTTTCAATATTAGTGGTAATGGAGGGGCTATCAGCATTTCTCCATACTTTGCGATTGCACTGGTAGGTTATTAATGTTTTTAATAAATACATTACATAAAAGATGAGTTCTTGTAAGAGTTCAATATTATCTATATATATAAAAGGACTTGTCCTCACTGACTGAGGTAAGACGCACGCACAGCCATCACCGCTGATGGTAGAAACATGAAATTTGGACAGATGTTTACTTTCATAATCTGGACATCCACTAAGAAGGGATTTTGAAAAATTTTAACCCTAAAGGGGTAAAATAGGGGTTCAAAGTTTGTATGGAAAAAAATTTAAATCGGCACCGATTTTTATAAAATTTGAAATTTAGATTTTTAAAAGTATTTAATTGAACACGTGTTTCATCGTTTTCTAGAATTCTCCCTCTAAGGGTGCAAATAAAGGGTTGAAAGTTTGTATGGAAAAATTCTTAAATCGCCACCGATTTTTATAAAATTTAATATTTAGACTCTTAAAAATATTTAATTGAACATGTGTTTCATGGTTTTCTAGAATTCACCCCCTAAGGGTACAAATAAGGGGTTGAAAGTTTGTATGGAAAAATCTTTAAATCGCAACCGATTTTTATAAAATTTGAAATTTAGACTCTTAAAAATATTAAATCGAACACATGTTTCATGGGTTATTAGAATTCACCCTTAAATACGCAAGCGAAGCTGCGCGCGTCCGCTAGTATAGAATAATTATGATGTTTTTATTTGGGAATAAATAGCCTAGCCTTTCTTACTAAATTAAAATTTCTTAAATATTAGATATATGTGAAATATAATCATTGCTTTACAAAATAAACAAAATTATACTCTCGATACACTCTGGCAATGTTGTGCGTGACCAGTTCGAAGTTTATTTCTTAATATAAAACATAAATTATTAATGCATTTAATGCTAAATTTTCAATTTGTTTCCATATTATTTACTTTTATTTACATTGCATATATAATTGCATTAGGTACTTTCAGTTATGCTACAGATAGATAATAGAAGTAATATTTAAATATTGATGTAATCTTTAATAGCTTAAAATATTACAGCAGGATAAGCAGAGAAATAAGAGTGTTAAAACTAAAAGTAAAGAGACATTGGGTGTTGAGTGGCGAAAGTCAAGGTCGCACTTAAATTTTGTTACCAGACCGAAGAAATAAAAATAATTTACTATAAGGGAATCGAACCCACAATTACGTTGATAGTATATCTTGAGGCCTCTCGTAGGGCAGGAGCACAAGCGTATGACTGTAAACGCGACAGGCTATGAGTTCGATCCCGCTCGAGGACATGAAATATTTAATATTTCCATTTCTCCACTCTGGTGTCGAGGCAAAGCGCGGCGTTGACTTCCACCACTAAACACGCAATACCCCCGGAATTTATTCTGGATATACGTAAAGTTAAAAAAAATATCAAAAAATTGATATCTTTATTAATCAGTAGTTCTGTAATTTTTTGATTTCTGAACTTTTTTTAGGGTGGAATTTATGAGCAAATTTTACTCCGGTGCAGGATATCCATTCAAACCTTTTAGCTTCAGAGTTATACTCTCTGGCGAAAGTAAAGATGATAAATCGGAGGCAATGTGCAAGAAAAAGGCAACCGCCTACTAACTTTTAATATATTCTCCATTTAAACTATAGTTATTATTATTATTTATATGAAAATAATGTTTTTTTTTCAACGAGCAGAGAAATATAATTTTATGGTTATACTTTGTGGGATGGTAAGAAGGTAGCCTTAATTGTAACGCAGTGGATGTCTACAAGATATTGTAAAAACTTAAAACTCTATCTGTTTTTTATTAAGTCATTCAAATGTTTTATTGACCGTTTATTATTAACATTAATTCTTATTTTTTATATATAAAATGTATTTTTCTTAGAAAATATCGGAGGCCGAAAAAATTTCATAAATTGTCAGACCCAGAAACGGGACTATACTTTTCCGACGGTTTTAGTGTGTATGAAATATAAAATAATATTTTTTGGATTTAGTTTTAAAATAGTTTAAGTGAAAAGAATACAATTTTTTGTTTCTTAATTTTCTCATAAGCATGTTAATTTATTTATGAGTAACCGAGTGCTTAATTATATTTATTTAAAAAAGTAAACTATTTTAATTTTAGCTGTAAACAAGACAAATGATATATAAAAGTGTACTGAAATTATTCAATCATTATGAAATTTCAGATGTACTGCAAATATAACGTTTGAATGAATCGAATAACATAATGTACATATATATATTGGTAACCAATAATTTATTCAATTAGATGCCTAACGTTTTTTCATTAAAATTACAGGTATATTACATAGCTAAATTGTAATAAATTAGGTTCACGCTGTATCCCACACCCAACAGGGTAGGCAGAGAGAATCTCGTTGTTAAGACATCTCCTTCACCACTTTCCGCCGAAATTTGGAGGGCTTGTGTAGTGTGTAGTGGTCCTCAACGCCGCCCTTAGCCTCTACACCAGAACAAAAAAAAATGAAAATATATTTATATTTCCTTTCTTCGAGTGATTTTCATTACTTAAATATATATCTTAATATTGAGGCATAATTATGATAAAAATGGTTATTTTTTAAAAATAGGGTATCCAATTTTAGAAAGCACGTAAATCGATTTTTAATGGAATGTTAAATGGGCCACTCTCCCCTAAAACTGTATCTAGCATACTATGCGAGAGTACAAGGGATGTCCGAACGCTCATAGGCTTTTGTTGCAAAGCTGAGAGCCGTAAAGCGAACTTCGCATTTCTATAGGTGTACTCGTACAGGTACGCTACTAGCCGACCCGTGTGATTGGCTTCCCTTTGTTGCTTGATTCCCTCCATATATTTCTTTGATCAGAAGAACACTGTATTACTTTCTTACAAAGCAAAATATAAGAAAAAATGAATACTTTTTAAGTTTAAAATATTATGAATGAACTGCTAGTGCAAGATCTATTATTCTATCAGTTTCATATAGACATGTATATTATGGAATATTTTTTATATTAAAAGCTTTTTTAACATAAAAAGTCCATGTCGTTTTTCAGAAACGAGTCGTGTTTATCCATTAGAAAAAATAACAAAATTTACCATTTATAATATAGAAATAGAAATCAGTTGTAACATTGTATGACATATACAATATACATATAAATGTATTACATATTAAAATGACATTTGTAATAGAAATGTCAAATGAAACAATAAAATGAGCAGTATAAGTTTTTGACAGAGAAAAAAAAATGAGGAAAATTATAAATAAATGCTTTAATTCCAAAAGTATATAGAAGTTCATTTTATAAATGTTATTTAACTGAGCTCATAAGCTTTATCAGTACTGCCATCTTCACTAGATCTTGAAACAGCTGGCGTCACCGTTATATTGCCAGTGCTAAAAATATTTTCGCTTGGTAAGTATATGCCAAATCGATCCTGCCAACAAAAGAAATAATCAGCTTCATCCATCATTTGTACCTATAAAGCTTGCAGCAGCAGCAGCAGCAGGGTAGGCACAACCTGTCGCGTCTACAGTCACACGTTTCTGCCCCTGCGCCAGCACAGGCCTCAACCATTTTACAATATAAAGGCCTTTACCATGCAAGTAAAAGCCGTAATTGTAAGAAATTAATCAAAATAAGTAATAATTTTTAATTTTTATTTAAGATAAAATTAAGTACCTTTGGATATCTATTAAAGTTAAACTGGGGGTGACATATGCAAGGGCGAGGCGGCGGTATTTTATAACTCTCGTGAGATGAAATCTCACTCCGTGGCGTTGATGGCGTTTCGTGACCTAGAAATTATAACATACGTATGTGTGAAGCCAATAAATACTTAATTAGTGAGTACATAAGACTTAAGTATATAAGTAAAACTACCTTTAAAATTATATAAACGTCTCAAGCTTTTCTTCAGTTTTTTTCTCATTCTCTTTTCCCACGCAATTTCTGCAACTGAAAGAGCAAGTATATAATTAACTAAAGGTCGCTTAATTCTTATAAGAAGTTTACACTCTCTGGCATAAAGAATATCAGTTATATTAATTAATAAGTTTCATAATTTTAAAGCATGCTTCTGACAGCTTCAACATCTTTGAATGTTTTGACATGCAAGTACGTCATGAAGTAAAACTTTGCACTGTTCTTTAATCTACCTAGAAATTTAATGAATTTTGCATTTTATGCTTGCACTGAGTGAGTAGCTTTAGAGTTCAGTTAAAGTTACTATAGTTAGCAAACACAAACAAAACACTATCAGACTTTCTAAGAAAGGTTGGAAAATCATAGGTAGGTAGGTACTGCCGCCATGATAATTTGTAAACTACTTTTAGCGAAAGAAAGAGAGATTAAAAAGATTATCTTACAAAAATTATAAAATATATCAGGCAAATTCTTTAAATGACCTTACTGTGTATGAGTCCACTCAACACGCAATGTATCAAGAATTCGGCGGTAAGTGGTGAACAGAAGAGTCTTAACGGGTAACGGAGTGTCTTTACACTAGATTCTCAAGTTACTTCTGCCTACTTTGCAAGATGCGGGGTCCATTTAAACTAAATAATACCCGCCCAAAGACAGTAACCGGCTATTTTATATTGATAACAAATCAAAACTATGTTTCAAATTAATAAAGAAAAATATTACGTATTCGTTCCTTTTCTTTAATTTTAAATTCAAACATATCATAGGCGTTACTGAATAAATCAGCTATATCTTTTCTAATCTCAATAACAGGTATGTCCATGGATTTTTCGACTGCTTTCACCAACTCCATGTAGGCCGTGTCATAGTTCAGGTCGGTGTCATCGACACGTAGGAAGATCGCCTTATCGACGGTGTTGGAAACCATCATGAATAATGTCTCCGAAAGAGTTGGTTCAGGAGTTGGTATGGGTTCTGTAATCATTTACATTAAAGGATTTGTAAAATTTAAGTTAATTTGAAAGACTTGATTTTATTGTCTAGCTTAAAGTATTAATCTACTTATAATATTATGAAATGAATACAGCGTTCATGTCCCTTTATACCATAAAGTACACAATTAAAAAAAAGCTTATTTCTTATTTATTTTAATTTAAACATCTTAAATTTAATATTATTAAAGGCAAACCTGGCGTAGGCAATGTTGTGTCCGACGTCTTTATGGAAATAAACGACGACGATTGCGTATTTAACGTGGAAGCGGATGGTGAAGGATACTTCGGTGGCTCGGTTTTATAATGAGTTGTTATTAGATCTCTTATATCATCCTTCAAATCGGCATCTTCGTATAAAGGAGGCATATTTTGGAAAAATCCCTAAAATAAAACATTCTATAGTGGTAAAGGAAAATGGGGAGGACTATATATTTTTATAATAAAGTTCCTCGATCGGCAAAACAAATTTGTATATTAGTGTGTGTTATTTTAGACACCTACCTAGCAAACACTTGTCCAACTAATTGATTGAAATCTGAGATTATAGTAAATTTCTGTTTACGTCGGTATCCAATACGCAAAATGTTTTATATGTATGAAAAAATGAAAATATTAAATATTTCATTACCTCGGGCGAGAATCGAACCCAACTTGTCGAGTTTACAGTCACTCGATTGAACCCCACGCCTGTTTACTGTTTTACAGTAAAAAACACAGATTTTACAGTAAAAAAAGAAATGAAGCGAAAAGAAAACCATGACTTTATCAAATATTGATATACGAATGCTTCACAAAGGGAACAACATTGCTGACATATCAGTTTTAATTACTCTTCACAGACAGACAAAAAAATATGCATCGATGATGTGCTATGCAATTAGTACCGCCCGAAGCACCGGCCGGTATCTGGTTCCATTAAATAAACGTTCAGTCTTAAATTTTCCCCAACCCCCTACAAAGGGGTGTCGCCGCGCTCGTCATTATTGTTGATACTTCCCCATTTAGGGTTTATGTTACACTCGTTGATTGTATTACAGCTAAATGTAGAAATGTCTAATATCATTATGTTATATGTTTTAGGTTATTTGTATGCAAAAGACACTTTTTATACAGGATGTATCTTAACCAAAGTACATTTTTTAATATGTAGTTACAAAGTTTTCAGATTTAATTTGTAGAGCGCATGCTTTGTTTAGATATTAGTTTAGTTTTAAGCGATTGTATGATTCCTTTGGAATCACTACTATATTGAGGAAACAATATCAGCTTCACGCTGTATCCCGCACACAACAGGGAAGGCAGAGTAATTAAGGTTCCCTGAGACTATCCGTGTATAGGTATTGCCTTTGGCCGTAAAGAAAAGTAGCTAAGGAGAACCTAGTATCAAGTTCACCCGGTCTCCGCTTTCGGAGCTTAGCGGAACTCTATTTAACCTAACTCAACGTAATGCTTTGGCGAGCTAGAGCGGAGAAATGACAATTATTCATAGCCCTGAGCAAGTATCGAACTCAAGTGTATATAGATGCCGTCCCACTTTGCCACGACGGTGAAAAAATCATGTATTTATCATATAAAAAATATATTTTAAAAAAAAGAGAACAACAAAAGAGACAAAGATATTTAATTATCATTCCAGATTTGATTTACGACATTAAAATATGTAGCAAATATAATGATATTATTTTGTAATACCTGTTTATTTGAATCCAGTTGAGTAAGCCGTTCATTCACTTCCCGTTCAATATCTTCCATAGGTCTGGTGAAATGCTCAGCTACATCTTTTAAAACATCTTTCCTCTTATTTTTTTGTATCATTTTACTAACAAGTAATTCAACCATAGCTTTCACCTGTTAACATTTGAAGATATATTATAAATTGTATGATTTTCTTCCAGTTAAATTAAATATAAATTAAAGACGTATTGCTTGCGAGGATTAAGCTGAGATTTACATTTGCAACTTAACCTAAAAATATTAGAAATCAATAAAAAATATATATACTGGTATTTACGACTTTGCATCCTCATAGTTTTTACTCTTGTCTAGGGTGTCATTTGAATTACTAATGAATCTTTCTGTTATTATTAAGAAAAAATTTCCTATTTTTACGGATAGTGCTGATTTTATTTTTCACTTTTAATAACGATGAACCAAGTGTTAAGACACTCCGTCCCTCAAATTGGATTTTTCAATATAAGATTTTTGTTTATTTGGATTCTAGAAAGGATTTTTAGTATAGAGGGCAAATGTATATTTAAAATAGCAGTTAACTCGGGCTTGAAATGTATATTTGCATATTATGACAGTCATGATAGAGAAGTAGCAAACTAAATATACAATTTCCAACAACAAACAAACTGAAAAGACAAACTTTTGTTTTGTTGATTATTTTAGATTATATAGAATAGTAGATAAGCACCTCGGGATGGCGTAATAAATAATTTTCTTGTTCAATTTGTATAGTTTTCCCAAGCCTATTCACACATTCTATTTGGCAAGGTGTTACGGCGTCACTGTTTAAGGACCACAACCCATCCGCTGGTAAAGGGTCTGGGGGAACTCCCTTCATTAACTTTTTTAAAGGCATCACAGATAAGACAGATAAATCCGGTTAATATCTATTAGCCTCAATCAATTATCTATTCGTTTTTCTACTGTTTTGTATTTTTTATCACAAATAAGTTAGAATTTGACTTTTGAATGACATGTTATTTTTTCTAATTTTTATGTGAAATTGATTTTTAATAAAATTTATTAGTAAGGTTCTATCTATAAAGAAGTTTTTAAATAGTGGCATCACTTTTTTTGCATTCGTTGTAAGTTAATTATAATAATTATATTAGCATATATGCCCGCAAACTTAAGTTTGACAACTTTTATAAATTATACTTTAGGCGAGTCCGACTCATACTTGACTGATTTTATATAACCACTACAATCAAAAATACATATGGAAATAATTATAATGGATTACCAAGGTATTAAAAACCCTTATTAAATATCACTATAAAATATTCGGTAATATCATCTTTAGTAATACATATTTATAAAAAACTTGCTGAGTAAACAAATTGGTTTTATATCACAAATCCCCGCACCATTATTTGTAGCTCAAATCCTGTATGATATATTTTTTACAATAAGCCACCCAGAGCTTTCCAACCCCATGTTTATTCAAAGGGGGTATGCACCTATGGACAAAAATGAGAGGGACAACGTTTCATAATTATAATTTGTTACTCAAAAATAATTTATCTAAGTACTTAATCGATTAATATAAAAAATATTTTTTATGCGAAATATCGCAAAAAAGAAAGAAATATCTTTATATGGGATAATTATAGAATAGTTATAGCACATGGGTCAGGTTGAAACCCACCTGGGGGGATATTTGTGACAGAGTTTCTCATGGTCAGATGTGATAGGGTGCTGAATGTAGTTCCACCTAACTCACAGTGTCTCGAGTTTTGGGCGGAAAGTGGAGAACGGAGGGTTGGGAATACTAGGTTGTATTTGATTGATTTGATCGATGGCTCGACAAGTTTTGACTATTAACTCTCTTTATGTACTCCAAAAATCTGAGATGAATTAATATTACATCGATTGTCTTTAATTTGTTTGCGGCTGTTTACCCTGATGAAGCGTGAAAGCGAGTAGGCGAAAAGTAAGCGAAAAGAAAGGCTGCATTGTAAGCTATATTACATCACGTTAATATTTTCGACGTAGCCCACTGTGGATACTAACCGCAGTGGTTGAAGTTATCTCGGACACTTAGAAATGTTATGTATAATATATTTTTTTAATTATATATACTAATCGTATTCGAATCTCCTCAATTTTTAGAGTTTGTACTTGAATATCAAGCTCTTTAATATTTAAGGGAATAGCGCGGCGGTAAGTTCTGCCACTCAACACGCAATGCCTCCAGAATTTGGCACAAAGTGGGGAACGGAGTGTCTTAACACTAGGTCCCCTGTACCTACCCTGCTGTGCGTGGGATACAGCGTGAAGCTTTATATTATATTTTAATATAAATGTATTTTATTCATAATTTACATTTGTATACAATAAAATCGTAATATAGAATGGAGCTACAATTATTACAATATTGGAAATAATTGAGAATTATGTAGAACAAAGCCACATACGATTTGTATGCTGATATCTATTAACAGAGGGTATTGTTTTAACTACAATTACAGTGACGGTGTGATGATAATATAAATAAAACTACAGATACAATAAATATCTTATATTTACATTTAAATCTTCAATATTGCAATTAGTATTAGAAACAACAAAATTATCGAGATAATTATATTTTTTAATTACTTTCTTTATTTACTCAAAGGTTATTTATATTTATAAATTTATACACAAAAGGATTTTTTTAATATTTTTTTATGGAAAACGTCAAAGCAAACGAGTGTACGGGGCACTTGATGGTAAGTGATCACCGCCGCTCACGACCCAGTGTAACACCAGATGAGCTACAGCAGCGTTGTAAGGTGGAGAGAGACGCGCTTTTTGAAGGTACCCTGGTCGTTTCAACCTGGAAAAACTGCCGCAGGTAGGCCACTCCACAGTTACGTGGCGCGGAAGTTCTTACGAAACCAGACAGTAGTGAAATGCCTCGTATTCAAATGGTGTGGATGATATTTGAGTTTGAGTTTGTGACACTTAGAATTTAATCTATATTTTATGCAAGCGACCTGCTCGCGGCTTCGCTCGTTTAAACTAATGAATTATTTGTGAAATACACAATCTGTACCATCACATGTACAACTCAACCTGTCAATGTAATTGTGATGCAATTGGTAACAGACGACCAGAGATAAAAAAACTTAAAAATTGTTATAAATCTAATTTTGATTGATAGAGCAAGCTTGCGTTAGATATATTTATGTTTGCGAGTGGCGGAACTTAACGCTGCGCTTTGCCTCTTATATCAAGAAGAAGAAACGAGGAAGTTCACAGAAACAGAACGTATTAAATCCTAACAGTTTTTAGACTTGACAGTTACTACTAAATGTTAGGATTTAGTATTAAATCCTAACAGTTTATCTGAGAAATTAACATAGGAGTTACTAATAGCTATTCGATTTTATTGTCGAATTTTTAATTAACCAAATATACATAAATTAGTAAAACCATGAGCAACTAATGAAATCTATGAGCACCGAGACCGTGACCGATCGTGCATTTTGAGAGCTGCAATCCATTTCTGCCAAAACTTTCCATAGTAATAGGAACTTTACAACTTACACCGACCGAGTTTAGGCTGTTTAACTTATGAGTGCACAGAAATAGCCTTCTACATTTTAATTTATATTTCATGGATTTAATATTTATTGAAAATTAAGATGATTTTTTTTCCCGGTGTTGAGTTCCGCCAATCAACATGCAATGTCTCCGTAATTCGACTGAAGGCGAGGAACGAAAGTGTGTTAATGGGAAGGGAATGTCTTAACACTAGGTTCCCTATGACTTTGATTTAAATCTCGCGGCTGGAGTAAAATGCGAACATAATATAATCTTGTTATCCTGAAACTTAAAAGTTTTTTTAAGTCAAATTCGAAAGCTCCTTTCGAAAGGTATTTTTTATACTTGTCTTACAATATAAATGCACAGGCCTAGTGACCTGACTATCAGAATCAGGCTTCATAAGAATAAACAAGAATTTACTAATACTATGCATATTTAGTTAACTAATTTAGTTGGCAGTGTCGATCCAATTATTCGAATATTGCGCTGTTGTCGAACAGTCCCCTACTTAGTTACAATTTTATTATTCACCCCTCGCGCACCGGAAGGTGGCGCGGGTACTTAGCAAAGAGTTGGCATTATGATTGCGGAAATTGAAAAAGAATATTAGCATAAGTTAAACATTATTTGAGATTTCTGTGCTTATGAATCAAATTAATCTGAACATTTCTACATAAATTAAGTTTGCTAACATATTTTGAACAAAGATTTTAGATTAAATGTTTCTTAGCCGTAAGATACGGCTATATAGGACGTAATCGTTTGATAGATAAAGTCCTATGGGTAACTTAAGGTTAATGTAACGAATATTATAATATTTCAAAAAAAAAAACTATTAGCCCGATAGAAGCTGAAGCCATTAAATATAAGTCACATTCCATGACGACAAATTACATAGCACTATTTAAAGTTTTCCATAAGCAATGATTCTTTTGATTTGCATTTAGATACCTTATTTTCGCAGATGCATTCTCCCCAAAACTTTGATTGAAACCGAGATACATCTTCAAATAATTTAAAACAATCCAAATTTATGTAAACTGTTCTAACATTAAAAAGAAATTTAATAAACCATCATCTTTTATTATGAAAATGCAATTTTCCACCTATTCTAAAATTCCATTTGCCAAATATTAATTATATTATACCGCGGACTAAATATAATATCCGATACAGTCAATTCAGCGTACAAACTCGACTCCTTTATTAAGCTTTGACAGTACCGTTTGAGCGATATGATAGTAATCTTCAAAGGGAGGCCTCGGAATACCTTCCTCACTACCCAGTAGTATGATATTACACAAATGCATCCGAGAAGCTCACTGTGAGAGCAACCATTTTGTATGAAAATATTATTATCAAATCCAAAATAATATAATAGGGGAATAATAAAATAGAGGTGGTCCCTAAAATTGTTCTTCGCGCTAATTAAATTAAATTCTCAAAGGTGGAGTTTTAATTAAACCGACACCGGTGGAGAGACTTGTCTGATGTCCACCGTTAAGACGGGCTTCTGCGATTAATAACGAATTAATATTATATACCGCGCGTTCACTCGACAATGTGAAGCTTAAAATCAAATATATGATAGACTATTAATTTTGTACTAACAGCCACTTATTGTAGTTAGTTGAAATCATGATATATACATATATATGTAGAAGCATCAGAAGGGGCCTCATAGCGGTCTTGGCTATCACTATTCATTTGTGGGCGTTGTAGCAACAGAGATGTTATATATATATTTGAATCGATGAATTTTAAATTAAATACTTAAATTTTCTAAATATCTATTAGCATATAATAATATCTTTGGATTATGGTAAACGTCACAAGATCCAGTCGCAAAGGCGTCTATCCGAAATATACGCAACCGCTGTTAATGCGGTTTTCACTAAAAAACAGTGATTCGACAACGAATTTTTTTATGTATAAGAAATGTAATATGTATGTATATTATATTAGCAGTAATCTAATAATATAACAAAAAGATTCATTTTTAGCGCTTGCTTTGCCTACTACCTCCCTTACAGGATAGCTCAAAATAATATTGTATCTAAAAAAGTCCGTTTTTTGTAGTTGATTTACCATATTTTGTATGCTTTCAGACATTTCCACAGGTTGGCTAGAAAAAATCATTTATAGAGACAAGTCCTCTGCGGCCAGCTTTTATTTTTTCTTGTATGTATATACATTATTTTATGTTCTTTTTATTTATTTATTTTTCAGTTGTTTTACGCCACAGACTTTCGCCCGTCCATACATTTTTTGCTGTGTTTTTCTTATTTCAGTTATTTATTTGAATGAAATGATAAATAATCGACCTCTCAGTAAATTGACGAATTGGTAGCTTGTGTTCATGAGCGCTCATTATTTTATATTTATTATTATTTTTTTAGCTTCATGCTGTATCCAGGCAAGCAGGCAGATAAAACTTAGTAATAAGACACTCCGTTCCCATTAAGACACTTTCTTTCTAAAATTTATTTGGATTCTTTTATTTTGCTTTCAATACTATACAACAACAAGTCAGTTCATATATTTGTCATAAACAAATAAGACACAGAAAAGCATTGATTTTTAATAATTTATTTTGTACTTGATTATTCATTTTACTTAACTGTACACATAGATGGGTATGTGAAAAAATATGTCTTATAAAATTACCGATATGCGTCTCAATGGTATATCAACCCCTACATTTCTTTCAAACACTCAATTTCATTTATGTGTGTGTGGATTGGTCAATCAACTCCTGAATGTATTTTTGCTTACTTCACGCTGTTTCCCACATATTAGGATGTAGGAAGAGGGAATCCTTCAACCAAATTTTAAGATATTGCGTGTTGAGTGGTGCAACTTAACGCGCGTCGCTTCCCCCAATTGGGAATCCAACCCATAACCTCTCCTATATTTCTTACATACTTTTATGAATGGTCTGTTTCATTTCAATCAATCACTCAAATCAGCCTATTCGGGTCAACTGCCTCAGGAAAGCCTCCCCCAGGGTACGCCAGAACTCCCGATGCTCCGTCTTCCTCCAGTCGAAGCCAGCAACATTCAGGTCGTCGGTCCATCGAGCTTGCCGATCCACGGACTCGTCTGCTCCAACAGCCAACATCCTTCGACAGATGTGTCCAGCCCATTTGCATCCCCGTTTCATTTATCAATTTAATATACATTGTATCTGTGAGTCCAATTCGAGACGCCAAAGTTTAATTAATTATACTATTATTGATTGTGATGTAGTAACCGAATATATGTAATTTATTAAATATTATAAATCTATTAGTGGATATTATACACTTTTGGTGGCAGCAAACTCATTTGAGCATATTGATATGATCTCATTGATAGTTTTGTTTTTATTTTAAATACTAGTGGACCCGAACGCGGCTACGTCCGCTGGAACTATACGAATATTTATTAAATATATTTATGAAATTATTTTCAGTTTTCAACAGAGACATGCGTTAAGCAAGCTCATTTTGGGTGACGTTTTCTAACAACAAACTTTGCAAATCGTTGCTTAGCAACGTTGTTATTAACATGGCGGAATAAATTGCATGTCAAATTAATAAGTATTTTAATATATTGGTATATATCGAAAATATTACAAATATGAGAAAAAAAAGTATCCTATGTTCATCCCGAGACCCTCAAGTATCTCTATATGAGTATTTTATCACAATTAAATTAGCGGTTTGGCACTGATTGCGTAAAAGACAGACAGACAGACAGAGTTACTTTCGAATTTATAATATAAGTATGGATATGTGTTCAGTTTTTGTAAATTAGACAATTTGTATATACTTAAAACCCAAAAGTCACTTAAAAGAAAGCTGTTATAAGAAATATGTAATAAAGAACAAAAATAATCTGACTGCATAAAACACTAAAATGACAAAGATAACGTCAGTAGTTTTCTTGTTTTTTCAATAATAGTATTTAATAATTACATATTAGTAAAAAAACGAAAGTAATATAGATTAGTAAAGTAAATATTATATAGTTTAAGAGGGCGAAGCCGCGAGCGGGTCGCCATAATAAAATGGCGTGAGTATTTCGCGACCACCGTAGTCGACTCCAACGGTAGTCGCTCTGTGGTGCATGGGGGACACGAACTCAGGCTTATTTCGGCTGTGAGGCTGTGGAAGGTGCTTTGTTGTAGCAGACGGACAAACAACCAACTGGTAGGATCAATTATAATCTGATTACACTCTTTTTAATATATGTAGAGCTAAAATGCGTGCTTTTTTTATTTTTTTTGCTTTATACTGTATCCCGCACTTAGCGGGGTAGACAGAGGGAATCTCAAAATGTATTATTAAGATACTCCTTTCCCGATATTACCGTCGAATTATAGAGATGTTGCTTTTTGAGTGGCGGAACTCAAAAACACAAACACGCAATGCGTAGTGGTTGAGAGGCATTTTCGTTTCTTTGCTCTGGTAACAAACCAGATTTACTATACTATATTTAAACAGTACTAAAATTTGCATTAAATTTAATGTTTCTGTTGATTATAACTATATATTAGACTAGCGGACGCGCGCAACTTCGCTTGCTTATTTAGGGGTGTTTAACCCCTATTTAACCTCCTCAGAGTTAAAATTTTTCAAAATCCCTTCTTAGTGGATGTCCAGATTACGAAAGTAAACATCTGTCCAAATTTTACGTTTCGACGCACAGCGGTTACGGCTGTGCGTGCGTCTTACCTCAGTCAGTGAGGACAAGTCCTTTTATATATATAGATAGCTATAATCAAATCAAATATTACAATAAAATTTCTATTCATAATTGAAAAAAGCAATTTATAATATATATCACTAACAAGTAAACATACTACAGTTCCTTAGAAATGACCATAACGCATACATACATACACTTGTAGCGGAAAGTGTGTAAGTATCCACAAGTCAAACAATATTGGAGCGGCCGAGAGCCGGTGAAATTGAGCCAGAATCATTTATAAATGGGGGGACAAACGAGGGTGTGATGGGAGTGGGAGTGGGTGTGGGGGGAGGGGCGCCTGCATTTTGCATGAGCAGTGTTGGTTGCTCGATCTGCCTTTACACATCGTCTCGTCTTCATACCATAATATTAGCGTGTTTAATATTCGATTTTAGAGCTAGGTGTATGATTGATACGTACATTCTATTGAATTTAACAAATTGAGAATTATATATAATTGAATAACATATATTAAAAAGAGAGAAAAACGATTCCACGCTGTATCCTAGGGAACCTAGTGTGAGGACACTCCATTCCCCACTTTCCGATAAATTTTTCGAGGCCTTGGGCGTTGAGTGGCGAAACTCAAAGTCGGGTTTTTTGCCACTATATATTTTTATTATTATTATTCATTATATATTCATTGCCTCATTAAAGAGCAAAAATTAAACAAAAACGATCACATTTCATTCGAACGTTTCATAAAGGAACTGGATGCAACTTCATGTGAATAAACTACACGAATAGAAATCGCTATACAAACTACACATTAAATAATACAATAGTTAATCATAAAACAAATTAAAAATGAAGAAAATAAATTATTTTTTATAATAATTAGAATGATAATGGTATAACAAAGTCGTAAGTAAGACGGTACGGTGCGAATTAAGTTGAATTATTTACATAGGTTCAGGTAGCGAAATGGGGAGGCGAGGGACCAGTCGCCGACCCGGTCTGCATTTTGCATTAGATTTAAATTGTTTACGTCGTTAAGAAAGAAACTTTTCTCAAACAGGCCGAGAGGATAGCAACTTATGCGATTACGGTGTATTTAATTTAGCTTTTTTCAACAAATAAACTTTGGGAGAAGCTAGCTTTTTAGCTGTTTTTAATAAAGTTGTATGCCTATCTTTTTAATATATCTAGGAAATTATGAATTTAATTGAATCTCGGCTTATATTATTATTGTAATTATAAACGTATATTAAATAATCGTGAAGAAATGTATCCTATTGTGTTTTTCTATGACATGTTAACTTTTTGGAGGTAATAATTATTTACAATATTTATAGATGATGATAAGCCAACTTTATCTTTCTTTTCTCTTTATTTGAGGTCCCGGAGTTTAATGTCAGGTGTACCAGACTTAAAATTCTTTAACGTCCTCAATTTGTCCTCATGACGCATATAATTTAATATTGTCATAGCTAATAGCTACACAATAAAAAAATAATTGAAATCGGTAGAGTAGTTCAGACGTAGTAGACGTGCGTTTACAGACAGGCAAAGAGACAAACAGAAAGACAAACGTTTTTTTTTAATTTCATGTTCTATTTCAAATTCAAATTCAAAATATTCTTTATTCAAGTAAATTATAAAAGCACATTTGAATCGTCGAATGTACATGTCAACAAAAAGCTACCACCGGTTCGGAAGGCAGTTCTGCTGAGAAGAGCCAGCAAGTTTAAAATAAATACCCCTCTTCATAATGTTTTCATAAATATATTCAAAGTGCAGACACAATTTTTTTTACTATTTTATTTATAGTATAAATGAACTAATAGTTTTTTTGTTCTATTACAACATTTAGTTATAGATAGGTTCTTCAAAATTTATAATTCCAAATCGCACCAGGAATAAGCGAATGTAATTGAAATATGTTCGAAATATTTGTTGGGCTAATACAAATATATAATTAGGTATTACATTTTCTGACTGTATCTATCTTTTTATAACCAATAGCTCTTCTGGTCATTAATGATATCTGAAGACGGTGTGTATGCAAGAAACGTTCTCATTTTTATTAGTAATCTCGTCAAATGAGAAAACTTTCAGGTACTTCTATTTGAGCTCAAGTTTAGTTATTTCAGAACTTAATCCTTAGAGGGGAGTGAGATAGGATAAAAATTACCTGCACGGTCAAATATACATTTGTGGCAAATATGACATCAAAATATGTTTTCTTACTTTCTTATGACAAAATATGTTTGACTATAAATATATAAGATACACCACCTCTCCTCCAACTTAGCTTTGATACTCTACTGCCATGTAACTCAGCTGCATTTATCGTATAGTTAGTTGTCTGCTAGAAACATATCAAATTTTTAATAATATTTTTTTTAGTACTGTGAACCGATAGAGCGAGCGCATCTATAAAAAATATATGTTTTTATTTATTTTTAAAATTTTCAATTATAAATCAATTATAAATACGTAATAATTTCCTTGCATATCTTCCATGTACAGATAGCGATCAGCTTAATTTTACATACATTTTTAAAATTAATATATATATATATACGCAATAGCGTAAAATGAGTTATTTATTATAATAAAATCTTTATTCGTCCAATCTTTATTCAAATTATTCAGCTTAATTAAAGTGCAAAGTAATTGACAAGAAACTTATGATTACAAATATGTTTTTTTTATAAATTAATAATTATGCATCTTTTTAATCAAAACAAACAAATATAGATCGAGGGACGCGTCTGCAAAGCGTAAATAAAAAGGAAATAATTTGCAAAACAAATCGCGTTCTTCTTATAAAAATTATAGGAAGATTCGAAAAAGTTTTAATTTACAATAGGACTTGTCCATTATGATGTAAATATTGAGAACGATGTTTTGAGAGCATATTTTTCTCAGAATAATTTCCTTGTACACGAGTATTATATTAAAAAAAAAAAAATAACTAACTTCCTCTTTTAAGTAATAATTATTAATTAACACTATGATGGCGGTAAATTCTATTTGCAGTACAGTACATCCTTTGCCAGGAAGTCTGAGTCTGTATCCCCTTATTACTATGAATCGTTAGAGCGTTAATATCACTGTTTCATATTGAACGTTTGTTTACTCATTAAAGACTTATGAAATTTAACAGTCTTTCAGTCAGTCTTTTGAAGTTTATCTTAAGGATGTCATCTAGGCTATTTTTTTTATATAATTTTCAATCAAACGACCATATTTCTAGGGTCTACCTCATATATTACATAATATATCCTAAAAGCTGTGTATTTCAATATAAGGATGCGTAATTTGTAATATTTTTTTATTCGTGAATAAAAGGAAATCATGGTAAGCTCATTTTAAAAATTAAATGATTGATTTTATGAAAAACTAAGCTTTTTGTATAAAACAATTGTGTTGACCCGCAATTTTGTTTAAGTGGACTTTAACACGTAAAATGAAAAAATCTGTTTTCTCTCGTCTCTATAGGAATTTCGAGAACACCTCCCGCACCTTCCCATATGCCCAATTTTAACTAAGTCCAGGAATTTCATCGTTTGCGTTGTCCGTCAGTCATCAGGTATCAAGCCCAATATCAACCTAATAGTCCAGTACAAAATGAAAGTACAGTAACTATCCATAATATATGCATGGAGCTTGTAAAAAAATATCAAGTGAAATTTACACACAGAACAGAGAGTGCTGTATATTAATTTACACTTACAATATATAAATTAACAATATAATTATACATTTACACATATAAATTTTCCATACATTTGTCGATGCACATTTAACTTGGCTCTCACTTCACATTAGTATTTTTGACGGGATTATATTTTTAATATAGACTATATATAAGATAATTGTATTACAATAAGAATAAAATAAGATATAAAGTAATATTTGATACATATGAGTGATTTCTTCAGTCTTTTGAAATATTATTGATCCTTTAATAATTCTTGGACAATACTTACCTCAATTTACATAATTACACATCGAGACTAAGCGCGGTGTTGACTTCCGCCAATCAATACGAAATGTCTCCGCCGACATTAGTGAAGGCAGAAAGTGGGGAACGGAGTGTCTTAACACTAGGTTCCCTCTACCTATCCTGCTATGTGCGGGATACAGCGTGAACCTAAGTTTAAAGGATTCAGAGGAAATTTTATATTTATTACTGTTACTTTTAATAACAGAGAAATATGTTAATATTTTCTATACAAATCAATATTACACATACAGAATGCTGCACTTAGCTGATTGATCTAGGGACTAATTAATAAAGGCCTAGATTAAGACTACCCGGGGCAACCCAGTTATAAGAGACTCTTTTCTGAAATTGAATGTTAGTTTATATTGATTCATACATGAATTTGTTTTCTAAATATGAGAAAGTTGACTTAGTTTTGGAGGCGTATGTTTTTAATTTTGTTGTAAATTTTTACTAATTTATTATTACAAATTTTTAAATTGTAGGTTTTAATTACGCGGTGAACTTCATACAAAATGTAGCGAAAACGATGCATAAAAACGGTCCTATATTTTAATTATGTTAACTTAGAAGTTCTTATTTTACGATCCATTGGACTTTAGATCTGGTTATTTGGCATTAATTTTGGCTTGAAGATAGAGAAGGAGATTCGAGGACCTTTTGATGAATGATCTTGACATATGGACAAACAGATGGATTTTAAGTGATCTATAAGTGTTCTGTTGTTTATTTTTGAGGTACGGAACCCTAAAAATAGAAAAATTAATAGTACCTACTATACTGACAAATTGTTTAATAACTGAGTTAACAATTGGAGCTAGTTAAATATTGACATTAAATAAAATAATATTATACTTTAAACTATAGTGACGTCGTCATAATATTTACTCTATAGTTTTCCTATATAACTGTAGATGATTTTTTTTCTGTAGGCTAAATAGTTTATTGAAACGTGTAAGTCGTCCCAGTTGTCATGATTATACAGTTAATTCTTCTCATCATTTTCCTTTATCCAACGGTTTTGGTTACAGCTCCTCAGGAAAATGAAAAATATATCGAAACTAAACTACGTTCGGACCTTATAAACTCTTTCCAGCAAATGACAAATACCATCAGCTCATTTTTCAATGTGACAATCGTACCCACTATCGTTAAATTGGAAAAAGACAGGCAACATATAAAAAAATGTTTTCACAAATTCATTAATGACGCATTTATGAACAAGAGCTACAATTGCACTTAACCCAATTAAACTTTTATGTGGTAATCACATACCAATCGACCAGTCAATCAATAATCAATTTTCCGAACATCACCTTCCACCTCTTTGGAAATGAGATGCATTCCATTTTGTAATTACGTATACCGAGTACCTTATGTGCATTTATGAGGGGTCCTACCGGAACGACGGGATTTGCTTTCATCAGGTTGCCAGACTAAAAACCGTTCACATGTCCATTGTACACGAGGCCCGGACGCCCGATATGATGTGTTGGCGTCAAACTAGGAATAAATATTCAAGCGTTCCTGTGAGATGTGTTTCGCAATTCTATTTTGTAGCTCCGTAGATAAATGGATTTTTTAAACGAATATTTTTTTGTGAAACTCAGTGCGTTGTGTTGAAGGTAATAGACATGTCATGTGCATCAATAAATTATTTTTTTAAATTCAAATTTCATTTGACATCATCATCATCATCCGCCTGTCCTCGTCCACTGCTGGACATAGGCCTCTCCAATGGCCACTGAGCTCGATCTTCAGCTCTTCACATCCATCCGTTGCCCGCTGCTTTGCGAATATCGTCACCCCATCTAGCTGGAGGACGCCCTACCATTGCCACTTCAGCCTGCTAATCCTTAGGGCTATGTCGATACAATTGGTTCTCTGTCGGCTAACTTCATATTGAATTCGATCCTTCAGAGATATTCCAAGCATAGACCATTCCATAGCACGCTGAGCGACTTTAAATATCTATATAAATTTTAAATATACCTCTGTTATTATACAAATGTAGATGTTATTTTCTATATGCTACATGAAATGAATTTGTTTTAATTTTAAGTTTTTAAGATAATTTAAAATAATAAAAATGAATCGATTTCACTTTTTAGTTATAGTGGTAGGGCGATATTAACCTTCACAATATATACAGGAGTGTTAAGAACGCTTTTGTGCATACATGTTTTGTGCGGCGGACACGTTGTTGATTTCCCATGAGCCCAATTCACCTCCCAGCATCAACGCGACAATACAAAGAGCTTCGGCCACTCATTTTAAGGGCTACGGGAATAATTTAAGACTCTCTAATTATTTAACTCTAAAGAATCAGTAATATATATATTGTATTAGAAATGAAACTTGTTGGTTACTAGAAATAGAAGTTTAAGATACTTGTAAATAAAATATTAACATAATAAAATTGCATTATTTTTTCAAATAATTAAAAAAGATGAAAATTACGATAATGTAACCCCTGTCATTTTTAATGGAAAGATATGTAATACCTTTAAAAATTTTACCTTAGACAGTACTATTTTAGAATACGAGTGTGAGCTCAAGCGGACGAAGCCACGGGGACTAGTATTTTTTTTATAATATCACAATATTTACTTGTTTAATTAATAATATAAATTTAAAAAAAAATCACCGCCACATCTGTGTACTGTGGTAATTTTTATCGTTGCGTCGCCTCGTGCCTCGTTTGATACAAAATTTAGTTCAATTTTAACAATTTTACAGGATTAAAACTCTGTATCTCTCTTCTTCTTTTAATAGATCATGACACTCTTAAATTTATTTACTCTAAATACTTTATTCACTCAAATTTATGACTTCTATTATATTCTTCATAATTTTTGGAAAAAAAAATGGTTCTTAACACTTAAATCCTTGATCTTAACTTAAGATTTCAATTTTGACAAATTATAAAAAGATATAAAAAATATTTCTTACATATTATTTCTATTTTACATAAATAATTTTAATCTCATAAAATAACATCATTAAAAAAAATAATAATAAATTATACACTTTGAATGAGGCTAAAAGGAGGCTCATGACACATAATGCTAGTAGTAGTAATAAACGATTAAACGTCAATACGAATTCAATTTAAAAACTGTCCTTATGTTTTGTGTGGACATGCAGCTGATTTCCCTAGGGATACATTGAAAAGCGCTGCTTAAAGCGTCATCACTGCAGAATGCTCTTAATGACTTTTTTTTATTAAAAAGACAAGGCAAACAAGCGTACTGATCACTTGATAGTACCACCAGAGGATTTACAGGTGCGTTGCCAGCCTTTGAAGTGGAAGTAGAAGCGCTTTTTAAAGGTATCTATGTCGATTCGACAAGAATATATTTTGTATGGCACGTGTAAGGGAATTCCTATAGAACCACTCAGTAGTGGAGTACCACGTATCTAGGTGATGGGGATGGTATTTAAGCTTACGATGTATTATGTGGTTAGAAACTTCGGCGGTAGATGCCAGGGCAAACTGATGCCCAGAACTAGCACGCAGTTTATAGCAGTAGATTTGTAGTTAGTCGGATCGGAACCATCGCCTTTTTTAGGATTGGGTGAATATGAACGCTTTTATATGAGTCTAGAACTACGTAGGCTGAATAAGAATCCCGAAACAAATCAGCAGTCAGCTCAGGAGCACATGTACGGGGCACTAAAGGAGAGATCCCATCTGGTCCACTCGATTAGTGGATGTCCATTGAAGACAGAGCACTCCGAATAGCTTTTTGGTTGAACATAAGTTCAGACATTGAGCTCTGGCACCGCAGGGTGGTTGGTAATGTGCTTCCTCAGTTATCCAAAGTTGAGTTCGAGGCTTAGAGAGTTACCTGAAGATCGATTTACTCTAATCACCATACGCAGCAAGATGTCATTCTCTGTGCGTAATGGTGGAGTTGAAGGCTGGCCGAAGTTGCCAAGAGCAGCCTTCGAGAGGGCCAAACCCAGACAGTTTCGGTAGCCAGACAAGTTTCTCACCAATTTTAGCAAAATACCGTAATTTGCCACTTCGTTCGTTCGCTAGTACCTAGAAGTGCAGTTGTTCTTTCTTTTAAAGCTTCTGCCTTTAGATTCTTAGTGACCAATGTCTCGGCCCAGATTTGATATTCCTCCCTCTTGCCAATGGCAGTTAGTTTGCAAGAGGAGACAAATCAAGGCTCTCTCTGTGAACATTTACGTAGGACGACAAAGACAAAGACAGAATATAAATTGTACACGTTATAGAGACAGACATGGTATAAAATTCAAGTAAAGCAGAATATATAGTATATAGTTCTGAATGAATGAATGAATGTTGTTGTAAAAAAATACTGCCAAACTTTAGAACTTTTGCGTAACAAAAACGCAGGCTTAGTAATAAATTATTTAAGAAAAATCAATCCATTTGGACCTCTAAAGGTAAAAAAGTAATTTTTCCCCCTTTTTCAATCTAAAGAAATAGTTACCCTCTTAAAGACTGCCATAACTCAAAAGGTGACTTAGATCAGGTGTGCCGTAGTACAGGAAAGTACGTGAGCGTAAAATATTTATTTACTTTTATTCTGTTGCAACTTGCCATGTTTGCGTATTATGGAAAAGTTTTACAAAGTAGAAGTAGATCTTCAAACTCGTGGAGAAATATCCAATACTTTTCCACTTACTGTAACAAACTATCGATAAGTTGTTAAGGAGAGCATTTTTATAAATATTTTTAACAGACAACTTTGAGTTTGAACGAATTTAAGCTAGATATTATATAGTTAAAGGTGAAGCGCTTACATTCCGAATTTACTAGATCATTGGTAATTTAATTTTGAATATCTTACTTTAATGAATATTATTAACAAATCTAATAGATAAGATTTACAAAAAATAATTATTTGAATCAATAGTAGATTATTTAAGCTTCCTTGAATCAAATTTTAAACTTATTTCAGCGTATAGCATTGTGGGTACATACAATGTATACATATACTGATAAACATATTATCCTTCTATCACAGTCGGGTAAAGAACATACAGAACGTTACAATAATCACTGAAAATTTTATAATGACAGTCTAGGAGCTAATAGAAGAAGTATTTATCGAAAAAAACTGTATCAAAGGTATTAACGTGCGTAGCGCTTCCGCGGACACTTAGCTACCTGCCCATTGTGTCCCCAGCCTCCCCTCAAAGGGCTTCTAAAGCCCTACATTACCGCATCAAATAATAACACGCAGTGAAGAGACCAATAGGGTAGTACCCCGGCACGGAAAACAGCTATTGATATATAGTGGTGATATATTATTTGAAAAGCAAATAACATAACATAACATAAAAATTCTTTATTTCACACCATATTAAACATATTTAACAAAACAGAAAAAATCGTACAAAAAAAGAAATGTGAAATGGCGGCCTTATCACTAAAAGTGATCTCTTCCAGGCAACCTAATCTTAGAGGAATCAATTTACAAGAGAGGGCATGGCGCGATCAAACATATATATATTTATACACCTGCATAAATACTATCTCATAAACTACATAGAATACACATACATAATAAAAATAAATAAATAAATAAGTAAATAAATAAATAAATAGAAAAAGTGCATAGATACTTGACAATTACGTCGAAATATATAAAAATACTAATAAAAATACTACATACTAAGATAGTAATTTTTAACTTTATATTTAAATATATTTAAGGATTTAGACTGCCTTATAGCTCGCGGTAAGGTATTCCATAGCTTCGCAGCTTGGACAGTGAATGACTCACTGTAGCAACGGGTACGACACAAAGGTATTTCCAGGACATTATCACTTTGGGATCGGAGAGTTAGGGCAAGACGGGATTCAGAGCCGAGAAAGGTAAAGCGTTCTTTAAGGTAAGTTGGAGTTTCAGGATGGAAGAGGATAGAGTAGAGAAGAGTTAGAGTATGAACATTCCGACGTTCTCTGATAGGAAGCCATCCGAGCTTCGATCGATGCTCACTGATATGATCAAATTTCCTCAGTGCAAAGATGAATCTTATGACAAGATTTTGTAGGCGTTCTAATTTATTGAGTAATTGCTGCGATAAATCCAGGTAGCAAGTGTCTGCATAGTCTAGGATGGGTAGTAAGAGTGAATGTGCTAGGGTTATTTTAGTTTTTATCGGTAATAGATGTTTCCATCTTTTCAATCTACCCATAGCGCAGTACAGCTTGCGGCTTAGCTCAGATACTTGAGGTGTCCACGAAAGAGTGCTGTCCACCTTGATACCTAGATTTTTTACGGTGTTGCAATACTCCAATTTACAGGTGTCGAAGATTATAGGTGGAAGGGAAGGGAGATCGATTTTGGTAAGTTGCTTAGAACTGCCAAGAATACACACTTGAGACTTTTTAGGATTTACAGACAAACCATATGATTTGCTCCAGGTATTAATGGTTTGCAGGTTGGAATTAACTTGACTAATAGCCTTAGCAATGTCATCTACCTTGGTGATCGTGTAAATCTGCAAGTCATCAGCGTATAGGTGAAACGGTAAGGATAAAAGCTTAGTAACGGAATTGATGAAGATGGAAAAAAGTAGAGGAGAAAGTACTCCACCCTGAGGAACACCAGCATAAATACTGCACACAGACGACTGCTTATCATTTAGCTTAATGTATTGCTCCCGTCCATGTAGATAGGCGTGAAACCATTCAATAGCTTCTGAGGAAATATTAATAGATTTTAGGATAGCTAAGAGAATCTCGAAATCGACAGTATTAAAAGCGTTTGAAAAGTCCAGAAGGGTAAGAATAGTGATTTGTTGGTTGTCGATCCCATATCTAATATCGTCGTTGACCTTATTTAATGCTGTGACAGTGCTGTGTCCAGGGCGGAATCCAGACTGGAAGGGAGATAGGATGTGATTTTTGATCAGGAAGGACAAGAGCTGTTGGTGGACTATACGTTCTAGTACTTTGGAAAGGAACGGGAGGATAGAGATCGGACGATAGTCTGTAAATGAGGAGGGATTAGATACTTTAGGTATGGGAATAACTATCGCCTGACACCAGGAATCAGGGAAAGTATTTGAGGAAAGGGAATGGTTGAAAATGTGACAGAGGACAGGAAGTACAAAATTAATACTTAAAGTAATCATTCTTCGGCTGACTTGATCGCTACCAGTAGCATCAGATTTAATGGCGAGTATATGTTTCTTCACATCGTCAGGAGAAACAGAAGTGAAATAGAAAGGAGATATACAGGAAGTAAGAGGAATAGATTTAATGGTTTTTATTTTAGTATTGTGACTTAATAGTCTGACATGTGTAAAGTGTTTATTAATTTCGTCCAGATCCGTTCTGTCGCTTAACGTAGTAGTTTTTCGAAGGCCTCCAATGCCCATCGAGTCCAGAAATTTCCAGACTCTAGCTGAATTGCTATTTTCGATGGAATTGTGAATAAAAGTGCGTTGTGCATCCCTACAAATTTTACAACATCTGTTCCGTAGTTTTTTGAACCTATTATAGTTATCTTCGGTAGGATTTCTTTTGTACTTTGACTTAGCAGAGTTACGCTTTGCCATAAGTTTCTTAATATCATCCGTTAACCACGGAGCAGGAAGGTGCTTAAGTTTTATGGGTCGAAGTGGAGCGTACACGTCGAAGAGCTCTATTAAGAGGGAGTATATATAATGTTTTTAATAATAGATCGACAATATTGATAAATTCAAATTCTGGAGGCATTACGTGTTGAGTGACAGAACTTAACGCCGCGGTTTGCCTCGACACCAGAGCGAAGAAATGGAAATATGAATTTAAATAAATATTTCATCTCCTCGAGTGGGGATCGAATCCACTACTAGTCGGTTTTACAGTCACACTTTGTTCCCCTACACCACGACGGGCTCGATATTTAAAACAATTACCATTCACTTTCACAATTTTTATACGAAAAAGCGAAAGCGAAGCGAGTTATAAGTGCTCTATGATAAGAATAGACTTGAAGATATAATGTGTGATAACAGTCTATGATTATCTACTAGCAATCAAAGCGATAGAATAGGGCTTTAGATTAGGTAAGTGATATCGGAGGCTATTGTCATACTAAACTATTGTTATTTTATATGAATATTAATAATGAGCGCTCAGTAAAGTACTGTTTTACATGACTTTGTTAAAATATTGATTTTTTAAATCGACTTGATACTTTACATTATGTAATTACATTATAAAATCTAAGAAACTGAATTTATATACATCTGTACGCAGTGTCCACATACAAGGGTAGGTGATGGGACCCTGGGAATGGAGTAGGATAGCATATTTTTTAGCTTTTTTAATATTAAATATTTATGTTAGAATAAATAAATAAGTTTATATATCTACTTATGAATTTATCTATTTTAGGAATGCAATAAAAAAGGCAAGTAGTAAGTAGTAGCGCAACTAATGTCCCACAGCTGTGTTCCCTGCATTTATTGCGAAACAAACCATTAAATATTGCAATTTCTCCGCATGGGGTGACATTCAATGATTGAGTTGCTAAGGCCCAGTGTACAATAGGTATTGTTAATTGGAATTTTGATAAGATTTTTAATAAAATATTAGTAAAACTATAAGTAGAACTATTAAGTTTCAATAAATTAAGTGTATTTTTCTTAATATATTAATTTTCAGAAAACGAATAATATTTAAATCCCCACCTTTGAAAGCCGTCCAAGCGCTATGAACCGTATGTTTTTATTAAGCTACATCTTTTCAATTTTTTGTTACATTTCCTACAAAAAATGTTTATATTATTAGTAAAGAATAATATCACACCATGTTTACCACTTTTTTATATCTATATAATAAAATTATTAAAGATAATAAATAAAATAGAAAAAAAAATGCTTACGTATATTAATATTTTTTATTTTTGTCAAGACGAAAATACATCTGCCATTTTAAATTGCCACTAATCTCACCCCCGCCACAGGCAATATGTTTGGATTAGGAATAAAAAACATGGCGGATTAGAATAGTGGGCAATGGTATTACGTTTTTCTAAATAACATTTATTACGAACGATTTTCGGCAGAACAAATATTATACAACGAAAATATATTTTTGCAATTTCATTATTCAGTAGTTCCGTAGCGTCCATTTTAGGGTTCAACATTTAAAATATCTATTCCTACTTACTGTATTGTATCAACGAACCCTCGCAATAAGAATAGAAGGGGACGCACGTGTACTCATATAGATATTATTATACGATATCATAATAAACTTAGGAGTTTCAGAGTAAAACACAGTTGGTATTGCTTGAATACAGGAAGGTGATACAAGCCCGAGTAATATAAAATGAATAAATTCTATAAATATACATATAATTTAAATAGCGTAACGAAATAAGTCGAAGGTAACAATAAGCGCAAATAAAAGTAATATTAAATCCTAACTCAATTTCCTCCCGAACCAGCGAGTCAATATGGATTGGATTTGTAAGGAACAAATTAAAAAATAAGGCATTATATTAATGAATGCATCCGCTTTGAATTTATATAAGAAAACTGTAATAACTTTAATATAAGTGAAAATATGCGTGCTAGTGTAAGCGCGAAGGTTTTGGTTTGGATTTCTACTTTTGAAAATAAAGTATTTAATATTTTCATTTCACACGCAATTCCTCATGAATTCGGTGGACAGTCGCGAACGGAAGTATCTTTTTGGGAAACTTACCATTTGAGCGAACTTGAGCTCAGTCACTTGTAATTTTTTTACATACAGCTTTTATTAAATAAATGTTAGTCTAGTTCCGGTTTATATTGAACTTAAATTTTGAACAATTTCAATATTGAAAACAGTTCAACTTAGATTGGTTTAAATTTAAACTTCTGTCACGCGTTCCGAGACGGACATATTTTGTATTTTTTTATAGTTAAGCATGCGAAAGAATTTATTAGTCCAAAATATATATTTTTAAATATTTTCCAATATTTTCACTATGAAAATATGACCTAGTTCATATAACCGATGTAATCAATACACTGTGAGTGTAATGAAAATCAACTTAGAGAATTCACCCAAGTGTGCTGTGCCTCCTAATTTGAGTAGGTTAACGGAGCAAATTGCATCGTCATCGTGATCCTGTTAACGTTCACGGCAAGTGCAACCTTCCATGGAAGGTTTTTCATTTAAGCAGCTTCAAAGATAACTTCAGCTCAATCATGTTTAACAAATAGTACCTTTGTATATAATATTCTGTACTTAGGTATATACATATAATTCGAAATTGACTAACAAGTCAAAAAATGTATGAGGCTGATAATTCTTTTATTTAACAAAAATATGACTAAAATGTGACTAAAAGAGGCCTTATTATTATTTTTTTCTACTTCACGCTGTAGCAGAGTAGGCAGAGGGAAACTAGTGTAAAGACACTCTGTTCTGGCACTTTACATTGAATTTTTCAAGGCATTTTCAACATGGTTGAATGGCGGAACTCAACTCTGGGCTTTTGCCCCGAGCCACTTATAAATAAGTTTTATATATACTATACGCACATTAAAAGCAAGTCCCACAACGAAGAGTAGTATTAATTGATAAAAGCATTTTAATTGGGCGTTAATTACATGGAAGTGCAGTGTAAAGTGCTTCATAGCGTAGTGCGTATTTATATCAAAAAAGCATACGTACACGTAAAAAAATTCACTCGAAATTATTCGTTTCGGTTTTTCACTTCGGAATTTATTCGAGGGAATAACAATCACTGGGAAATCATGCAGAAACGCGTCAGCTTATCGCGAAAGGAATTTAAAGAGGAACCTGGCCTATACAAAACAACAAGTAGGTATGTTTTGTATAAACGTTTTTAGGGGGGTGAAATTTTTCTATATAACTAATATACATACTAGAGACCCGCACGCGGTTTCTCTCGCTTAAATTACGTGATTGCGTTCGTGTTTTTCTAATATCTAGATCTTCAATATGATTTTTGGGCTATATTATCGAAAATTCTTTATAGAAAATCATTTGCTTTGAAAATAAAAAATACATTTAGATATTGGATGTAATTGATGTAATTTATTATAATTTGCAATAGAAAATTATGAATGAATGAATTAATTTATTATCAGTTTTACATATTAAGCTCAAAATTGATTTAACATAATAACTACGATTCCGTCCGACGTACACTGTCACATCGTCTAGATATTCCTCCAAGCTCCGCTTCAACTTAGCCAAATATATTTACTTCCCAACTTAGCTCCGCGCTGTTATATTGAAATCAAATACATACCAATCAAAGGAAATCTTGTACGTGCATTCAATATGAAATTGTAATGCAACTGTGCATAATTACGCTTTGCTAGTACTTACTAATTAAATTTAATAATGGCCCGCATATATGACCTATATGACCATCCGCTGACTCTCCGCTGAATTCAGGAGCGATAAGTGCATTGTAAGTTGAGCGGCGGAATTCAACGCCGCTTTGGCTCGCAACCAGAACGAATAAATGAAAAGATGAAATATTTCATTCCCCCAAGTGAGAATCGCAACCGTCACCTACAGTCACACCCTTGCACATTTGGGACACAGCAGCCTTGATTGACAAATAATCTTCAATGAAACATGGAACTCTCCACAAATGGGCAATGGGTAAAGCGTAAATTAGAACGATGACTTAATAACTTCAACAGTGTACTACGGCAGGCATCAGTCACCGAGCCGTTAGATGTGAGCCTGCCTGCAGCGAAATATCACCTGTTACAGACTGTTTCGACGAGCAGGATCGAAGTTATCCAATAATAACTGAAGTTTCACTGCATTCCGATACCGATGTTTGGGAGTTTGGAATGAATAAAGCCGTTTTCATAAATGCTTTTCCAGACTAATTGTAATTTTCGTTAAAATTGCCTTATTTGAAATATTTTTCTTGTAATCTCTTATTTTTTCGGTCCCCAAAGTTACAAGACTAAACTATACATAAAGTACATATTTATTGATATTAGATTATAAATATTAAAATGTATTTATTATTAAATAAAACAAAGTAAATTTACATTATGTTTTACCTCAAAATTCTGCCAGAGCTGCGAGAATTGAAACGAAAGCTTTTAATTGAAAGCGGCGACAGCTTCATTTACTTCATATTTCTTATATTAATTATTTCATATGTGAGCTATTATAAATTGAATGATCATTAAAATTATATTGAAAGCAAAGTAATTTTAATAACTACTTTTATACACTATTGGAATTTAACTGTCTACATCACCTTTTCGTTCTCCTTTTCTATAGACATTGGGTTTAGGAATGAAATTAAACAAAAAAAATGCAAAAAAAACAAAAATCATAATAAAAATGTATTTTGTTTATTAACTTGCTTTTGTATTTTTAATTATATAAAAAATACCTTTACTAACTCTAAGTATTGCTAACGTGTATATTTGTGTACTTATACAACTTTCTTCAACTTGAAGTAGAACGTCCGTATGGAAAAATTTGAATATATTAGGAAAGTTTCACGGCGAGACGAGGCATTGCTAAGCTCGGTGGAACTTTAAAATTTGTTGCTCCACACCTTATATTATTTTTAATAGCATATTATTATAACGATCCAATAAAATACCATAAAAAAATATCAATAATTAATTAAGTCACTTTTTTTCAGCTTCACGCTGTATCCTGCATATAGCAGAGGGAACCTAGATGACGTTCCTTTCCTTACTTCCGTTCCTTACTTTCCGCCGGATTTTCGAGGCATTTATCATTGTGGGTTGAGTGACGGAACTCACCGCTTCGCCTTGTTACCAGAGCGAAGAAATGAAAATATTAATAAATAATCATTAATTTCTCTGAGCGGGAATAGAATCTACAACCGTCGCATTTACTGTAACACGCTTGTGTCACTGCACCATGACGATATTTTACGATAAATATAAACTGTACAATTTCTGTTATATTTTATAAGCCTTGTGAGAGATTGTAAATAAAACGGTGATCGAATAAGTATTCGATAGGAGAATGGAAGGAATCCCAGTGAACCTGAATGACTTAAATATATTTCGCATCCAGCTTCTTTATTTATTTTTCCCCAGCTCATTGCCGTCCATTGCTGAATGCCTCGCATTATTTAATTACTCTTTGCTAATTATGCTAGGCTTACTTACGTAAATATGAAATAACTGAAATATTAGAAGAGTCGAAAGTTGATTTGAAGATCTAATTCTATTTCCTTAAACAGTCACAAGATATACTCGTTAATTGAAAGTCAAATACAGATTTTTAAATATCATTTTGGGACGTCCGTTACTACTATCGAGAGGGAGACCTGGAGATGCACGTAAAGTGCAAGTGTGAGAACTAAAGGTAAACGAAATAAAAGATCTTCCGCATTAGCACTAGTAAATAGGAATTGCTTATAGAAATTAGTTATTTAACATTTAAATAGCGTTTGGCGCTTAGTTCTCTCTGGCTACCTCACTAGGGATAAAGCTTAAAAGTAAAAAAAATATTTAAATAATTATTAATAATATAATTATAAATTACTTTAAAAAATTAAAAGTAATTATTATTCTTTTAACAAAGTCCAATATCTGTGTACTTGTTAAAATTGACCAATTCCATTAAAACTAGCCTTTGTGCTTGCATGTCCAAAAATAGTCAAAGCCTCCGTTGGATATTTACATTGTTTGATGCGTCACTGTATGCGCTGACATCCGGTGGCTGAGCTCGCCTACCTGTAATTAAAGCTATTCAGCCACCCATCATATCGAAATTAAAGCTTGAACTGCAAATAATACTATGATATAAGAACACGATTCTACATGTGTGTCTATATACAATGTTAAACATTTTTTTTTCATAAAAGATCACATTTTTCTAATATAAGAAAAAATAATTAAATTAAATTAAAAAATAAATAAATGATTAATTATAAATACATTACGTATTACACCTTCCCCGTGGTCTTAACCACCGCGCACTATATTAACATTACTTTGTTGATACTATAATAAATAATAATAATTAAGCATTTTATTTCACAACCACATATTTACATATCAGTTTGGATGTTAGTCTTATATTAATGTTGGTATGAAATATTTTATGTTCTTAATGCTAGTGTTAGTATTTTTAATTATCTAATTCTTGGTTGTGAACCCCTGTTTGGCTGAAGGCCGCCTCCATCCTCTTCCATTCCTCTCTATTTTTGCTGCAGATGTTCAATTTATTGCTGCAAATGTCTATAATGTCATCAGCCCACCATTTTTGTTGGCCTGCCTTTCTCTTTCCTATAGGACCTTTCCATCTTGGATGAAATGGATCGCCTTCTTCTCTCTATGTTTATCCGTTTTCCTCTCAATTCAAGTTTTAATGTACTTGTACTGTTAGCGTACATAATTTTTATGGTGTTAAAGTACGTTGTAGATACTAGTTATCAATAATTTTCAATTTTTTGCTTACTCATAATCTACCTACTCAAATATGCACTAACGTCTATCTACTGCTAATTGCAGCCAAATTGTTTTATCATAAGTCAATAATAATACACACACTGCCACGTATCTTAATTTGTAAATTTCCAATATTCATAAACTGATAAAAGGTTTTTAAGTGAAATGCACGCGCTCCACGAAGTGCAATTAGCTTGAAACTTTTTTGACACATTCAATAAAGATGTTAGCTATGTTCACAGTATGAATGATATCCTGTTTGCACTTAACATCCGGCGCATCAAAGACACCCTAGTTATTGAAATACGAATTTGCTTCACGTTAAGTGAAATTTCCAGTCGAATTATTATCGTCGATAGTGCTTTTAGGCTTACCACTGGGTTTATTGGCGCTCTTGTCCGTCAAAATATTAATACGGATCCCGAAGTGCTAGTCTAAGCAGTAGGATTTGAATTCAATATATGTCTATTCTGTTAAAATCACTATGTGAAGACGGAAAATGTACTTTTATTCAAAATTATATTATGTGAAAAAGCTTGAAATCTATTCCGAACTTTCTTAGGAATCTCCAATTGGTAATATTAATATGTATTAAAAATAACATTAATTTGTTTCCTGTTTCGTTTATAATTAAAAATACATTTTAATTTTAATTCAATACAGTGATGTGAAAGAAAGAGATGCATTCCTTCTACGCGCTTGTATTGGATAGGGTCTACGGCGTAACTTGAAATATGCAAGTAATCTAGTTATAAAGCTTCGCTATAATTTAATTTGATGTTTATTTTTTTATGGAATAAACAATGCAAACAAGCGTATGGGTCACCTGATGGCGGTCAGCGCCGCCCACGACCCCATGTAACACCAGAGGAGCTACAGATGCGTTGCCGGCCTTTAAGGTGGAGATAAATATCCTGCATATACACCGAGTATAGGGAACCAACGGAAACTTAGTAGTACCACCAAAATTTCAAAATCACATTTTGAGTCACAGAATTCAACGTCGCTTTTTGTCTTGCTACCAGAGCGAGGGAATGAAAATATTTTTTTCGTGAGTTGGGATCGAACCCAAATCTATCGTATTTTTATTCCGATGATGTGATGCTACGCCATGGTGGCCTCTATTCAACGCTATACTTTTCTTAAAAGTAAATCGGCAGCGGACATAGTGGCCGTTGTATAAAGCTTAGTCAAGCTGTTCGAATATATAAGAAGCGTTATGAGAATATTCCAAATGTTATTAGAAATCAGTTACATTGTAAAAACAATAACATTATAACATATGTACTCAGATCAACCAAAATCATCTGTTGGTTCTCTACAATGAATATGAATATTTAATCTACATATTTTACGTGGTCCGTATAATAGGCACGCATAATTAATTTATTACTGACTGTTATATGACATACACTTATAATGTGTTCATATTATAGACACAGTCGGTTAAAGTTGGTAAGTTGAATCCTTTTTTATTGAAAAACAAAAAAGTTTCAATTCAATAAGTAAACTTCGAAGAAAAGTCCAGGCCTTATAAAGTACAGTTAAGAACCAACTACATAACTACAAAAAAAATTTTCATCATTTTTATTCATCCACTCCTTTGTTTAAAACACAAATAATTTATTTTGACCAATATTAAAATGGAATTGACTTCATAATATTCAATTAAATTCAATTCAATTCAATTATAAAAAATAATTATATATTTCAATTAAAATAACGCACGGACAACGTCAACAGTACCGCTACCAATATATTAAAAGTGCGACAAAAGAACAAACAAGTCATATAATGATGACGAATGTTCAATGGACTATAACGAAAATGTACAGTATTGGTTGCATTTCACATCCTCCGCGTTCGTTTGCGTAGCGGTAGAGTGTAACCAATGCTCATACAGCTGTATTATGATGAATCAGTCTTTTTGCAATCATTGAATTTGTAAAGGTATTGCGAACGTTTATAGCACATGTAGGCTTAAATAAGTTTTAATATTCAAATACACTATTTGACACAAAAATAAACATTTTTCATAATCGACATCTACGTAACTAGAATATAATCTACTATGTAATATATATAAAAGAACTTGTCCTCACCGACTGAGGTAAGACGCATGCACAGCCGTAACCGCTGTGCGTAGAAACGTGAAATTTAGACAAATGTTTACTTTTGTAATCTGGACATCCACTAAGAAGGGATTTTAAAAAGTTATAACCCTAAAGGGAGTAAATGGGGGTTGAAAGTTTGTATGGAAATAAAATTAAATCGGCACCGATTTTTATAAAATTTGAAATTTAGATTTTTAAAAGTATTTAATAGAACACGTTTTTCATCATTTTCTAGAATTCTCCCCCTAAAGGTGCAAATAAGGGGTTGAAAGTTTGTATGGAAAAATCTTTAAAACGCCACCGATTATTATAAAATTTGAAATTTAGACTCTGAAAAATATTTCATTCAACACATGTTTCGTGGTTTATTAGAATTCACTCCTAAATAAGCAAGCGAAGCTGCGCGCGTCCGCTGGTCTACCATGTAATAGCTCTAGTGTAACGTTCCTTTGGTTAAATATTCATTTCAGTAAACTAACTAACTAGACATACTAAAACCATAAAACCATAAAATAAATCAGCTTCACGCTGTATCCCGCACACAGCAGTAGCAGAGGGAACCTCGTGTTAAGACACTCCGTTCCCCACTTTCTGCCGAATTTTGAAGACATTGCGTGTTGAGTGGCAGAACTCAACGCCGCGCTTTGCCTCGACAACAGTGGAAACCACCACGAAGAAATGGAAATATAAACGTAAATAAATAATTATCTTCCTCGAGTGGGGATCGAACCCACGTCCATCGCGTTACAGTCACACCCTTGTGCTGCTGCGCCACCACGGCCTCGACAACCACTAAAACCATAATTATAGATATACGTATCAGTTAAAGATATAAGGTTAATAACGTTTAGTAGTAGCTGGACTGCATGCCATCGCCCTATACTCTTCTTGACTTTTCTTAATAGATTTTTTGGGAATAGTGTATTAATTTTCTTTTGTACTTCACTGTTGTTAGTTATTAGCAGACATCGTATTATATGCACCATCAAAATGCCAAAATATGCATGCAAATAAGCACTATACGTAACTAATGAAATCAATGACAAAGTCCCAAAATATGCAATAACGCTTATAAAATAGAATTATGTGCTTTTGCATATGCAAACATGCAAATGCATATTAACCGATGTTTAGTTATTAGACAAGGCGCCAACGACTGACTTCCGGATTAGGTGATTTCGTGTCCGGGTCCCCTTGCCCCTTGGAGAGGTCGGCCGCTAGCTCTCCAAGGGGGTCGGTTACCACAATCTCACCTATAACGGCGTTTACCAGGTCTTGGATGAGAGCGGAGTTGATGACAAGAGGCTTACTGACAGTTTTACAAAAGCAGTCGTATGTTGCACATCGCTCGCACTTGAACCCCAAATACATCAAGAAAATAAAACAAACACCTCAATAATCCAACAGCACCTATTAATATATGTAACTAGAATACACAGTTTTATTTTAAACTTTAATGGTCCTTTAAAAGCATCGAGCTTATAAATTTAAATATTTAATTTTTAATACTCGTAAATTAGTATTCAAAAGTTTAATCCCTCTACGTAAATTGTGAACCTAGCTTAGTGCGAGGGGGGATGTTTAAGCATGTGAGTTACTCGTACATACATATTGAACAAGATACAGTAAAAACTGAGCGATCTCGTAGGAAAACACGTAAATCTCTAGCCTTAAGTAGGCGATAAATAATTAAAATGCATTTCAACTATGAAATTGTAATGACAATGCCATTAGCGTGAAAGCAATCATGGGGATATTAAGTACCACACATTAGTATTGGCGCCGACCTGTATTCAGATGCGAATCTAATCCTGGGCTCAATTAGATTTTAACGGCTTAGTTAAATTTGTGCATCTAATGCATGACTCTCTACGGACTCTGTCCTGTCTAGTTTTTATAAGCATATATAAATTCTTTTTTATATTTCCTTTTTATATTTATTTACTAGATCGTGATATATGAAGACCGGTCAAATGGGAGTCGAATTCGCATATTGAGGGTTTCGTACCAATTTCAGGGTTATGTGTCAACGGGTACATATCAAGTACAATCTATAAAAGTTGATAAACTTAAGTTTGCGCACGATTGCAAACGTTTTGTATGAATTGAACTACTATTATAAGTTTGTAATAATTTTTTCTATTAAATATCTATAAATTATCACTTTTTAAACTTTTTTCTTTATTTGTACTGCAAGAAGTCTAGTCCAATTTTATAATTGTACGTTCACGGCTGGTTCCCTAAAGGTTTTGATAGCGCAGTTAATTTCACATATCATTTTTGCAAAATCCTTCTTCTCGAGGCACGAAACCCGTGGATAATGAAATTGAGATTAAATAATTTCAAAACTGTAAATCGTCGGTCGGTCTCGTCTCGGCAGTTAATAAGAAATTTTATGCTTATAATATTTCTAACATTAGTAAAATCTTATATTTAATTTTCCGAATATAAACAATTTTCTTAGTTGTTTTAATAAGATATGCAAATTTGATATCTCTTCATTTTTTTAGATAAAAAAAATTATAAGTATTAAAATCACAACGACATTATTTACTTTTCTTTGCTTTCTTATAATTGAAAATAGAACAAACTTAACAATAAAAAATTTAAACAATACACAAAAAATACAATGGAAATTTGCATAGAAAACAAAGTCAATACATATTATGTATCTCGTAACTAAAGTAAATTTGCCGTTAACTGCTGCTGCAAACAGTTTCTACAGTACTAAAACTATGATCAATTTCCAATCTACCGGTACTGAAGGAGCTTATACTAGCAACAATAAATAAATAAGAGGCTTATGGTAAAATACCTGGAACGATGCTTGCAGTGGGCGAATACGTGCATATAATGTAGATCATAATGAAAAGTTTCAATATTAAATGTAAATTTATTTTATATAAAACCCACACACACACTATATTTGTGTGTATTTGAGTGTATGTCTCTTCTTATTTAATTTAATTACTTAATCCTTTTTATAAAAGCCCGAAATGGATATACAGCATTGTACAATAATATTTATTATATAACTTCTAAAAGAAGAATCGGCGCACCAACGGATATGGTGAGACGAGCTGGAGTATTACAAACTTAACTGGTGTACAATATAAGCAAGAGTGTAAGAGAATTGGAGAGGCTTTTACCCAACAATGGGAATAGTTTAATGTTTTATCATCCTCCTTTTGGGCTTCGACACAGTCGGGTAATACCATACAATCCGAAATTTCAGTAAACATAACAGTTGCCAAAAATACTCTTAATACACTGTTTCCGTTACTCCCAGTTGATGTACACATGAATAGATTTCATAATGAAATCATCAATTACCTTTACATATTGTATTGAATACCTGAACAAAATATTTACCTTTCAATTTTTTATTATTACGAAAATGATAAAATGAATGAAAAATTTTCGTAGAAATTCCACGAAAATTTTAAAATAATATACTAAACTACTAAATATACTTTAAAAATATATATTGTGAAATTTTTTTTACTTCACTCTATATTTCCCATATAACATGGTAGGCAGAGGGAAACTAGTGTTAAGACTCCGTTCCCAATCTTACGGTAATCTCTGTAGTAAAAATAAACAATATATAATTACGTTACCTAGAGATGTACTAAATCTAGAATTAATATTTTATGACATCCTTTAAATACTTAAATATTTCACAAGTTCTATATTTTCTTATCTACTGATGATTATATTACGTGACATACAATTATGTACATTATTAAAATATTATTAAAAACTAGAATGTTCAAACTGAGTATTATTTGGGTTCCTCTAGGATGACCCGAAAATAAGATTCATTGAAATTATAATGACCACAGGTGTATATCAATTTACCTTTAACTCGCTTACATTTACTGCCTCTTTGTTTCATCATTTGACACTGTAAATACGACTTGAACGTAAATTACGCTTTCCATATTCTTTATAGTGTAAGCTTAAACATTAAATATGATAAAAAAAACTCGAGAAGATCAAATCAATATACAATGTAGTTCTTTTATATTTCATAACAATCTTCTTTGTGTATACTCGATTGAAAATGACATCGGCGAAGTAAATTGCGCTTAACTGGTAAGCCTAAGTCACAGCACTATAACACGTCAGCTCTGAGTGTAATATTGAAAACTGAACTTTTTTTTTTAGGGTTCCATAAAAAAAATGGATCCATTGTTATGTAAGACACTTGTGAGGGTATTTTACAGATAATAAAATAATAATATCCACATAATTATTTATAAAAGAGGAAGGTAACGGCTATAAGAAGTGACATTTTTGATGGACTGAGTCACTACGTCGTTTTCTGGCTCTCGTAAGGTGTAAAATTTTGACGGTTCAAGTATTTAAAATCAGTGTCATTGTTGGAACTATGCGTTTTAAAACGTGTATAAGTGTGTACAGTGTAAAGTGTTTTATAGAAACAGTGTTAAGACGTTAAGAGTGCTGTGTAAAGATTTTAACACTCGTTAACCAATTAGTTTACTTGCATGAAATTTAACATAACTGCTATAACCTACTAGCTTATAATATATAAAAAACTTCAACAATTTAACTCAAACAGGTATTGATATATTGACGGTCGTCGCCATATATTGACTGGTTCCCAAAAACGTAAACCCAAAACAAAGAAAGTTAATATTTGACACCTAGTTAGACTATTTAGACTAGACTAAAGAGTTTTGCAGGAAATAGTTTAACTCTTTTATATATTGTAAAATGGTATTAATAAAATTAAAAAAATATATATATATATTTTCACCACCAGATATCAAGCCAAATATCGACTTCACAGTCCAGTACAAGCTGGAAATACACTTGTAACCATAATAAAGTGTCGAGTGAAATTTGGAGCTTCAATTTTATTTCCAGTGACTCCAACCAAGCTTGGCACCCATATATTTTGTAACAAAATCCTTTTTTATAACATTTTCAATTTTTCTAAGTCAATGAAGTTTTCGGAACATATCAAAAACCGTCCTAAATATATAATTTCTATAAATGTTCTAAAAAAAATATTAAGTTATTTATTTGGCTGAGGCAAAACTTGTAACAACATCTAACTGAACCATAAGTTTTTTGATAAGTCAGTATTTAAACGATAGGGGGCTGGGGGTGTTACAGGTTGCTAGGGTTTGAGTGCAGGTCAGATAGTGCTGTTGCCCAATAGCATATCGTTACTTTCATTATCTTATCGATATTAGTTTTACTTTTGAATCATTTTTTATACTTAAGAAATTGTTTATTTAATTAAATAAAAAATATATAATAATATTTTAAAAAAAGTAAATTATTCTATTGATTATATTTTTTTTATTATATTTTAATAAATTAGTTCTTGTAAATTTTGCAACTATTTCGTATTATTAGTAAGCAATATTAGTAAACTATATACAGTGGAAAAAGTATAAGTAACAATTCTTATTTTTTTAAGCGAATTAAGTTAAAATAATTAAATATTCTACTATTGCTGTCAGTTTATAATATAATAAAAACGTCAATTTCGCTATAATTGGTGTGATAGGCTAGAAAATTTTGTCTAATATCTTGTTCTTACAAGATTTCTACTAGGCAGTGGTCGTATCAATGTATCACGATTTGGAAATAGTTTTAAATGCTCATGATCTACACCTTTGACTGATGGTTAAAAAGAAAGTTAAAAAAATGAATATTACATCGACATCGACATCAAAATACCAAACAACCCTAAGAAGCAACAGGGTGTTGGACGCCTGCGCGCCCCCCAACCCCAACTGCTTTAAATAGCCCCGCAGGACCGTTTGGGCCTCAAATCCACGTCTGACTCCGACCGAAGAGGAGGTCCTCCTTGCTAAGAGGGATCCCGCGTACTCAGTAGTGACGTAGCAATGTGTATACTGCTCGCGTTAAGAACCGTGTTTTAAGACTGGATGCTGTGATTCTGGTGAAAATGTTTAGTGGCCATGAACAGAGTGGGTGCCAATTTCAGTGAATCGTGGTGAACATAAAAGGTAGGCTTAATTATTTAAGCTCGTCAACGTTAAGATATTTGAGAAATTCCGTCAAAAAATATGAAACTTAATATATTCCCTTTCATTTACCTTAGCGTGGTGGTTTTGCTCTTATTTATGATGAGTAATAAATTTTATTGGAGTAATTTATAACTGATCATATAAATTCAGATCTCCCAGAGGGCGTTAGGCAGAAAATAAGGAGTTTGAAATGTCTTCATAATATAATGGTAAGTTAAGTAATTGGTGAAGGCCAATAAAGTAGCACGTAGTAGAGGGACAGAACGCCAGTTGCCATTTATCGAAATTTTAAATAGTGAAATCGACATTTTGTTAAAATTCATTATTTCTATAAGCAAATGTTTATGAGGAAAATAGAATAATGTTATAACTTAAAATCTACAACTTCCAAAATCTTAGCGACTAAGCAACTTCGGACGAAAAGTATTGGAAAAACTATTAAGCTAAGGAGAATTGCCAACCACTTTACACTTTTACAAATTGGCCGGCGAAAACTGTAGTTATGGAAGTCCTTTAAAACTGTACCAGCAAAATATACTTAGTAAGAACAAATTATAGAAAATGACCGATAAGAAATTGTAATGATATTAAATTATATAAAATGAATTCTATTTCATTTAAAAATATATTAACATAATATAAGTATTCATTTGCCGCTTGACTTTTTAACTAGATGTAATATCATTTTTGCATAAAGAAATAATGAAGGTAAAGAAACCTTGTTTCGCAAAAAAAAGTTTCAGTTCTAAACATTTCCTACCTATTAAGAATACCAAATATTAGGATTTACTAAGACCAGAAAATTAGCCACACTTTTTTTTAGGTTTTGTAAGCAAAATACATTTCAAAAGAAATTTGTAAAAGTCAGCTAGAATCAAAAAGATATAAGGTGTAAATATACCTATATGTCTGCCCATATTTATTAAAAATAAAAATCAATAATAATTTAAAATTATTTATACTTAATATATTAAAAGAAATAACAGCAAATGCTATGCAGCAATATTTGCTTTATGTATATAAATGAACGCTACAAAATATAGTAAATAATAATATTTTAGTATTATCGAAAAATAATTAAATATACACAATAGCTGATAGTAGAATATATTATTTGTACTCAATAAATTTTCATTTCATTATAACAAATTAATTGAAGAGAGCAGCTTACCGAAACCATCGAATAGCGTGTAATCACACGTCACGCGGAACAATGACACTATCTGTGTATAACTACTTAATTTACATTTTAAACATATTTTTTTAAATACAAACATATAATTAAATATCAGCTTCACGCTGTATCCCGCATAAACAAACTTCTCTTACGTGAATTAAAATATTACCTATTACTTAATCTTAAGTGAATGAGTGTTTTATTGTAAAGGCGACGGTCGTGGGTTCAATCGGCTCAGGGAAAATGATTATATTTAAATTATTTTTATTTTCCCGCTCTAGTAACGGCGTTAAGTTTCACTTAATACGGAACATCTCGAAAATTGGGCTGAAAGTTATCAACGGAGTGTCTTAACGCTAGGTTTCCAATATCAGGAAAAAAATGTGAAGCTAATTTATACTTAATCTTAAGATACTTGGAAGAGATGTCCTTTTTAACACTATTATTTTTATTATTATCTTACATTTAATTTGTTACTAATCTATACAATTAATAAAACTGTAACTCACCGCTGTGTGTACATGGAAAATATATCAGAAAATCTATTATTGGGGATATTTATTATTGTGTAAATATTGTGTGTTAGTCGGTTTGTCTATTTGTCTGTCTGTTCGTTCACGTTTAAATTCGTTTAAATTAATTTTACATTATTAAAACCAAATTATATTAAAAACAGTTAATTTAAAGAGGAATTGTTTTAAAAGCATATAGCGTGCTAAACATTACTGTAAGGATTTACTTGTAGAATAAATATTACGTTCTACGTAGTTTCAAGTGTAAAGACTTTAATAAATATTACTCAAATCCCATATGAAATAATGGCGTGTACATTTTGCGTGACAGATAATTTAGTTTCAATTTATAGTTTAATAAAAAAATGTTTACTTAGTGTTATTGATTACCTTGTAAATGCTGTTTATCTTAACTATTAGAAAACACAATCCAAAATATTTTATTCATTTTTGTAAAACTAAATTTCAAATTTATATTGAAGCTAGCGACTCGCCTGCAGTTTTGTCCGTATTAATTAATACAAAATTTGCATATATTGGATTGATGATGATTGATGACAAAATTGGTACTCAAATATAGTCCAATTACGAAAACAATTGATTAAATTGTAATTACAGGATATCTTTTAACATATTACTTAAATAATTTTAGCCGTGGCTTGCATTTAAAAGATAAATTAACAAAATATTGATAAAAAAAACATACGAATATAATAATCCCTTACCATAAATACCTGTACATATTTTTTATATTTTTTTCAGCTTCCCTCTATATTTTGCATATAGAAGGAAAGACCGAGGGAACCTAGTGTTAAGATACTCGGTTCCCCACTTTTCGCTGTACTTTTAAAGGCATTGCGTGTTGAGTGGCGGGTTTCAACGCTGGGCTTTTGCCTTGGTGCCAGAGCGAAGAAATTAAAAGATTACTAAATAACAATTCGCTCCCCCGAGTGGTCCTCGAACCCAAAACCGTCCCGTTACAGTCACACCCTTGTGCCCCTGCGAGGTGACGGCCACTTACATTCACGAGTATATTATAAGGGCAAATAAGTGATACAGTTATAAAATTTTAAATTGTTCTTAATGTGGGGATTAAGATAAACAGAACGTTGAGTCCTCACAAACGTTGCGAGAAAGTAATCCGAAACAGAACAAGTATCCATTAACAAAAGGAAAATGTATTTCAACTGAGATAAAGAATGTTTAACCACTAGCTTTAGTCGGTTCATATTAAGAAAATAATTAGTTTACACGACAAGAACTTGTCACCTGGCAAGGATACTAACATGTGTATCTTTTCAGTCGCGAAAATGAAAAATTTAATATGTTCACTCTGGTGTCGGGACTCGGCGTTCCGTCACTCAAAATGTGATGCCTCCAGAATTCGCCGGAAAATGGGGAGCGGAGTGCCTAAACACTAGGCACCCTCTGCCTACTATATGCGGGATACAACGTGAAGCTCAAAAAATAATTTAATTTTATTGTAATAAATTGGGCGTGACTAGACGCTCCTCGAATAGAGTGACCACAAGCGTTTGCCTGCCTGTGGTAGAAGATAGGTAAGTTAGTATAAATAAAATACTAAATTCATTATTAAATTAATTATCATTTTGATACTTTACCAAAAATAACTAAAAAATCCATATGTTTCTAAAATAAACAAATATATTATAGGTTCCAGCTTTCAGAGGTATTGTTGCGGAAATTGACTTTGGGTCGGTCGAGCTGTGATCTAACGCTGTCATATGAACTAAGTCATGCGCAAAATTATTGCTCTAATCTGTTTCTGGCCCATTAGTATACAGATATAAAATAATATGAAGCCCTCGTGGTTCAAGGGCACATAGTATACAGATATAAAATAATATGAAGCCCTCGTGGTTCAAGGGCACAAGGGTGGGACTGGACCGCGACGATTGTGGGTTCGATCCCCACTCGAGGAAGTTAAATATTTAGTTACGTTTATATTTTCATTTCTTCGCTCTGATATCGAGGCAACGCGCTGCGTTGAGTTCTGCCGCTCAACACGCCTAATTTCAATTTAATTATTAAATGTTAATACTGATATTAGTTACATCATATTAGTTCTATTGGTAATCTCTTAGAGAAAAATATTAAATTATTTGTATATTTTTTTCTGATATATCTGAACGTAATAAAAAAACTTGATTAAATAGAAAAATAAGCTCATGGCGAGCTCAGTGTGCTAATATCAAGAAATATGATAATAAGAAATATGATTCAAAGAAAAGTTGATATATTTTATAAGAAGTTTTATATTATTTATATTATTTGTATTAGAAGTTTTTCAATATATTGTATTAGAATAAAACGGGCAAACTTAATACAGAAATTATTATTTTTCTTTAATTTATATATATGTATAATTTATTTATCTTAATCGGAACCCATCGTGGAACATTGGCATAGGCTTCAATTCCCGCTCTGAGAAATGAATTATTTTCTTCTTCTAGATATACATACCAGTGAAAACTTTCAAAATAAAACAGACGACACGAACATTAAATCGATATTATAATTAATAAATTTCAATTAATATTTTAATATTATACATTAGTTAAAAACATTCTTAATATAGTCTGGTAACAAATATACGACTTTTCGGGTTTTTCTTTTACATAAAAGAGGCGAGTTGATTTATCGTTGGAGCTCCGAGCGGCCGCGTCCCGCCGCGAATCTTGATCGACGGAGCATTTCAATTTATTTTATGAGTCGACACCTTTTGTGTACGGATTATACTTAACAAAAAACCGTGTATTGTCAATAATCAATAACACCTGTTCTAGTCAAGAAAATATACAGCGTTCAGGCCAGTCATGGCGCAGAAGCGTGTGCTGTAACGTGACTGTTTGTGGCTTAGATTCCCACCCGGGAGTACGAAATGTTGGGGGAACGAACACGGCGTTATGTTCCGCCACTCAACAGGTAATGCCTTCAGTATTCAGCGGAAAATTGAAAACGGAGTGCCTGGGATACAGGGTTAAGCTAAAAAATGTACAAGTAAAGCGTACCTTCACAGCAAGCATAACTTCTGAATACTAATAATAGAGAGAAAATATTTTCATTTCCATTCTACAAAAAAAACAGAATGTTTCAAAAATATTATTGCTGTTTTCAGGTTAGTTTTTATTTGAAAGCGAATGCTTTTAAAATAGTTTGCTATCGAATAGCGAGCTAAAGAAGAATGATGATAGTCCAATGTTCGCAGCTGGCATTGCATCGGATAATACTCGTTAAGTGATGGAATACTTGTATTTATTTAAGTGCACTTATTTATATTATATACTTACCTAAGTAATATTGGGGAAGACGTAAAGATGGAGAGACAATTTTAGGTTAATTATATAAGTGAGTATCAACTTCACGCTGTATTCTGTATATAGCACGGTAGGCAGAGGCAACTTAGTTTTAAGACACTCCTTTATCCTTTCGAGGAATTGCATGTTGAGTGAATAAATGAAAATATTAATAAATAATAATTCATTCCCCCGATGGGGGATCGAACCCACAGCCGTCGTGTTACAGTCACACTCTTGGGTCCCTGCAACGCGACGGCCTTAAACTATCCATGCTACAATATACAGAATTTCTTTTAAAATGTTTATATCACCAATTTATATACTTCATAGCAGATAGAAGACTTTTAGAGAAATCTTTTTTTTAATGGTTAAATTATATATTGGTAATCTTTAGATTTTAAGTGCACCTTACTTTGATTAGATATTGGAATTTAAATTGATTAATAAAATTTTTGATCATAGAAATAATTTGGAAAAGCAATTAATTTACAAATACAAACATTACAAGAAAATCACGCTATAAAGAACAACTAAATCCATAAAAAATAGTCGTAAAAATGAGTCTTGCTGGAATGGCGACCCGAAAACGTAAATGGATATATAAAGGAATATCAATAATGACCGCGGAACCTACGTCATGGTTATAGTGCGATATTGCTCTCGCCTTATGCGGCCGTGTTGTTTCCTGCTAACATATCCTCGTACGTGATAATATCTCTGTTAATAATTAACTTAGTTTCTATTTTGATTTATTTACTATTTACTATAATATAATATTGAATTAAGCTATAAATATTAATTTGAAATGAAATGAAAGAGGCGCAGGTGTGTGACCCTAAACGAGACTGGTTGTAGGTTCCCACTCGAGGAAATAAAATATATTCAATTATTCTTCGCTCTGGTGCCGAGAAAACCCGTGGCGTTGGTGTTTTCAGCAACACTCAACACGCAATGCTTCCAGAAAACAGTAAACGGAGTGTCTTAACGCTAGGTTCCTCGGCCTACCCTGATATGGGCCGGATACAGCATGAAGTTAATTTTATAAATTTGTATAGTTTTTTTATTGTGATAAACATATAAAAATTGTTAATTTTCCGAAACCTGAGTTGACAAAATTCTTAATTCTAGTTAAGCTGGAAGTATCCATACACTTTAATTACCATTTTAACACGGAAACACACAACTCTAAAAATGAAAACGAATTTAAACGGAAGTTTTTACATAATCAACTTTATATTTGTTGTTGGCATTAGAAGCAATATTGTTAACGCTTGCTTAAAATGAAGATTAAAGGGGGATAGTGAAATAAAAGACTGGAGATTTTTCTCGTGAAACAAAGCTACGCCGTGCCGTTGCTACGCCGAAATGTGATGCCTACGTTAAGGTGGCATTTATACTAAATAATCGCCATTGTTAAACGTTTAAACAGCTTTCTTTCTTCCTTTTTTTAGCAGGGTAGGCAGAGGGAACCTGGGAACCTAGAATTAAGATCGTTCCCATTAAGACACTTCCGTTCCCTTGTTACCTTCCACCGCATTCTCGAGGTATTACGTGATAAAACTCAATGCTGTGCTTTACCAGAGCACCACCAGAGCGAGGAATTAAAAATATTAAATATATCATTCCCCCTAGTTGAATTCTAACCCACTACTGTCGTGTTTATTGTGCCTTACTGCTATATGTTTATATGCTATATGCTTTACTATAGCATATAGATGTTGTACGCAGCAGATGTATTAACATTATATATGATTATTTTTTATACCGCACACAGGCAGAGGGAACCTAGTGTTTCCTTTACGCTCCGTTTTTCAGATAATAAAATAAGAATTCACATTAATTATACATTTTTGATATTTCACACTTATGGTTCATTTAATCTCTTATATTAATAGCAACAATAAGCATAATTATTAACAGTTTTGTTTAACTACCAGAGGGGTCTAACTCGATACATAATTAGAGGGCTTAAAGAGTTAATGATAAAATCGGTCTTCATTTTACTTAAATCTAAAAAATAATTATATAAAAAGTATTCTCTTACATCTAGTTCGAGCAACGTTGAAAAACGAAGAAATTCTTTGTATTTACTTGTGGGGGCTTATCCGCTTATCCCGTATTTTATACAACGTTAAATACCTGTTGTATACTTACTAAGGTATAAGGGAATTAATCGAGGAGGAAAACGTTGCTTTATAGACTTTTCCCTAAATACTATAAGTATTATTTTAAATAAGACCTGTTAAAACACTCATCTGCCTACTTCCCGCCGAATTCTGGAGGTATTGCGTGTTGAGTGGCGGAACTCAAAACCGTGCTTTGCCTTAATAGAGCTCTTCTATTAAGATTTAGCTATATATAGCTAATAGAGCTCTTCTATTAAGATAAGCCACTACCGGCCTCTACAAATATCTATCATTATTGTATAGTTAGTATAGTATATAATTAATAGTAAATATTTTAGACTTTTTATCACGGGCTTTTTTTTTTAACATTTAATATCTAAATATAAAGATTTAAGTCTATTTATAAAGTTCAGAGTTAAGTGTACAATTATTTAAATATAAGGAGTCCTTTGAAACGGACCCAACTGATAGCATTTAATGTTCACCAAGAGTTGTTTTAGGTCCTACTTTACATAACGATCTTCGTACAAAGGTTCCAAATTTAAGGTTATTATGTTTAAATATGTGTATGTGTAAGTAAGCAATGTTTGAGACTGCTTTTAAAAGAGGAGCAGGGGGGAGGGGGATGGGGGGTGTGAAAAAAATTGTTATAATATTTTGGGGGTGACGTCCACGGGCCTTGGTAAATTGCTGGCGGATACCAACAAAGGTTGTTTATATACAAAGGATTCGGTGGACGGACTGACCGCATTTTAAAAATGAAAATGGCAGTCTTGCAATTTTTATAATTAAAAACACAAATTTCCCCGTTCAATTTAAAAGCCTTTGCTTACTTTACATATTTATTGTATATTTATAAAATTACAATTTCCATGGGGTTTTGGATTTTAACCGTTTTCATTGTAAACAAATGAAATTTGATTACGCATAAGTGGTTTTGAATTCCGCCACTCAACGCGCAAATTCGGCGGAATTAGGGGTACGGAGTGTCTTAGCACTAGGGTCTCTCGGTCTAGCTTAGCTAAAAAAAATCTTTTCTAAAGTTTTATTACGTTAAACATGCCTGCTATTATAGTGTTATTTTTTAATGAATTGACTCAATTCGCTCTACTGGAGACTTTTTACACTCCTTGTCACCAATAGGCTCCCAAACGGTTTGATCGATTGAGATGAAAATTTGCAAACATATAGATATGACCATGTAGGCTTTAGGCGAAAAAAATCTAAAAATTCAAACATTCATTTCTCGCTTCGCTCAACATGTGAACACTACCGAGATTTTGCGAGATTTCGTTCGCGACCCTAGTATAATATTATTATTGAATGCAGTTCACATAAATAATTAAAATCTTTTTACGCCCAATACTTATCAGATGAGAAGTTCAAAGAAACCATATTATAAAGCGTTATAAAAATAACACAAAACCCATTTTACCAATTGATTATGATTTCCAAATTACATTTTTTACACAACATTTCAAAAGATTACCCATATAAATAAACAATTGGTGGGATACGGCAGGCGTGTTGCTGTAGGGGTCAGATAAGGCGGGGCGTGCGGGCGAATATGCTAGTGACATGCTCACTTCCAACCCACCTAGATACGAAGCTCTTTGAGCGCGATCGATTAAAAACATTAAAGGATTAATGTTTGTTCTACAGTTCATTTGTGTTTGCGCTTTTTAAAGTTTTATCTATCTTTTACCTGTCTTTTTAAGCCTATATTTCGTGTGGTTTTGTGGTATAGTTACGGCGGTCCAACTGAAGTGACTGGACAGATTGTGGACGCGTAGCTAGTGTAATTTACTATGTTTTTTATATTATTGATACTGAAAATTACTTTATAGATTTTACTTCTTGACTTCACTGTTTAGAAAGTTACTTTCTAGATAGTGTACTTTGTTCTCCAATTTTCGAGACATTGCGTATACTTATACGCAACTCAACGCTGCTCTTTCGTTTACTTTATTACCATTTGTAGACATGTATGACGGATGATATAGCCGTATAACTACGGTAATCGAGGATAAACTTTAATCTGATTCATTATTATTAAATTTACGAGAATTTCAAAGAAAATCACTAGAAATAAACGCTATATCTTTTTAATAAATTCAAAGTGAAATATTACTAAGTAGAAATATATTACTTTAAAATATTAAAGTAAAATATAATATATGAAACTATAAGAATTTCATAACTGAGAAATGGCCAAAACGATTGAAATAATAGCTATGCATTTTGAAGGTAAGATAAAAGTACTATACCATCAAACGTGAGGGTGAGGCACTACGAAGTCAATTTTAAATGTAAATCTTCAGCCAGGAAGGCTCCTGTTTGCTTTCACCAACATTTATTATTCAGTTTCATTGCTCACGTAATCGGTGCATCGGTAAAAAGACCGTACAGTATACTCTGACCGGGAAAATGTTTGCGCTGTTTGTAAACCGTATTCTCGCTTTATAAATCGCTTTTCGATTTAATTAATCTTCTCTTTTTACATTTAAAAGACTTCAAATAAAACACTGATGTATTTACATTTACTGATATTCTCAGTATATCGAGTCGCTAATATTTATATTTTATGTTCCTATATGTTCCTTTCTTTGTATTTAGTGCTTATATAGAAAATAGAACCATAACGATAATGATTAGAGGGAAGTCCTATAGAAGGAGAGTAATTTTAATAGCTTAACTAGTGTACCAACGAAAATTTCTTTTACAATAGCTTCGTTACATTAAAAGAAATAATGTATGTTTTTAACTCCAGTATTCAATGTAGATAAAAATTGTATAATTTAATTGCAAACAAGTCTTTGTGAAAATATGTTACAGGCGTGTGAGAGTAATAGTCAATTGAACATAAAAATAAACAAGGCAGAGGTAGATTATATAAAGAAGAATGGTAAAACACCAAGAGACCAAAAGGTGAAGACTAAGATGAAAATTTGAAAACAGAGACGTCAATTTCGGTGGAAGTCCATTATAAAACACTACTAAGAGGTGAGCTCAAGGGACTGTTTCAAAAATCTTATGCTTTAAAAATATATAATGTCAATATTCCGATCAAAATCTATCGCTTATCCCCCTGCGATAAGCGCCACGTATTATACGGAGATTCTTCTTATAAGCAGTAATAAAATAAGCGAGGCAAGTTTTTAACAATAAAATTAACTACTGCCGACAGAAAGAACAAATTATATTACTTTACTACATACGAAAACGACCTTTACCATTAAAAAATTCAAACCAAACAAAATATAACGTCACAGTCGATATATTCATAAATATTCAAAATAAACTGAATCCAAGAGGGGGAAAATTGTTTGATAACAAACGCCACATTGAAATAATATGCTTTAAATTGAAAACATTGAGGAGAAAATATGCAGACGCACGCGCCTCACCCGTCTTATCGTAAACTCATTGGCAATCTCCGGCGGCGAGGATACCTACGCCAAAATTTTTATTTTTTTCAATCCGCACTCGGCTGTCTCTATTAGCAATATCAGGGTTTTAATATATTATAGCATTTTCTATTCATTTTCCACATATTACAGCAGCTTTGGTGTTCTAAATATTCTATTCAATTGAAACGGTGTATCTATAATAATAATAATAATAAACAAATAATTAAGTTAATTTGATATATGGTTCATATGCTCGGCCACAAAACAGGCAGGATGTACCCTAGGAGGGAGGGAGGGAACCTAGTGTTAAGTACTGCGTTCCGAACTTTTCTCCCGAGACATTAAGTGTCAGAAGTGTCCCGTGGCACAACTGACTGCCGCGTCTACCACAGCAAGGAAATGAAATAATTTAAAATTCCTCCAAGAGGAGACCAGATCCACAACCATCAAGCTTACAGCCATCTTTATTCCACAGCGCCACAAAAGCCTCGTCTCACACTATATACTCATATGAATAAAGAAAATAGAGCCAGCAAAATACAAAATAAAAATATTATTATGACATTCTGACGTGCAAGGAGAATTTCACAAGTGCTTTGATCCCCGCACCCAGGAGACTTCGTATCGCTTTTGTGAAAGCCAGCCAGTTACTATTTGACGGTATTTGATGTACACCCTTCAAATTCAGATCGATTGAGTGCATCGAAAATTGTATAGGTAATGGTGATATTGAGGGTAGTCGTACGTAGGGCGCAGGGGTACAAAGTGTGACTGTAAATGTGACAGGTTGTAACTTCGATTCCTATTCGAGGATATTATTAAAATAATTTAAATTCTACGCTCTGGTCGAGGTATAGGGAGGCATCCAGAATTCGGGGGAATTGGGGACGGAGTGTCTTAACACTAGGTTCCCTCTGCCTGCCCTTGTGTGTACGGGATATAGCGTGACGCAAAAAAGTATTGTCATATTATCTTTTTATACCAGGGTTCAAATTTAGCTTGAAATCTTTAGTAAAATAAAATATATAATAGTAAATTGGTTTCAGTGTTACGTCATACCGAGAATAGTATATGAGTATACTGAAATAAGTTTTTTAATAAAAATTTGAGTCGGTGGCGTTGCGTCGCGATGCGTGTACTTTTTGTAATATTAATTTATCGCTGAAGATATTAAGCTAAGTTGTATTTTTATTTGGTTACTTCTTTTAATTTACGATAATTAAATAGGCTCGCAATGTTTTCGGAGGCGCGCTTTCTGCCGAATTCAGAAGACATTGCGTATTAACTGGCGGACTCAACGCCGCGCTTCTCCTCGACACCAGGGCGAAGAAATGAAAATATTAAATATTTCATTTCCTCCAGTGGGAATCGAACCCAAAACCTGTCGCATTTACAGTCACGTGCCACCGACTGGCCTCAGTAGTAATTTACTATTATTTTTGAAAAATACATACACAGTTGAACATTTCCAAATATAGTACAACTACATTTAACTGAAAACCCATTTACCTTATTCGGCTCATCTCCATAATTTCTCTGTGAGATAAAATTTAGGGCAAACAGATTTAAAAACCTTTTGAAAGTGTAAAAATGTCAACATTATAAATTTATTTATAGCAAACATTACTTATTTCTTTCATAATGAGATGATACGGGGCCATATTAGACGCTATTAGTTTAGATATGATAATTTTAGGTTAAATTTTAGGTTAAATCAATTAGAGTTAAATTTGTTTTTACAATGTAAATGTTTTTCTAGTTGGTTAGGTTAACACAAAAACCCACTCAGCCACATACAAATTTCTATCTAAATACAAAAAAATATACTATAGGATAGGAAGACATATGGATATTATATTTCCTAAGCTATGATAAAACATGGGGCCAGTTGTGGTGCAGGGGCAAAAATTGTGACTGTAAAACCGACCGACAGTTGTGTGTTCGATTCCCACTCGAGGAAGTAAAATTTATTTACATTTATATTTTCATTGCTTTGCTCTGGTGTCGAGTTAAAAGCGCGGCGTTGAGTTCCACCCCTCATCACGCAATGCCTCCAGAATTCGGCGGAAATTGGGGAATGGAGTGCATTAACACTAGGTTCCCTCTACCTACCCTACTGTGTGCGGGATACAGCGTGAATCTGATGATAAAACAAAGCATCTACCATAAAAATTGCATTTACAATAAACCCGTGAACAACTATAGAATCGTGAATCGTTATAGAAACGCAAAACTTTATTACGAACTAAAGGAACAGCCGCCATGGAGTTGACCAGATCGTGCCTACACTATATCCAGACCAATAAGGAGTACAAGCCGTTGCACATCACTCGGCATTTCATCAGCCAGATCGATCGAATGGATATTGCTACAGCTGCAGTACGGCCGAATGTTGCTAGCATTAAAAATCGCTCGTTCAAAAGTTCATTCATAGAATACATATGTGCGAGGTTGTATGAATTCGTATTGGTAGGAATAGAAATGAAAGTTTAACGTAGTTGCGTTACCCAAATCTTATTTTTTGTATGGAGTTATATTCGTTCTTATTAAAAATGCGGAAATACTTCACGCTGTATGTGTACGCAGTGTTGAGACACTCCGTCCCCCACCCGCTTTGCCACGACAAGTGAACGAAGAATTGAAAATATAAAATATTAATCAACAATCACAAATTTCAAGGCCATGTCTCTTGTCCAATATATAGATTCCGTAATCTAACGATGTTATCGCCCGCAAGTTCGATTTGCAAGCTTAACTTTAATATTAGTAAAAGCTTTTTCGAAAACGGTATTCTATCACGGAAGATATTTTCTTTGAATCCTCGAATATTATAAGCCTCTATATAATGTACATACATAAATACGAATTAAAATAAAACGGGACTTACGAATAAATAATGTAAGCTCATTTTAGAGGACTTAAGTCCTTTGCTCTACTTTATACGCCCATGTTTTTATATTTCTTTTTTTAATGCTTGTAATTAAGAATAAGCAGGTTGTGACTACTGGAAAAATATTACTTTACATTAATTTTAATTAAAATTGTGACATTTTTAGCCTGTATTAATTTACCTGTTTATGTTGCATAGTCAATTAACTCAAAAATTAATTTACTTATAAAACAATTTTTGAGGAATATATATATATATATATATATATATATATATTATATGTATATATATATATATATATATTTACTTAGGAATCGTAAGTAAAAATAACATAAAAAATAGTACATAAAATAAATAATCACCAATAATATCACGACTAAACGTACAATCATTTATAACGCTAATACCTGACGTTATTTTCGATAAATACTCATAATAATTATTGTACTTGGTCTATGGGAAGTAATCACGCGATGGAAAATACTGTACCGATCCACAGATAAACAATGGAGCACGCTAAGCTATCAAATATTTAAAGAATAAACTTACATTGTATATAAAAAAATATATCAATTTCTCTACTGTAGCTTGAACTAACTCTTTCTTGGGGCTTGACCTGGGTGGTCAAATAGAATTAACTCTTCGGTGTGTATGACATAGAACTCTGAGTGCAGAAGGTAGCTTTGACCGCAAGGACAGCGAGTATATCGACTCTATTAACATAAAGCCTATGAGCTTCCATAGTGAAGTGACCGTAAACGCCATAGTTCCTGTGAATAGCACTTTCAACTTAAAAAACTCTACAGCTCTATTTTTTAGTGTCACGCTCTATCCAGCACACTTAACCTAGTGTTGAAACACTCCGTTCCTCATGTTTGCGTCTATAAGAAAAAAATAAGAATAGATATTGTATACCAATAGATAAGTAATGAATATTTGAATGTGGAAAAAATGACGATGTCATATCTGTAAGATTTTGTTTTTATTATTTACAACAAAAATAGATAAGCAAATAACAACTAAGTTACAATTTGAAGAATAAAAATATTTTCGACAATCTCCAAAATATTACAGGATGTTTACATTCCAAGGAAATGATGTACTGAATCAACAACAGTTTCTACTGAGACTATGTCTCGGAGCTTAATTTCCGGTAGAATACAGTCTAAGGAATTTCTGTATTTAAGAAGTAAAAGTAGTTACTAGCTAAAATATATAATTTAGTATTAAAATAAATAGTCGAATGAGTTAGTTTTCTTCATAGTATACTTTTATATATGGATAAATATACAATAAAAATACAATTATATAATTTTTTTATTGATGAACCGATTGAAATAAAAGAAAGAGGTACTTAATGTTTTATGGTCAGATCAACGTGAAGATGACATTTAATGTGCCTATGTTTTATTTTGCCGACGACCACCATAGGAAGGATAACAATATATAATTTTATAATTAATATTATAATTTTAGTAAGAATCCATCAAGCTGACTTTTTATGACAAAGTATTACTATCAAAAAATATGTAAATAATAAATTTATCTTCAGTGTACAAGTGTATGACTAAAAATGTGGTTGGTTGAGGGTTCGATCCCCTCTCAAGGAAATGAAATATTTAATATTTTCACATCTTCGCTCTGAGGTCGAGGCAAAGCGCGAGCTTCATCTCCCCTAGGCAACACGCAATCCCTCCAGAATTCAGCGAAAAAGTGGGGAACGGATTATCCTAACTATAGCTTCCCTTTTCCTTCCCTGCTATGTGCGTGATAGAGCGTGAAGCTGATAAAAAAGATAGTGTTTTAAGAGAAATATAGCTTGTACACAGATCTATATAAGCATCGCATAATCTTAGCAAAATCACCACCATCTTGGATGGCCGTAATTCTAAACATTAATTACAACGGTATTATAATCACATTCGTTTCGAAGTGTCCTGATGTGGTCATTTGCATTAATCACCGCGTTATGGCCGACGCGCCATAGGATATTTGCGAGGGAATGTCATTTACGAATATACTAAATGTAGTACATATAAATATATATATATATATATATATATATATATATATATATATATATATATATATGTGTGTGTGTGTGTGTGTGTGTGTGTGTGGGTGTGTGTGTGTGTGTGTGTGGGTGTGTGTGTGTGTGTATACCTAATTATCAATTGACAACACATTGCTCGGAGGCGGACAAAGTTCATGTCTTAATATCGATAAATGTTGCATACTGTTTGTTATACTGCCATTGCCAATCTGGTTTGATTTTTGTGATAGCAAATACCTCATCATCATCTCATCATGCCAGTATTTCGATGCGCACTATTGGACATAGGCCTCCTCCAAGTATCTTTACGCCGATCGGTCCTGCGCTGGCTGTATTCAGCTTCCAGATATCCCGATAAATCGTAGTATCAACAATTTCATAATTTAAAATCAAATTTAAGTACCAATTTTAAAATCGTAAGTCGAAAGTGAGGAACGGAGTGTCTTTCTTCTTTTTCTTTAAATTTTTCTGTCGTTTCTTCTGTCTACCCTATTACGTGCGGGTTACAGTATGTACTTGAAACTCATAACAGCGAGACAAAAGACTATCTTTATCTTTGAAACTTTTGTACCGCTTCAATAAAAATAATTTTAAGCGAACATTACATTAGCTAATTGAAAATTGCCAAGATTGAATGAATTACAAACAAGACCATGAACGAAAACTAGAACACAGTTTCCGTTTTTAATAACTCTATCTTATCAAATGGGTTCATTAAAGCTTTGTGACTCCAAGTCAATGTTCAAAGTAAGTATGCACATATTTGGTTATTAATGGTTCCCAACAATTCTGGTATATATGTAAAGTTTATAATGAACAAATAACAATATTTGTGTTGTTTAAAATTTTATTTAAATAAAGAAAGTCCAATTTCTATTGAATTAAATATTGTATTATTATATATATTTCTATTAAATTAAATGTTGTTTTAGTCAATTGCTGTACTCGTAACAAATATTGATATCATTTATTTATTAAAAGTAAAATTAGCAGGAAACCTGTAATAAAATCGTTTAAGGCTTTATTTGTGGCGGCTCAACTTCTTTGTTATAAAACAAATATTGTATTTTTAGGAAACCAATATACTCGTACATAGAGTTTGAAACAAAGACAATTGATTAAACAGTCTCAACTTTAATCTACCTGTCATTTCTCATGAAGGGTTAACTGAATCTGGCCGCAGCCATCACATATAGGTATTATATTATACATCATTATACCCCAATTGGGGGAATGACGTTTTGACATGGAATGATCGTTGCGGAATAGCGAAAATGGAAGTGAATGTCTGAATTACACGCGATCGAAAATACGCTTCGAATATCTAGTGACAGTTTATATCCGGTGGCGGAGGCCGGGGAATTACCGTTTTTAGTGGAAAAATATTAAATATTGAACTATTTCGCGGTATAGAAAACGCTATTGTTTTAGGTAGATTTTTTGTATGTTGTTTTTTTATTTGCATTAATAACTAATGTACATATTTTTAAACTATACGTTGTATCTCGCATGTAGCAAGCAGCTTAGTTCTTCTTCTTAACTCTACTATTCTACTCTTTATAGCGACATCAGAGAGAAGAAATGAATAAATGAATATACGGAACCTGCGGCGTTTACAGTCAAACGTTTGTGCCGTCGAACTACCTCGGGACTATTTATTCTAAAAAAAATATGTTTTTGACTTCCTTTGAAATTGAATCAATCATTATGAAGAAGATTTAACTTTAATTAAAGTAAGTGCAGTGCTAACATGAAAAAAAATCAAATAGCAATACTAAATTACAGTAGTCTTCTACGTGGGCACTACGGCAGGCAATATTTGTACAAATATTTGTTGACAGGTGTGGTAGAGCGTGATAAGCCCGCACAAACAACATGGAAAATTAACCAAATACGCCCATTTGAAGTCTACGAGCCCTTTTGTTTACAGAATTGCTATTTGATTGTCGATAGGCGTTCTGTGTGCTTTTTTGATTTGGAACGATTTTAATATACTCGTAGATAGCTTCTGTTCTTTTTTCAGCTTCGCTTTGTATCACGCTTGTAGCACAGGATAGGTGGAGAGGGACTAGTGTTAAGACACTCCGACACTACTTGCCGAATTCTAGACGCAACGCTTTGTCTCGACACCGAAGAAATGAAATCCTCGATTGGGAATTGAACCCACTACCTGTCGCATTTACAGTCACTGACTGGCCTCAAAGAAATAAAGACACATTTTCTTTATCAAAAATATTCTATTTGAACACGACGATTTTGCCAGATTTCCCATATGAAATAAAATATCTTTGAAGTGATTTCCGTGAAAACGTTTACGTTTACGTTTTGGTTACAGGTGTAACACATGAATAAACTAACAGGCTTAGTTCTTTGAACATGCGGATATTAAATATATCATGACAGTATGTAGAACTGAAAATATTTTATACCCACCTATTTCAAAGTATGTCATAGTATAATAATATTTCTACTTCGGTAAGAGTTTAATAGCTTTACTGTACGTGACTAAGTTTGAAGGAAATATGTAACATTTTGAACGCCATTCATAATAGCGTCTGCAATAAATTATGCATCCTTACTTGAAGAACAATGTTCTTAGACTTTAAAGAGAAATTTCTTCACGTTATTGTTTATTTATTTTTTTTGAATTTAAATAGATCATTTCACTTATATTACAAAAAATGTATTAAAACGAACAAAGTGCTATAAACATTAATTTATTAAATCTTTAGATAAATTTATATTAATTTTACCTTAAAAATAGTTAAGCCCTTTAATTTGCACGAAGAATTTCAATAACGTACAAAGTGTGTATATCTGTACGCTATAAATACAGGGGTGGTTGGAGGTTGGGGGGCACAGTACGCTGGATGGCATTTTGAATGAATAATTGCGGCACAGATTTGACGTGAGGTATTTTTATTACCCACCTTCCACTGTGAACAGTATTTGAATAATATTCGTTATTGAACTTATGGAAAATTGTTATGATTAAAATAGGCAAGCTCGAAACGCCATATATTAAGAACTGAACTGAACTGATGATTAAAATAGCGAACATTTTCAGGTTTTCTTTTTTGTTTTCGTTAAGCTTGGTGTCGTAGTCGTAGCGCGGGGGCTGAAAATGTGATTATGAACGCGATTGGTTGTAGGTTCGATTCCCACTGGAGAAAATTAAATATTTCAGTTTCATGTTTACGTTCTGGTATTGAATTCCGCCAGTCAACACGCAATGACCCTAGAATACGGCGGAAAATGGGGAACGGAGTGTCTTAATTAGTTTAACTTAATAAAACAAAAGATGTATTGCAATACATTGTTATATTTTAAAGAAACTTGTATTCTGCTATTATTACAGAAACTATTATGTTAGTTTCAAGTAAAAAGCTCCTTTCCTTAAAGCACTGAACAAGAATATCAAACAGTGTTTAAAGTCGTTAAGACGATTTAATTGCTGCATTTGAAACATATCGTAAAACGAGAATATGACTTTACCAACAGCTTTCTACTTTATGTATTAATAGTGTTTCTTATTTTCCAGTCATCATTTCAAACAAATAGAAATTTATATTTTTGATAATTTCTGAAAATATGAAAAATATCATATAAATATTTTCTGTTCTCAAAGGTTTTTAAGCTCATATTATATAAACAATAACATAATATGCTAGAATATTTAGAAAATTACGAAGTCCTATAGAACGTAGGAAATTGAACATATTTCAATTCCATTACTTTGAAAGATCGGAAGTATGATTAAAATGACAAAGGTTCGACAGGGACAGGGACACCCGTCCTAATCGGTCATATTCGACCGAATATAGACCTTATTAGCGCTGATTTTAATATTACTTTACGTTATATTATTGAATGAGCAAGTTTACAACTCAATAATATTTGTCCCGCCTGCGCCGAACGTATATCTATATAGTTCGGGCTCCCTAATGTCTATAAGTGGGTGGGTACTCTACCGTCAAGGTGTTTTATTGAAATTTTGATAGATTTAGAGAGAGTTGGAGCTCTACTCAACTCTCTTTAGATGTTACTTTATTTTGTTAAATTATAGCTTTTAAAATTATGCTTAAATGAATCTAGACCACTTGAAAAGGATGAGTGTTATAATTTCTCTGTAAAATTGGGAAACTATTCATTAAAAATAACAATAAGTATTTAACCACGAGACTAGTGACTGTAAACATGATTGGTTCGATTTCGAGTTCGATTCCCAATAGAACAAAATATATATTTTCATAAAATTTATATTTTCATTTCTTCTTTACCATATAAAGCGTGACGTTGAGTTCCGCCATTCAACATGCATTACCTCCGGAATTCGGCGGAAAGTGGGGAACGGAGTGTCTTAACACTAGGTTCTCTTTCGTACTCTGATGTGCGCGGGATATAAGGTGGAGCTGTTTTTTTTATATTTCTACACTTTCGTATTATCCCGTGTGAGGTGAACAAGACGTTTAAATAAAAATAGAATACTATTAAGTAAACCCTGTCATAAATAAGTAAAAACGTCAGCAATATATCATATTTTGTTAAAATATAAGCTAGCTGTGTAGTATTCCAATGAAGTCAAGTTTTATGATCAAACTTTCTATTTGTATGAACAATCAGCGAACATTGTGGAAGTTTGGAATATTGCAGCTCTGGGCGTTCCACTAATGCTGACAGGTTTATTGGTAAATATCCTGTCGAATGCAAACTTTCATAAACTTGTTAAATAATTGTATATTATAGTTAGTTTAATTATAGAAATATAAATTATAAATACTAATTCTCTTCTGTTGAATCATTTGGAATATAATTAAATCAATTATTGTATCACAATACATAAATTAACGACATTTAGTGGAATAAATTATTATTATGTAAATCGACGATTTCAAACATTCACTATTCTATTTTGTATTATTAAGAACAACGAAATTCATAATTTGTATAAATATTAATATATTGTGTTTTTTTATTTATAAGCTTCATTAGCTGCATCACGCGTACATCAGGAAACTTAGTGTTAAGACACTCTGTTCCTCACTTACTGCCTCAACGAGATGTAGCACATTGAGTGGTGGACTACAACACTCCACTGTGTATCCAGACTAGATCAGACCAGGCCGACCAGAGTCAGGAAAAGAAGATAATTAATTCAACAACGAACCCAGCAACCCTCAGTGCACTCGCCACGACGGCACAGACATTAAAAAAGTACCAAAAAATATTTTAAATACCAATCAAATACAAATACGCAAAATGTATTTATATTATTTATTAATTTTACAAGAATCTGACTGCGAACGAACTGCGTGATTTATAGTACGTTCCGCGTAGTGGGGCCCAGTATTGCAACAGTGTCGCCCCAGCTCGGCCACTTATTTCATTTCATTTCGTTCCAACAAAAGCGGGATTAGTCCGCCATTCGCCATCGCCTCCCTTAATACTAATTACCGATTTCTGACTCCTTCGTTAAATCGGAAAAAGCAATGAATCATGTGAGAATGGCATTTAGTGTGGTTATTGTAAAACTTACATACAAATGTGTGAGTAAGTGAGGTAAACGCAATTAGTTGTGGGTTCAATGCCCATTCGAGGAAATGAAATATTTAATCTTTCATTTCTTCTCTCTGGTGTCGAGCTGGTCTCTGGTGGTGTTTCTGGTGCTCGAGTTCAACACAAGAAGCAATGCCTCCAGTATTCGTCGGGAAATGGGATACGGAGTGTCTAAACATTAGGTTCCCTCTGCATACCTTGCTATGTGCGCGATTCAGCGTGAAGCTGAGAAAAGAAGAAATAAGTACAATTCCATAGAAACACTTTTCAGACGCAAACATCTTGTTATTACCAATATTCTTTGCGTTGTGGAATATATGTCAATTATTTTAGAATTAAATTTTATATGATAGATGTTCCAGCTACAATGTAGCTCTAATACTCTGTAAGAAGATTATATATTTCAAACAGAGCTTACAATTTCTAAGCAGTTTTATAATAAAATTTATATGGTAACCTTTTATGGGCGACCGAGCCTCTAGACAGTAGGGTACCTATACATTTTAATGGTGCTAGGTTTAGGGGTTTTTGGACGATCCAGAGGCTATTTTACTATTTGATTAAAATGAAAAGACTTATTGAAAACAAAGTGAAATAGTATAATTATATATTTATTTATTTTTCTATATATAATCTTTACACTGTTTGCTGTAAATTTTTCGAAGGACCTTACTTTTGGATTACATGAGAGTAATTAATATTTATGTCACTATTGAGTTACTAATACAGAACTACAGTATTGGTGCGGTAGGTATTTATTATTTATATTAGCGGTAGATACTTCTACTTAATTTTTTCTCTTATTTCAGATGTGACTCCTAAAAATTATTTGATTTAATTTCACCTACCATCTCGAGCATAATTATAGTACAGAGGCCATGGTAGCGCAGGGATCCAAGGGGTGGGGTGATAACGTGACGGTTATGAATTCGATCCCCACTCGGGGGAATGAATTATTATTTATTAATATATTCGTTATTTTCACTCTGGCACAAAGGTCTGATATGTTGAGCCAAGCGTTGAGCTCTGATATGTAATGCCTCGAAAAATTCAGTGGTAAGTGAGGAATAGAGTGTCTTAACACTAGGTTCCCCCTGACTACACTGCCATATGCAGGATACAGAGTAAAGCTGATTTTTTTGAAACAGCATGAACAAAAATAGTTGACTACGAAAATCATAACAGCAAAAACAAAAAGGATTAATATAAATTATAAAAGTTACCTTTTCAAAATAGCTTTACGCCAAACCATATCCCATTCCACTAAGAAATACATGCCAACGTAAGTCTCCCGGGACGCAGTACAATACGTATTTACTCTTTCCGCTGGTGAAATTAACTCTTAATTTATTATTTACTTTAATTCCCCTGGCGATAACTCAGTAGCCGTGTTTTCAGGTGAGACAGTGAATTCCTCTCTTCCTCTCTCAACTCGATAAAACGTCCTCTTAATTCCTACATATTTTGTCTGATGAAAATTTTTGCTAAGTCTCACTTATAAAACGTAAATATTGTAGTAAAAATTTAAATAAAAGTAAATTTAAAGATTATATAGTATCTTTATTATTTTTTTTAATTTATTTCATAATTGTCAGTTTTTATTTTTTATTTCGTATTTAAGCCGACTCGGCTACGCAAAGGAGGGTAATGTATTTAGCAATTTCGTAACCAAATTATTCTATGATTTCTGTAAAATGTCACTTTTAGATCATTAAATAGCTAAGTAGAGGATCATGGCCATTTAAATAACAAATATTATATATAGATACATAAAAAATATGTTTCATTGTTGTTTTTTTTAATTAATATTAAACATGGACTGAGGGATTTGAGCCCATTTAATGAGAACCTTCCGCTCTAACCCATTAAAGAAACCCTTTGACGTTTCTTTCATTGTATGCTCTTACATAAAAAGGAGTTATTTATTCACTATAGAAGCTTTTTCGACATTTCTATATCTATTTTAATTGTAAAGGGATTCAGATATTTGAATATATTAAAAAAAAAAAGAAGGCGGTAGGCACTGTATTAATTTAATATATTAATCCATTGGACAACTTTTGATGGGTACAATTAATAAATAGTATTTTTTTTAATGATACTTAACTAGTATGAAAATTAATATCATCATTTAAGATATAAGTTAACAGATACCCGCCTACAGTAAGTGAGTAGCAATTTGCAAGCATTTCAGCCCCATCGCCTTTATGTAATTACAAAATTATACGTTATTTGGTTATCCTTGACGCTATATTAGAACGGTTGAGTTATGGGATGATGATTTTAGAGTTTACACTTATATAGATAGATAAATATTACAGGAAAAGTTAAGAAATACCAAAATAAACGCTTCGTTTCTTCTGATATAAATAATACATTAAATTAAAATCAGGTTCATGCTGTATCCCGCATGTAGCAGTGTAGATAGAGGGAATCCAGTGCTAAGACACTCCGTTTTGAATATTTTAAAACAGTCCTTTGGCTATAATATAAAAATAAATGCAAGCGAGCGAAGCCTTTTGAAACAAAAGCTTGCATTTAAAAATTGTAATTGCACTAATATGAATTGCCTTGGTGCCTGAGGGAAGAAATGAAAATATTAATAAAATAATCACTAATTATAATTCATTCCCCCGAGCGGGGATCGAACCCGCAATCGTCGCGTTACAGTAACTGAACCCTTGTGCAGCTGAAAATATTTTATTTCCTCGATTATTTGTCTGATTATTATCTATATATATATAAAAGGACTTGTCCTCACTGACTGAGGTAAGACGCACGCACAGCCGTAAACACTGTGTGTAGAAATGTGAAATTTGGACAGATGTTTACTTTCGTAATCTGGACATCCACTAAGAAGGGATTTTGAAAAGTTTTAACCCTAAAGGGGTGAAATACGGGTTGAAAGTTTGTATGGAAATAGCTTTAAATCGCCACCGATTTCTACAAAATTTGAAATTAAGACTCTTAAAAATATTTAATTGAACACGTGTTTCATGGTTTATTAGAATTCACCGCTAAGGGTGCAAATAAGCAGGCGAAGCTGCACGCGTCCGCTAGTTATTTATATACACTATGTGTTGTATTGTTAGTATTACATATTTACAATCACGGAGAGAATTCACATAGAGTTTACAAGTTAACTAATATCAAAATCATATAATTCTATTATATATTTTGTACAAATAACTTAATGATTGTTAGTATTCAAGTATCGCTTTAACGCTGTTTGTACAAAGTCAACACTAGACGAAGCGTCAACATTCTGATTGGATGTTTACAAAGAGCGTGTTTCTAATATACACGTACACGTACGTATTCTTTGAGCTTACTATTCGGTTCACGGAACGGAACGGAAAGGACCACCCCTACACGGAATTCGAACGTGTTACACCGTGCTAGTTATTAGGCGTTGTTGCGTAAATAAATTAATTTTAATCAAGTAAAATGAGAGCAATTAACCCTCCTTTTCACGCCGGCTCCTCTTTCTGTACGTGTGAAGCGTGTAATGAGAGTAGGATATGCATTACTTTCATGTCACGCTTGTGGAACTGGTGTCGCGCCATATGCAATGAAATCTTACGCGTATATTAAATTAACTGCTAGCTAGTGTGTTTGAGTGTTTTGTTAAATGATAACCATTCATTATTTTAACGTATATCCGTACCTATATTATAAATTCGAAAGTAACTCTGTCTGTCTGTCTGTCTGTCTGTCTTTTATGCAATCAGGGCCAAACCGCTAATTTATTTGTGATAGAATACTCATATAGAGATACTTGAGGGTCTCGGGATGAACATAGGATACTTTTTCTTCTCATATTTGTAATATTGTCGATATATACTAATGTATTAAAATATTCATTAATTTGACATGCAATGTTATTAACAACCATCGCTAACGTTGCTAAGCAACGGCTTGCAAAGTTTGTTGTTTTAAGAAAACGTCACCCAAAATGAGCTTGCTTAACGCTTACATGGCTTGCGCCGACTCCACTCTTTTAGCATATTTTAATCATTTAGGCTTATATTTTCTTACTAATTCTATTGAAAACCGAAAATAATTTCATAAATATTCGTATAGTTCAAGCGGGCGTAGCCGCGTCCGGGTCCACTAGTCAATAAATAAATTAAATCAAATAAAATCAGCTTCACGCTGTATTCCACACATAGCAGGTTAGGTAGAGGAAAACTAGTGCTAAGACTCTCTGTTGCGCACTTACCGCCGAATTCTGGAGGCAATGTGTGTTGTGTGGTGTGTGGCAGAAATCAACGCCGCACTTTTGCATCATCACCAGAGCGAAGAAATAAATATATAAATTTAAATAAATATTTAATTTCCACGAGTGGCTATCGAACTCACAACCAGTCGCGTTTACAGTCACACTTTGTACCCCTGCGCCACTGCGGCCGACTGGCCTGATGTTAATAAATAAAATTTATTTATTTAAAGTCAAAGTTTTGTTTTATTTTTACTGTGTAACAATTTAATATCTAAATTGTATATATTTAAAATATTGACATTGGCAATATGTGTCTGTCTGTTTTTCATATTCAATTTGAAACGCTACATGCAGAAACGCGTAACTACGAGGCACTATTTTCATAAAGCATGGACGCCACGCACCAAGCGCTCTACGTACAATGCATTCACCGAGAAATGTTTTAACTGTGAAAGCCTATTGCCTAATTTGCATTCACAGTTTCTCTCACGCGCCGCTTTTTTTTTGTTTGTAAATTGCATAGGTTTGTTCAGCGTTACTTTTTGCTCTCTAAACTGTTCATGGAATACGGAGTTTATTTTAAGCTAACATTTACACGCTTCTCCACCCGCTTTGTCATAGGCATATGCTTCTTCGATACATGCTTATTTTTATAAGTTTACGCAGCGGACTCACGGAAGCTCTCAAGGCCCCCTTTTTTTTACATTTTTATTTTTAATCTACCCTATTATATCATTCTATGATAAAAATTAAATTTAATTCTTCTCTAATGACTTTTGGGTGTTAATTATCTTAAATATCAGGAGCTATGAGACGTGCAGGACAAGGGTACCTCCTCATTAATCATCCAGGCCGTGCTATCTCAGCCTCGTCCGCTCGTCAATCCACATTTTCTGTTTATTATAGTACTATTAAGATCCCTACTGCCCAAGTTTTATGAGTTTCAGGTTATTTTTTGCTTTAAATATATTTAAGGGTAATTTGTAAGTAAATCTATCTTTCATAGCAAAATAGAAAAACATTTTAATCTTTCAGATTAAAAAATATCTTACCTGACCCACACCTCTTGGAAACCGCCCAACCGTTGAACCTTTTCAACTATAAGGAATAGTGCAATGCAAGTGATACTCATTTTTAAAGAAATGTGGGAACGCGTCCTGTTCCGTTTATGCCTCTAAAATTTAACGAAAAATGGAGAACAGAGTGTCTTAACATTAGATTCCCTCTGCTTATCATGTTTTGTACTAGATACAGTGTGACGCTAGAAAAAAAATTGTTAGAAAAGAACGTTACAATATATTCCTATTATACATCTATTTCTTGAGGCATTTCACGACGACTGTACGAGCTCGAATTAAATATACATGTAATATGTTAACTTCATACTCCAAAGCCAACAATGTTTGCAAGATTCATTACCCTGCTGGGCCGGCTCTGTTGAAAACGATAAGAATTAAGAAGGATTGTTGTTTTATTATTTCGGTTCAAGCTCTCTTTGAATTTGCCTTGTATTCTCATATAATTAGCTAAATCCTTCTTTGTAAATAATAAATGGTGTTTCTCTAAGAAATTGTAGGGGATTCATTATCGACCTCCGACCGGCGTTTTGTATAGTCGTTTTTGTTATATTACTCTTGCTAGTATGTGATGTATATTAGCCAATTAAGATTAGTAATTAAGCTTATGGTATGTATGGATATATCCAATTATAGTGGTAGTGAAGCTGATTTAATACATTTCATAAAGATATTTCACTTTATAAGAGAAATTAGATACACAAGTTGCCTTACTTACATATAAAATATTAACGTCGCCATCGTATTTACGAGAAAAACGACAGGAAGCGTCAATCATCTCTATTCATCTACTCTCCTATAAGAATGACATACTATTATTATTTCCGTTTTTTTTTTTGGATCGACTTTAAAAACCCCTTTTATATTGCACAAGCCTATATTTTCCGATGTACGTAACATACATTCGACTGTAATTAATGCCATTGTTACTAAAACTACAATCAATATTTTTGACCTGATTTCTATTATGGCTCCACACTTTTAAGTTGCATCATTTGAAGTTTTTGCCTTCAAAATAATTACCAATATTTATTTCAACTTTTTCCTTCATCAAACTCAATAACGTAAAAGCTTTGATTAAAAACAAACTTCCATTTTCTTATCCCGAGCTGGAACACCTGAGGAGAGTAAACGTAGCGCTTGCAATATATAAGATAAATTTAACAGATTATTGGTAAATATAGAGGCAAGCATGTGAACGTGACAGGGTGTGGGTTCGATTCCCAATCGAGGAAATGAAATATTTAATATTTTAATGTCTTCGCTCTGGTGTCTATTCTGGTGCCTCAAGAATTGCGCGGAAAACGGGGAACTTAACAAGTCAACATTGGGTTCCCTCAGCTTAACTTCAGCGTATGCGGGACCCAGTATGAAACCAAAAAAATAATAATGTGATATTATATTTACAATATCTTAAATGTGACACAGTGATATATATAATTCAAAGGCTTACATAGATAAACAAAACATTGAACCTCCTAATGGTTACTATTAACCACTGGATGTGGCAATAAAAATATTTTACCTTTCCCCCATCCCCCCCTATCTGCAGAGTGTAGGCGAGAGGCGGCAGTCACGCGACGGCGTATTGCTGTAGTGACCATTAGTACTAATTTCGCCGCCCGCACCAGGTTTACGACCAGACTATATATACTATGTCCAATATACAAAATGATCGCTTAATTACAACCCTTATTACTTTAATGATAAAGATTATTTTTCATTAGCAATCCACCGTTATGTTTAGATTCGTCCACGCCATTTCTAATACCGCAATGATAACCGAAATGTTGCTCCTAACTATATAAATTTAGATATTATTTATATAATATGGACTGTATTTGTTACATTATATTATTTATATTATGATATTCCTACTATTAATGATTCATTGAAATCTACCTTATTTATTAGAATAAAACAATCAACTTCGTTATTTACATATTTTATGTAAAAAAATAAATAAACCAAAATTGAGGAATATCTAACCTATCTAACCGAGAAAACTAAAGAAAATTGTCAAAAAATTAAACTTTTTTTCAGAATCAGTATGTCAGAAATTGATTTATATAGTGCCTTAGCATATGATTTCAGTAGAGGTACTAAGATTATTTATAATATACAGTCGTAATTACGACCCATCTCTCCCGGGCAAATCAGGTCGGGTCCGTTAGTCTCAAATATTTAAACATAGTTTTAAATAGAATATATTTTATTAAAAATATAAGTAAAAAATATCAGTAAATGTGGAGAAAACGAAAAAAATATTTACTGAAAATTAAACATTGAGCGCATAAAACTCTTAAAAATAATATGAAAACATCACAAAAACGTTTCATGAATTGAGTTATATTGTTAATATATTATAACAGAATAATATTTACATTATATAATAATAATCGAGGTTGCCAAGGTGCAGCGCTAGTGGCTGACTAACCATGTTGGCTGAGGATTCGATTCCCGCTCGGGGTAATGCATTATTTAGATTTTCTCTCTGGTAATAAGAGAATGCGTAGTTCCAACACACAATAGCTAAACAGTAGGACGATGCGTAGATGAAATCATAAAATATTTTTAATAATCTATACTAATATAATAAAGCGGAAGAGTTTGTTTGTTTGTTTGTTTGTTTGAACGCTAAGATCTCTGGATCTACTGGTCTAAGTAAATTGTTACTTTGTTTTTGTTTTGTATGAAGGCTGCATTCTTCAGAAGTGCTATAGGCTATATACCATTACATTACACATATGTACTAATATATTAAAATACTTTCTAATTTGACATGCAATTTATTCTGCCATGTTAATAACAACCGTCGCTACGACCGTTACCGCGACATTTTGATATTATGGACGTAACATAACATAAAGACGTTATGAAAATAAATATAATAGTCACTTTTAGCATTTTGTCTATATTGAAATTATAGTTTACTGTATAACATTTTAATAAGTAATTAAGGATATGTCACTGATTCGAAGCGACCTAGCCTTCGGGCGGCATAGTATGAGTATGACCGACGCCAAAATATTCTTATAGTTCAAGCAGGCGTAGCCACGTCCGGATCCACTAGTATATAGTGTAGCATAAGCAAATAAGACAAATTATTAATATTCAAATAAATATAATCACAAATTGCAAAATTGTATACAATATTTCACGTGCGCCACAAAGAAGGTTCTTTAGGTTTGTTGATCGGGGCTTTACGATTTTTCTTCTGAGGAAAATAAATATATTTTATGTTGAGACCTTCATAGAGATGGTTTCCGTCGGTGTGTAACGTCGTGAAATCTGACAGGTGACGGGAATCTGACTACAATGGGTACGCCACCCTTATCGCTAAAAGGAAAATAAATGAGGCCACTTTTTCCTACTTTATGACCAAGTCACTCTGTTTTTCATTTTTGATTGCATTGTTGAACGCATAACATATTTCTGAGATGTTCATATAAAACGCGGCTTTTCTTTGTATGTCTCAGTGGGAAACTATTTCAAATATTATTTAGACTACCTTTTTAAAATTTCCAATACATAAATATCACTTAATTAATAATGAAATTAAATTGGAATTAACAATTATTTTGTAACACAGATTAAGGTAAAATAAAAAAACAACTTACGAAGTAAGAGATATTTCAAATTCCGGTCGTAGGCATTCCCCTTGGGTATCTTAATGAAGGAGAACTATAAAACAATTATCCGCATCGAAAGAACTACGAGAAGAGAGTGCAGATCGCTCATCCAATATAAGATAAGTGATTAGAGACAAGCTGGATAACGGAATTCGTTTAATTTAAATGCTCATTTCTATTTATTACGGTGTTAAGTAGAAAATAATTGAAAAACTCTGTCTCCGGAACATTATTTAAAGATTTTCTTTTTTTCGATTTACAGTTAGGCTGAGAGAGCCTAATGCTAAGACACTCCGTTGCCCATTTTATGGTGAACTCTGGAGGCATTGTGTGTTGATCTCAGCGCCACTTTTACCTCAACACAAGGAGGACAAGAGCAAGGAGGACAAGAGCAAAGCAAATGAAAGTATTAAATATCTCACTTTCTTGAGTGGGAATCGAACCTACAGCCTGTCGCGTTTACAGTCACACGCTTACGCCTACAACATGCCCCAAAAAGAAAAAGGAGAAGAAAAATATTTCACTTTATATTTCGGATTCCAAAAAACATAGCCAAATATATATCGGGCTTGCGTTATGTCAAGAGAAAATACGACGTTCATCAGATTCGTATACGCCTTAACCGGAAACAAGACTAAAAGACACATTTATTAAAATTATATTCAATTAAAGTTAGGATTTTCTACGCAATTTCTGTATAAAAACGTAGTAATTAAAATTATCTAGTAAGAAAAAGCGGTCTCCGGGTTGACAGGGTTGAGTTCCGCCACTCAACACGCAGTGCCTCCTGAATTTGGCGGAAACTGAAAAACAGAGTGTGCTATCACTAAGCTACCTCTGCCCGACTTGCTGCGAGCGGGATACAACGTGAAGCTGATTATTATTAAAAGCGATATTTTCTCTGAATACCTACAAGTTTGATAGTCCACGCAAACATAACACACGCGTAATATCGCTAGTATATAGATAAAACAAAATGATTATCATTAAACAATTTATTCTGAATAAATCACTCGAGTAAGAAACGGAAAAATCATATTATTCGAAACGGTTTCAACGGAATTTTTCTTTGTATATTTATCTTAGCAAGCATAACAAGTAAAAAGGGGAACGTAACACGCCTCTTACACGTACAAAGTGATGTTATTCTATTTGCACAGCCAGTCATCTTTTACATGTACTCCGTTGAGATTGTTTTTTATATATAATTTTCATATAACACTAGAATTAAAATATAAGATATATTGAATCAACACCATTTTAATAATAATGATTTTTTTCACCTTCATACAGACCCAGTGTTAGGACACTCCCGTTTTCCATTTTCCGCCGAATGCCGAACGCCGAACCAGAGCGGAGAAATGAAAACGTTAAATATGTAATTTCCTCGAGTGAGAATCGAACCTGCAACCAATCGCGTTTACAGTCACACACTTATGCCTCGGCAGCACGACTGTCGTAATAATAATTTCTATACAATAAAGTAAACATAATATTTAAAATTTCATATTTAAACCAAAAAAAAATTTCCTTAGTATACCATACATACATAATACTACAAATAAACTATAACAAAAATATCGATCCACACCAAATGTACGGTGAAGAGAGCTAACGGCACGAGAAGAATTGCCTTTCACGGATCAGCTAACTTCCCACGGCGTCTTTGGGCGGGCGGAGATCTGGTGAAATGAATTGTTCTTGACTTACCGGGAGCTAACGTTACGTTATTGCGAAACCTTTGTGGCTTTTAAACTGTGTTTATAGAAATTTGACCTGGATGGATTGGAAATGGTCACTGACCTGCTGGTCTCCTATCTCTATCTTCTTGAGGGTTTCGTGTCAATCGCTTTGTTTGTTACTTTTATAAGCTAGTATAATACTATAACATAACTAGCATTAAAATATTTTTCTCATCTAGCAGAGATCTAGATAACTCGAAGCAGAGTGTAAACCTGCTAAAAGCCTATAATAACGAGATAGGAGGCGGAGGAATAAAATAATGAGGAGAGAAAAAAGAATCCTTAAAAAAACTTTAGCTCCGTTGGTATTTTCAGAAGGTTTCATAATTTTGAAAATTGATTTGTTTTCTCTACTATATAAAATAAAATAAATAAAAAAAAACAAAAGAAAATGATTTTGCAGGTTTACACCCTAAGCCTAGGTTGTGATATCGCGAAAATATCAGCCTTCTTCATCAAGCCTTCGAAAAAGAAACATTTGATAGTAAGATATATTGAAATATATATATATATATACATACTAGGATCCGCCACATGCTGTTCATGGTGAGTAGAGCTAAGCGAAGCTATGTTGCGCAAATTTTTGCGAAATGCTGAATTTTCTGTACTGTTTCTTGTCCGGGCGCGTTGGGTTAGGTTAGTGTAAGTTCAATCTGTGCGCGTCAAGGACCTAGGAGGAGTAGGATTACGAAAGACACAGACGACCAATTACAGGGTACCTAGGTACATATATATATATATATATATATATATATATATATATATATATATATATATATGTGTGTGTGTGTGTGTGTGTATGTATATATATCACAATATTTTTGGTAAGCGTAATTTAATTTTGGTTCCACTACAGAAAGAAACACAATTATTTCGTTTGCAATACGAAGATCTTATTAAAAAAAAGAAAATTCATAAAGCTATTACTTCAAAAAACTCGACGCAGCGCTACAGTACAGGAGGCTGAGCTCAAAATTAATATCTAAATTTGGAACGGAATTCGGAATTATTTAATCTCACCAAAGCAGTTTCATCAAAGTATGGCTTTTTGATGGGAAATGAACAAAATTCTTAATTAAAAAACCTACCCCTCAGGTAAGGTACCCCTCAGGTGAGTTGTGTTAAGACACTCCGTTCCCATCAAGACACTTCCATTCTCCATTTTCCGCCGAATTCTCAAGGTGTGCCTATTGAGTGGTGAAATTCAACGCCGCATTGCCTGCTTTATTCGTTAGAGAGAGGAAATGAAAATATGAAATATTTTATTTCTTCGAGTGGTAATCGAGCCCACAACCGTCGTATTTACAGTAGCACGCCCTTCTAAAAACCTATATAACAAATATAATAATGGATAAGTAATGTAAATTGCATTTTTTTTGTCTATTATTCAATATAGACGGAGAATCTACACACAATAAATCGTTAAAAGAATAATCTGCTTAGATTAAATTAAAGAAATATTAAACTTTTAATTCATTTAAGTACTATTAAATTTCTGTGTGTTCGTTATAAAATAAATATTCAGGGAGGTAGTCTATAGCACATTCCATTTAATATATTTTAACTGAAGCCTATTTAAGTATATATGCGGCGGTAAGTTCCGCCACTCAACACGGAATGCCTCCAGAATTCCCAAATTCCCTCTACCTATCCTTCTATGCTCAGGATACAATGTGAAGCTGAAGTAGACTTAAAGCATGTACGTTAGTGATCGGTTCCCTCTAAACAATAATCGAAGCATTAGGAATATTATCACTTCTTTTAACGCTATATAATTCACATTAATTTACTTAAGTGCTTGGTATAGAATGCAAGATACATTTTTTCTTCTCAGCAGTCACATGTGGCAATTCGCACTCAATTTCCCAAAAATCCCCTATAACAAAACAAATATGTGTTGAGTGTTTTTATTTGGCGCTTTTCAATTACAGGAAATAGTTTTTGTATTATCATTTGTGAGTTTATGGGAGCAAATACACTGTTTATAATACATATATACTTACGATTTAAATAATAATCTTGTGACTACATGTCATAAGTCGTCGTAGCGTAGTGGCAGAATAGTGAGGGTCGTGGGTTCGATACCCACCCAGGAGAATGGAATATTTAATATTTTACCTTTCTCGCTCTGGTAACAAAGCAAAGCGCGAAGATAAGTTGCGCCACTCAAAAATACTAATTCAGTGTCTTGACACTAGATTCTCTCTGTCTATCCAGCTACAAGCGTGAAGCTAAAAGAAAATAAAAAAAGAATATAAATACGTATCCTATGCATAGAGTGCAGAAAGCTAACTTAAATATTAAACATTAACCCATATATCTATCTATCTATGCATATATCTATCTATATTAAATTAAATAGTGATGTTATTCGACCGCCTCATAGTGTCGCCCCCGGCGGTTCTCTTCTGTGACTCCCTAATAAGTAACTTGTTATTTCGTAACAGTTACTTATTACTCTAACGTTCCATGTCCGCCTCGAGCCGATTAGTACACCATTCATTTACCTCATTAGTAAAGTTTTTCCCCTTTAAGTATGTTTAGTTACCACTACGGCTTACTAGAGGCTGTTTCATGACGGTTGTGGTGGAGTGAAACGTGTGCGGAGTGTCTTAACACTAGGTTCCCTATGCCTACCCTGCTATGTGCGGAATACCACGCTGATTTACGGCTTATTCTGCCTTTTCATTTTACACATTACCTCTCGGCAATAAGAATCGTACCAGATGCAGACGTAATATGACTCTGAAAAGAACGTAACATTTCTATTTGACTCCATAAGATCTATAAGCTATTTTATGCTTCAACGCTAAAGGATTTTTGTAGTAGTAAATTTAAAAATAAACAGAATTACAGAAAAAATATTTCACTTATCTTCTATTCTTTTTTTTATCTATTTATCTATCTTTGTAATCTATCTATCTTTAGCTAATCTATTAGAGGCATATGCTAATTAAATATCAGTTTAGTCATATAAACAAAATACACTTCAATTTTATTATACAATTTTGTTATGTAATGGAAGCAGCAAATTGAAGTTTACCTTTGCTCCTAAGTGAATAAAGATTTTGTGATTGAACTTTGTTGTTTCAATTTTGTAACAATAAAGTTTTTGGAGAAATTGAAATCGACACTCGATACTAATTTATTTTATATAAAACTAGAAGAATTCTTCGTTAAAGAATTTTCTTTTAATAATTTCGAAACTTTCAAAGTTTTCTATACTCCCACAGATTCCAGAATCTATTACAGAGCTAAAGCTCTACTTAAATCGGGATTCATGTTAAGTGGAGCAATGTAGGTGGAAATCTACTCTTACATAAGCTAACAGTAAATGGCATACGATCTATGATTTGTAAAAATAATTATTTAATAATAAATAAAGAATTTTAATCAATTTCATTAGAAATAATTTTAATTTTTTTTTTGATTCATTCTAAAGGAGGATAGCTGTCGTTTTTCTTTATATGTTTTAATGTAGGTATATTATTTTAGTTTACAGCCACTATACCAATAATAAATAATAATCAGCTTCACGCTGTATTCCGTTCACAGCAGTATATAGAGGGAACTTAGTGTCAAGATACTCCGTTCCTCACTTTCCGCCGAATTCTAGAGGCATTACGTGTTGAGTGGTGCAACTGAACGCCGCGTTTTTTTTGACACCCGACGAGACCCCGTCACACCATGTGCGTTTGCGCCATGGTTTCAATAAGTCGATAAATATTTTTTTGGTATATGTAAACGATAAAGTAAAATAAATCTGTAAAAGATAAAAGTTTTATACTAAAAACATTCTATACCTAGTCTAAATTAGACTTGTAACTGTGAAAGCCTGCTGCTCTACTATCAGCAGCTATCAAATTAATTAATTTAAATTATTCTTTATATTGCATTTTATTTTGTATTGAAAATAAATAAATAAATATTTTATCGACATTTTAAAATGTTACCAACATATTAAATCTTTCCAAAAGATTTATATGAGGGGCTGCCGTAGTATAAAAACGTATTTGGATATGCTGAAATCGGGTACAAATGGTTGTTATCCACGTTTTATTTCCTCATTTTATACCCACCTGCAGGGTTTATTTAAGCTCGCTGTGGAAAAATGTTTAATTATCCCCATTCTCTTTGTCCTTTCCCCCATTTTACTCTCGCTTTAGTAGTGAAATAATACTGACTAATAGAAGAGGGTTTCGTGAGAGACCTCACATTGAAATAATACGTTGTTTTCTTGCTAAATTGTGTTTTTATTTATTAAATTAATTATAAATTTCTATAAGTACAATATATTACAAAAAAATATAATATGTAACACTTTCATTAAAATAAACTTAAATTTATCACTCCCCTATTTCCACAATACACTCTTACGCCAGCATTTTGTCACAAAAGTCTTTTCAACCTTTTCAGGAAGGTTTCAATGGAGAATTCATTCGATTTCTCCCGTATATGTAACTATATCATTTGCCCAGGTTTTATACAGGCCTTTATTTCCGCAGCCAGGAGCTCGTTCTATGTAACATGACGCCACATAAAATGTTTATACAGTCAAGATGGAATGTAAAAGTTTTACGCAACCATTTTTGCTTAATTTGCCAAATAGATAAGAGAAACATCGTACATTTTACTTGACTTAATTTAACCATTCTTCGCATAAAAAATGTATCATTAATTTTTAAATACTGTGCGTGTATAGCTTTACGTTATATTCGTTTAATATAGTAATTATTCTAGTAACAGTATGCAGTCAAAAAGTAACCAATGGCTATTTTTATATTAAAGGTTTTTTCTTTTTTTTCAACAACACGCTGTATCCCGATTATATCTGGACCCTCTACTCCCCATGTTAAGACACTCTACTCCCCACTTTCCACCAAATTCTAGAGTGGCGGAACTTAACACCGCGCTTTGCGTCGACGCTATAGCGAAGAAATGAAAACAGTAAATATTTAATTTCCTCCTGTGTATATCGAACCCACTACCTGTCCGGCTAACACGCTTGTGTTACTGCACCACGACTGGCCTCAGTAATATTCATATCAAGATTATAAATTAAATTATACAGCCGAATAACCTCTAAGTACACAATCTTTTAATAGCCAAGCGATCAACTCCAAAAGATATCAGAACAAAAGCGCCTAACTTTAATTAATTTGAATAAGATTTTCATTCTTTTATTTCAGTTTCGGTACATTAATTAACACCATATTGGCGCATTTTCTGAATATATATATATATATATATATATATATGTAAACGAAATAGTTCTACTCGTACGTAAACTAATTACATTATATACACATTAATTTTATTATATCTTCTCGCAGTAACTATTCTTGGCATAAAGTAGAGTAGGCAGCAGCAGCAGCAGCAGAGTAGGCAGAGGGATCCTGGGAATCTATTGTTAATATACTTCCGTTCCCAACAGCGACTTCGGGAAGAAACGCGATTTGCCTATTAACAGAGCGAGGAAGGACCTGCGCCACTGCTGACCTCAATTATTTATATTATAACATTATATATACAATAACATTATACTCGTTTATACAATATAACAAATACATACAAATTACTCATTAAATTTATGTAAAATATACATATGTTAATAAAAATAAAACCTACATTCACTTCAACGATGTAATCATGGAAAAAAATGATACGATTTTTTTTCATTGAAAATTTTCATTTCGCTGTTTTCTATCAAAATTAAATTATAAAAGCTCATTTACTGCGACATATTTCATAAGTGCTTAACGGAAGTAATATCGCGGACGGAAAAGCACGGTAAATAAAAATAATCAGGGCAGTTGTTAAATATAACTACAGTTTAATTTACTGGGTCATATGAAGAATATTTTTAATGATTACGTTTCAATTAGATGCTTCCAATCTACATAAACTATATAATTATATTTTATATATAATAGATGTATTGAGTGTCATTATTTAAAGTGGATCTGGAGTGTTCAAGTGTGGACGAGTGTGTTCTTAATATAATATATTGTATATATTTATATATACACAGATACAAAATATATATTTGTATAAAGCTGAGTAGGAAGTTATTACAGTATATAAATCTAGTATTAAAACACTCCGTTCCTCATTTTTCGCCGATTTCTAGAACCATTTGTTGTTGAGTGGCGGAATTCAACGCCGCGCTTCACCAGAGCGAAGAAATGATTCGAACCCATAATCTGTCGCGTTTACAGTCAATCGCCACGCGGACCTGTACATAATATGTACGGACGGAATCAAATATATTTTACTAGTGAGAAGTCCAACACCTGCAATAAAAACTTCACTGCAGCTTGCATTAAACAGTTATGATATTCAGACGCATATCATCGTCGACAAAACTCAGAATTAAAAGCTAGGAACAACTTTTCATCCGAAAACCATTTTTAAGTCCTGTATATACCGTCGCTTGAGAAAATTAAAATTCAGCGACAAATTTGGTATAATAACTCACAAAAGTTTTAACGTAACCTCACGCCTCTCCAAACTTCCACATCCAATTGATTTGTACGCTTTAATAGAATTTTACATGGATCGGTAACACCTTTTCTCTTTTTGGAGAGTTTTGGAGAAAAATCAATAGTTTATTATTTGATTAAATTTTATATTTTGTAGGTAAGAATTTTCACTTTTGAACTAAAATCTAAATCCATTAAAGGCTTAATTTAATTAAAGCCACATGTGTACTAATATTATAAAACTAAAGGGTTTGTTTGGTTGAATACGCTAATCTCAGTAACTCCTAATTTGAACTGAAAAGGTCTTTTGGATCGTTGGATCCATTTATTAAGGAACGTCATATGCTATACGAGTATACTAACAGCTGGATGCGAAAAGCTGAAAATTAAGCTCAGTGGCGTGTTCTTGTAGATGCTTCTGTCCAAGAGTGGACCAAGACTGGCTAACGATGATGATGATGATGATGATAGGCTATATTTCATCACGTTATTAATTTTGATGTAATTTTGCTTCGTGTATTTAGTGAGTCGTGTATCAAATATTATTTATTCTAAATTATATCAAGTAAAAAGGAAATGCTATTAGAAACAATATAAATTTGAATAGTAATGTTTTACCAAAATTATGTATTTTGGTTGCATTTTTAATATTATAATAAATAACTAGGTCTAGAACAGTATAATATATGCACCTACTTTTTATCTTTACAAGCATATCTATATATATAAAATCGAAAGGTCACTCACTCATCACGAAATCTCAGAAACTACAAGTGCTAGGAATACCAAATTTTGCATGGGAGTTATTTATAAGACGTAGGTGCTCGCTAAGACGGGAATTTGCAATATATGATTTCTAAGGGGTTGTTTTTGGGGTCCAAAGTTTGTATGAAACTTTGTTACTATAAATGCTAGGAGTCTCAAATTTTGCATAGACGTCACTTATAGGACGTAGGTACTCATGAAGACAGAAATTTATATTAAATTATAACGTAGTTCACGCGGGCGAAGCCGCGGGCGGGCCGCTAGTGACATATAAAAACAAATCAGTTTAAATGTCCTAATTGACTCAATAACCGTCTCAAGAGGCTTCAACTGAACAAATAATACAAACAGTTTCATACTTTACTTAAGCAGAAGAGTCTCCAGAACAAATCTACAAAACTTATTTCTGCAACTTTGCCTTGTCTGAGATTACATTAAAGAAGAGAAACTGAATCGTTTTATTAATTGAAAACGTAGCGTTCTATCTCGACAATAACGTTTGCCGTTATTATGTTTATAATGAAAATAATATTCTTAAGTTATTTAAAGAGCCGTATTGTATAGTGTATTGTTGTAAATAGCAATGTTATTGATAAATAACAAATAAATTTAAATATTGTTGAGTAAATATTATAAAAGGGTTTGTTTCGTGCATGAAATAATCAATATTGCCAATATGAGAGTTAGAAAAAACCTCATAATATTGATTCGTTAAAAAAAATACATAAATATAATTACAAAATAGATATACAATAGCGTTGTAATGTAAACGCGGTTGAATTCCCATTTGAAGAAAATGAATTATTTAATATTTTGATTTGGTCGTTCTTGTAACGAAGCGCAGCGTGGCGTTGAGTTTTACCACGCAACACACATAACCTCCAGAATTCAGCGGAAAGTGGCCAGCGGAAGTGTCTTAATCGAAACGCAGTGTCATAACACTAGGTTCCCAGGTTCCTACCCTCTGCCTACACTGTAATGTGGGAAATACATCGTCAAACTAAACAAAAATAGTTATTTAAAGCATTCCTTTACTAAATTATTACAGAATATTTGGACTAACTCGCGACACAGACAGACACCAGCTAGCGCTGTAAGAATAGCGTTAAACTCAGTAGACATATAGAGGATCATAAATTGCAGTACACTTTGCACCGCTCCTGAATGTATTGTAAGCATGCCGTACATTTTCACTTCCACTGTGAACTAGAATCGTTCGTGACATTTGTTACCTGTGAAAGCAGAACCCTCTGTGTAGCTTCCCAAAAGGATACATTTTTGTAAAGATGCATAGTAGACTCGTTCTAATTTGCAATTTTCCTATTTAAATATATGTATGTGATATTTTATTCTCGAATATATATTTTATTTTAACTATTTGTATTCGTACTAGCAGTCTAACTTATTGTTATATTATGTTAACATAAATTATATCCTGTTTATTATTCTGATATATAAGCTGTATTACTATAAAGTTTCACCTAAATCCAGCTTAACCCTTATACAGACAGGTAGGCAGAGGAAACCTAGTGCTAAGAAGCACTAAACCATTCCCCACTAACATTTCAACTAAATTCATTCAATAGTTTTTACCTGAAAGTGACATCCATTCTCATAAATTTTCACATTTATTATATTAACAGGATTACAATATTAATATGGGACCAAATATAAGAATAAAGTTAAACAAATCTTTAACAAATATCATCTTTTACATAAAATATCCATACCTATATTATAAATTCGAAAGTAACTCTGTTTGTCTGTCTATCTGCCTGTCTGCCCGTCTTTTACGCAATCAGGGCCATACCGCTAATTTAATTGTGATAAAATACTCATATAGAGATACTTGAGGGTATCGGGATGAACATAGGATACTTTTTTTTCTCATATTTGTGATATTTTCGATATATACCAATATATTAAAATACTTATTAATTTGACATGCAATTAATTCCGCCATGTTAATAACAACCGTCGTTGCTAAGCAACGATTTGCAAAGTTTGTTGTTAGAAAACGTCACCCGAAATGAGCTTGCTTAATGCATCTCTCTATTGGAAACTGAAAATAATTTCATAAATGTATTGAATAAATATTAGTATAGTTCAAGCGGGCGTAGCCGCGTTCGGGTCCACTAGTATTAATATAAAGCAGACAAGCAAAGTTTACCTACCACATCGAATTACCACGGCGCACTCTGTATTTCCTTTCTTCGCGAAGTGAATAACCCGTTTCCAATAATCCCATGATCCTTATTTACTAGCATGGAGTTCGTGGGCCTGACTTTTGCGCTCACTTCTGTCAAAACTCTACGAAACTTATACATGTATTTACTTTGCCCCTTTCCTGTAACATTGAAATATAAAATTTACTTACTGAATAAAAACTATACATATTCTTTTATTTAGTTTTCTCTGATTGAACTATCGCTGTATTCCGCACACAGCAGAGTTGGCAGAGAGAATAATAAAAATTATATATTATACTTTATTGTACACCACAAAAAAATACATTATAAAAAACTAGCGTTAAGACACACCGTTCCCCACTTTCCGCCCAATACCGGAAGCATTGCATGTTGAGTGGCGAAACTCAACGCTGCGCTTTGCTTCGACACTAGAGCGAAGAAATGAAAATATAAACTTAAATAAATATTTTATTTCCTCGAGTGGGGATCGAACTCACAACCAGTCGCGCTTACAGTCACACTAAATATTAAAAATATAAAAGACTCTTTAAGCGTCGTACAATTGTAAGCCACGCGCCCACCAACGCGACCACTTACAATAGAAAAATTATGAATTCTGTTAGTCTACTCTATACTGTAATACGTATATACTTCTACGTGATCGCACACGAACTACCTCATAAATATTTAATACGATTTCGTAAATTTACTTTGATGAAATATTTAAACTTGCCCTATGGGTATAAAGCCCGAGACAGAGAATGTCTGAAACAAAGATGTGCCGACGGCTAACAAAATCCTTGCCTCTACATATTCTACATCTACAGCCTTGCATACCTATAGTCGTATATTATTTTATTCTTATCTGTAATAGTAATGGTTGTATTTTTGCTTTCATAGCACAAATTTTCCCGAAATTTTGAAATATAATAATAGTAGCATTTTAGTTTTATAGAAAAAACCTAATATGATGTTCGATGTTTTATTGTTTCTATTTAAAATATGTTATTAAACCATTTATCCATTATGTAAATATGTAGTTTAATATCCCTTTTTTAATGGTATAACCTATACAAATTTCATATAATCTGAAAATAGCACAGTTAGTATCTTTGTTCCAATTCAGCTCCAACTGCAGTCTTCTTGTAATACCAGTATTTCCCGATTAATTAAGAATTGGCAGGTCACCAAACTTTTCTAATGAGCAACTACATCGTATACTCTAATCTAACGAGGGTTTCATTTCAACGATGTAAACTTTATTCATTTCTAATTAAAATTGTATGAATGTGAATTACATTTTTTTTTCTTATTAATTAATAGATATATAAAATAATACGAAATTTTGTAATAAAAATTCTGATTTTGATTAAAATAAACAAGAAATTTTACTTAAACATAATAAACATTTCACTCATTATTCTTGAATGCATCTCGTCTGTTAAATAGCTACTCCTCTTCCTTTTGCACCTTATTGTACAACGGGCTATCGACGTAGTAATTGGTAACCGGCTATTAACCGATTTTACCGATCGCTTAATTTGATTACTTTTCTTCAGCACGCAGCAGGGTAGATACAGTGGATCTAGTGTTAAGACACTCTGTTGCCCTTTTTACGCCGAATTCTGGAGCATCTGGATATAAAATAAAAAAAGCGAAGCGAGCGAAAAAAATAATAATATTTTTTTGTTTACAGTCACCCACTTGTACCTAAGATACTCTCGTACACTAGAAATTGTCAAAAAAGAATATAAAAAAGACAGAATTATGTAACTAACTGCAATACGGTATGCAGCTATCTATAAAACATTGGGATACTGCATTGAATTGTAAAATGGAAAATAAGTGAACGACCATTCATTGCAAAGCTAAGTAAATCTATTGGCAATAAATCTTATGACAGATATCTATTGTTTCAAGTGTGTTTACGTTTTGGGTATGAATATGTGGAGTGTAGAGTAAATAGCTTTTATTATTTAAAAACGCGCTCAAAATAAATAAGTGTATTGAATTATTTATAATTTAACTGGATATTTATATATAATTTAAATTATTTATCGTAGTGAGACAGATGTAATAAATAATAATAATCATATTTTTCTAATAATCGGTTTAAATTTATCCTATATAGTCTATTTAAAACAAAAACAATAAAAACAGCAAACAAATTGAGAACGAAAGTAAAGCAATAATTGCACTCGTTTCAGAAACTTTGCTTTGTCGTACAGATTTCATAGAAGTTAGAAGAGTTTATTAGAAAATATACGCTCGTCATCGTCAGCGCCCTCCGCGGAGAATGCCTGCACAAGTCATGTAGCTATCCAAACAAAGAAACAAGAAGGTGTATCTATAATCGATGTTCACTTAAACGACAGATGCTACAAACGGGTACCATCAATCTATCTCCCTGCCCACCTTCCGTTTCAACCCCCCCGGAGGGTTCAATTGTTATTCACGTTCCATTACCTCAATTTTTTAGAGTCGAGGTGCCTGAAAAGGAACCCTTTCACTTATTATGTCTCATTTCTGAATAGGTGAAGGGCCATCGTAAAATTAAATTGTGTAAATTAATCATTTTGCTTCTTTATTTTTTATCAAGTATTCTTTTGGGACGATGTTACGTCGACCTTTGGAATGTGCGCCTATTGAGCTGAATAGCGTACTATACAAATATCAGTTTCACTTAATCTTATTATTTAATAATATTTTTAAATAATCAGCCTCACGCTGTATCCCGTACACAGCAAGGCAGGCTGAGGGAACCTAATATTATGATACTCCGTTTCCCATTTTCCGCCCAATACTGGAGGCTTCACCGCCGCACTTTGCCTTGACACCATAGCGATGAAATGGAAATATAAATATAAATTAATAATTTTTAAAAAGAAAATATATAATTGATGAGTTGTGGCCACTAAAAAGACGTGAGTCACTTAAGAATCGATTAAAGTCAGCACATGTACCCGTACAGGAGTAGAGCAAACACCGAGAGTCGCTTGTCCGATCACGGGCGAGGCTCGGTCACGTCCTGCCGAGCAATAATTCAATAAGACGCGATCCAAACTCCAAGTGGAATCGTTCAATTCACTTTTGGCAATATGTCATAAATTCTATTTAAAAGCATAATTTTATAAACTCGAGGGGAGGTGGGGGCTATGGGGACTGTCGATATATATTATATTTAGGTATATTTTTCTGATCTTTAATTTGCTTATCAAATTAACTTTTGAATTTCCATAATGTCACATTTCTTACGTTAAAATAGTGAAATATGCAAAATTTTCACTAATTTTTAATCCAATTAAAAATTTGCACCTGAGTGTTGCTTGAAAGGATGAACTTTGTTTTAGTGAAAACTTTTAGTTTTATTGCCTTAATTATACACTACAAAAACTAACTCTTGTTATGGTCCGGTGCAAGTGAATTAATATAAAAAATATATCATTATAATATATAGGTATTAGGTATATTGAAAGCAGTCATTCATTTTTTAGAAAAATAAGCATTTTTATCCCATAGGTGAGTCAGTAATAAAAAATATTATAATTAAACCTTAGCCTAATTTAATCGTAGAACTTAGTTTATTTATAACAGGTTAAGCAGAGAGAACATAGTGTTAAGACACTCCTTTCTCCATTTTCTGCCTAGTTTTTAGGCATTACGAGTTGACTGGCGGACACGACACCGAGCTTTGCCTTGTTACCAGAGTGAGGAAATGAAAATATTAATAAATAATAATCTATTCTCCCAGTTATTAAACCTACAACAGTCGCGCTTACAACACGCTTATGTATCGAATAATAATAACTATAAACTAAATCTTTTAATCATGAACGTAAAATATTTACTAATTTATCTCCATGCATATAAAAAACGTCAAAGTAAATAGCAGTGGCTTATACAGTGATATTGAAATAAACGAGGTCTCCATTCAAAAACCTCGCTAATAGAAGATCAACAATTGAACAAAGCAAGAGTGCGAATTTCACACTTACAGACAATGGTTTTTGGGTGAGAAACACAACAAAGGTTCATTACGAGTTTAGCTCATTAAGTAAATTAATGAATTCGACGAAAGGGCTTAGGCACGCGCCTCTGGGATAATTCTCGTCATATTGATGACAGCACCGTTTTCATGAAATTCTACGTCTTCATTTTGGTTAAGCGCGCATCTATATTGGTAGGCAGAAGAAGCCTAGTGTTAATACACTCCAGTCCTCACTTTCCGCTAAATTTTGGAGGCTTTGAATGTTAATACACTCCAGTCCTCACTTTCCGTCCTCAACCTCCTCACTAAGTTTTGGAGGCAGTGGAATGAAAATATGAAATATTTCATTTCCCCGAGTGGGAATCGAATAATACAAGACAACAAATAATATTTTAACCAGTTCATATGAACCATTCCACGTTTTAGCGTACTAATTGTAACAATCCGTTACATATTAAAATAAAGAGTTCTTATAACGTAACTTCGTATTTGAATGCAATAACGTACAAAATATACGGGTTTAATTTCAGTCAGAGTTGTATAACTAAAGTTGGGGCGAAGTCAGTACTGACGTGAAAAGTTCACGGATTACTGATGTTTTCAGTTTATATGCAGATATGTTTCTCGTCTCCTGCAGTCACAAACTAAGAGTAAAAACTTTGTTTGCTCTACCCTCCTTGGCTTTTACTGAAACACACATTAAGACGTCACTATAAAATGAACACGTATTTGTACTAAAGTATTTTACTTTTGGTTATATTATAATTTTTCTTGAATATTCTTCTGTTTGTTCTTTTTCGACTGCGTTCATTATGATTTTGTATTAAAATATCAATCCTTAACCTGACAATTTTAGTAAATAATACTTTCTTTTTTTTTTCTGCTTCAAGCTGTATACCGCATGTGACAGGGTAGCCAGAGGAACCTAGTGTTGAGGTACTCCGCTCCCCACTTTCCATCGATTTCTGGAAACATTGGGTATTAAACACCAGAGAAAATATAGGAAAATTATAAATATTTAATTTCCTCAAATGTGAATCGAAACCACGATCTGTCGCGTTTACATCACATGCTAGTGCCCCTGCGCCACGCAATGATTGGCCTCATTATATTTTAGATTAATATTCAATAATAGACACTCTATTATGTTTTATATTACAATTAGAGTAAAAATAAGTAATAATGGACTAGAATTGTACCTGTTACGACGCAGTGAAATTTCCATACACGTGTTCAAATTTTTAAAGAAATTACTCGGAAAGAAGTAGGTCAAATTTGCGTTGTAAGATTTTCTTACATTGATAATCATATCGAACAGGTAAAGCTGTGGATATAGGCCAATTTTTCTGCTTCGTTATACGTACCAACCTTTCAAGTATTTAAAATGCTTAACATAAAATAAAAAATTTTTGGAGCTGTTTAACATCAATAGATGAATAGATTTTTTAAGGTTCACGCTGTATCCCGCACATAGCACACATAGCAGGGTAGGCAAAGGAACCTGGGAACTTACAATAGCACGCTTATGTCCTTGAGCCACGACTGGCCAATAGTAAATAGTTAAAATAGAAATAAAAAATATATGATTGTTATATTATAACTAGCAGCTCAAACGGGGCTCCCCTCGCATATACTTATTGTTATATTATACAAAATCTGCACATAGATTCCGATCTTTGTGTTATTTTGATGTAATAGCTATATTCCTATAAAGTTTCAACTAAATCAGTTCAGTAGATATAGTGTAAAGCTGTACATCTACACAAATTTTCGCATTTATTCTCATAGTATTAGTAGAATTAACATATAGAAGAATATTCAACGTAAAACTATATAAGAGCTACCAGCATACCAATTAAATTTACTTCATCAAAATGACAACAGTACACTCACTTTCGGAGACGAGAGTGCAAAGTTACATGAAACCCATTTTCACAAAATTAAACATACGATAGAGGCCGTCGTAGCGTAGCGGCACAAGGGTGTGACTGTAACGTGACGGTCGTGGGCTCGATCCCCACTCGAGAAAGTGAAATATTTATTTACGTTTATATTACCATTTCTTCGCTCTGGTGTCGAGGCAAAGCGCGGCGTTGAGTTCTGCCACTCAACACGCATTGCTTGTAGAATTCAGCAGAAAGTCTGGAACGGAGTGTCTTAACAATTGGTTCCCTTGGCTTACCCTGGTACATGCGGTATACAGCTTGAAGCTGATTTATTTTATTTTTAACATACATATTTTTAAAAATTATTCAAATTGTATCATTTAATACAATGGGTCGCTGGATAAATTCAGTTACCGTCATACCGTCGGCCTTCATTTATTTTGTTAGTGCTGGAATTAATAAAATATTTTTTAATTTGTAAAAACAATAAATGTTATATAACTTAAATTAAATATAAAAAACGGGTAAAATGCGAGTGGGAGCTCGCCCACTGAGTCTTCCAGGTTCCAGGATTGTAGGTCAACGGGAGGTATAACTTATAAAAGTTGACAAACTTAAGATTGCGGACATATTCATTAATTTTGTATGTAAGGTGCTACAAATATAAACTTGCAATTTTTTATATGAAATATTTATAAATTTTCTCTATTCTGGTTATTTCATTATTTGTAATATTATAAAGTGTGAGATTTATTACGTGACAAATTTCATACAAAATGCAACAAAATCAATACACAAATGATCTTGTCTTTTGATTGCGTTGACTTAGCAGGTTGATTTTTTCTGTGCTCCAAGAGACTGAAGACTAGAATACCTGATATTAATTACAGCTTGATAGCTTCGCGCGATGTCGAGCCCTATAAAGGTTCCGCTTTTACTTTTTAAGGTACGAAAATCTAAAAACGAAAAATGCAGAAGTAAATAATAAATAAAAAAACAATGAAAAATTATACATAAACACTATAGTCTAATGAAAAGAGAAAATCGTTCAAAGCCGAGTTTTAAGCAGCATTTGATGTTAATAGCAGAACATTTAAGTATCTCGTATTTGTTTTTCAGAAACACTCGTACTAAAGTTTTATCCGATGCCATCAACTCTTGTAATTAGAAAAGATACGCGAAGCCGTAGTTTTTTGTTTGCTTCCGTCGTGTATGTTTTCTTAATTATTTTTTTATCTTCATACATCCCTTATATTGTGAGAGGTCTTCTTCTTCTTCTTCCTCCTGGCATTAATCCCGGCAATTGCCAGGGTCTGCCTTCCTACTCAACCTACTCCACTTTGCACGATCTTTTGCGTCCTCGGTGGTTAGATCATTGGCTCTCATGTCCTGCATCACGACATCCTACCAGCGCTTCCTTGGGCGTCCGGTAGGTCACGCCCCAGGAACTGGCATAGCAAAGCACTTGCGTCCGACATAGTACTAAGGCCGGCGCGTAACGTGGCCAAACCATCTCAAGCGACGCTCTTGGAGCTTATCCGCTACGTCACAGACCCCAAGACTACCTCGAATAAATGTGTTGCATACGCGGTCAGACCGCGTTACGCCGCACATCCACCTCAGCATCTTCATTTCCGAGTTGAGTCCGAGCTCCTGAGTGTGCCGAGATAGTGCTGGCCAACATTCGCTGCCGTATGAGAGAACCGGTCGGACGATGCTCTTGTATATCAGCCCCTTGAGCTTGGGCGGTATTCTGCGGTCGCAGACCACACCAGTGTCCTCCCGCCATTTGGCCCAGGCAGAGCTTGTCCGGCCATGGACATCGTGATCGATGCCTCCAGACTCGTGCATAACGGATCCAAGGTTGGCTGGCTCAGGACCTATAAGGATGGTGCTCGAGTCCCAGCTCCCGCAGGCCATGTACTCTGTCTTCGACACATTTAGTTTAATCTTCGACACATTTAGTTTAAGGCCGCCGTTCTCAAGCGTACCCTTCCAGAGGTTCACTTTACGCTCCAGCGTCAGTCGGTTCTCGGCAATGAGTGCTATGTCGTCGGCATACATCATCAGCCATGGAGGCTGGTCCTGGATGTGAGCCGAGACAGTATCGAGCACTACATTGAACAAGAACGGACTAAGAGCCGAGCCCTGGTGAACCCCCACTGTAATCGGGAAGGGTCTAGTGTCGCCAACAGCAGTCCTAACCATAGAAGCGGAATCGTGGTACATGCCTCTGATAATCTCAATATAGGCCTCAGGGATCCCTTTGGATCGCAATGCCCACCAGATACACTGACGAGGCACACAGTCAAAGGCCTTCTGCAGATCTAAAAAGGCCACATGCAGAGCTCTCCTTTTTTCCCTGTATGCCTCCATCAAAGTTCTGAGGGCGAAAATGGCGTCCATGGTGCCCGATCCTGGCTGAAATCCATATTGAGACTCAGAGATAGTACACTCTCGGCGGAGCCTGAGGTCGATCATGCGCTCGAAGAGCTTCATGGTATGACTCATAAGCTTAATGCCCCTATAACTACCACAATCTTGAACACTGCCCCTTCCCTTGTAAATAGGGGTAATAAAGCTAAGCCGCCACTGATGCGGCATCTTACCAGTGTTCAAGATATGGTTAAAAAGGTCAGTAAGCATGAGCACACCAAGAGAGCCCAACGATTTCCACGCTTCGATCGGAATGTCGTCAGGTCCCACCGCTTTTCCGTTCTTCATGCGTCGAAGGCAATTACGTGTTTCGTCAAGGGTTATTGGGGCAATAAGTCCGAGGTTAGGCGGTGGGTCGTGATGAAGACTGCATGGGTGCTGAGTATTCAGCAACTCCTGGAAGTAGCTTCTCCACCTCTCCTTCACAGAGGCATGACTACAGAGCAGCGTGCCCTGGGAATCTTTGACGCAAAGACATTTTGCGATATCTTGCGTCACTTTATCCCGGGAACGTGCCAGTTTGTAAATGAGCTTCTGCCCCTCCACAGTTTCAAGTTTATCATACAATGGTGACAAACTTTCACTGCGGGCTCTGGCTACAGCTCTTTTACAGGCACGTTTAGCTACTGTGTACTCCAGTCTGTCTTCAGGAGAGTTGGATTCCTGCCACTTCTTAAAGGCAGCCTTCTTTTCACGAGTCACTTCCTGCACCTCGTCATTCCACCACCATGTCTCCTTGTCGATGACACGTCCTCCCCTAGAAAGGCCAAGAACTCGCCTGCCCGCCGCAATGATTGCCGACTGAGCCCGATCCCAAGCATCCTGAGCAGTCTCGGTGTTAGTCGAAAGATCGTGACTTTTCACCTCTGCCAGGAAGTCGGTCTGCATCGGTCCATTCAGCAACCACCACTTGATCCGAGGCCTACGTTTCTCGGCTACTTTCTTCTTCGGAGTGACGTTAAAGCCCATGACAAGAAGACGATGTTGGGCCGTTAGGCTTTCGCCTGGAATGACCTTACAGTTAGTTACCCTGCCCATATGACACAATGGTCAATAAGTAGTCTATTTGAGTTGAGTGGGAGCCGCACTTATACGTGATAAGGTGCTGAGAATTCTTTTGGAAGAACGTATTCACGACGGCCAGATAAAACGCAATACAGGTTCTCAGAATGTTTTCTCCCTTTGCATTGCGAAGACCGTGCGCAAAACCCCCGTGAACACGTTCATATGGCTCAGCAGCCCTACTGACGTGACCATTCAAGTCACCTCCAACTAAGACCACTTCGGTAGACGGCACAGCAAGTAGCACCACTTCATAATTGAATAATTCAATATCTTTAATCACGACTCAATACATGACTTAAGGCATAATACAAATAGTATTTTACAATTTCTAAACCAATAAAATAATAATAAGAGTCTTAAAAACATCATCGAAAGTTCAAACCTCCATCTGCTTTCATCTGGCGCTACGCACTTTTTTACCCTATTGCTCTCCTTCTCTCCTTGACCTGATTATTGTATCGTCCCTAAATCACGTAAATCTCCATGGCCAATTCCCTGCAGAAGCATTTTCCTATCATGACCTCATTTACCTTTCCCATAAAACCACCTAAATTAAAGCCTACTGTTGTCATGCGTCGTAACTTCAAAAACTTTGACAACAATAAATTTTTATACGACCTGAACTTAATTGATTCGGCGAGTGTTTTCACCCCTTCAACAGTTGATTTGAAAATGGAGATATTTAACTCGATTCTAATAGAACTCTTTAACATTCATACATCCTTAAAACCTGTTAAATTAAAGCATTTACCTGCACCATGGCTGTCACAAGAAATGAGGGCATTGATGACAAAACGCAATAATGCCAAAGGTAAGTATGAACACAATCCATCTGATGTCAACTTGTCCATATATAAGCGTCTACGCAATGCATGTAACAAGTTGTGTAGGGATGCACAACGGAATTATATGCACCAGTCTTTGGATGTGAAGGATTCTGGGAGAGCCTGGCAGTTCCTTAAATCTATGGGCATTGGACGTCAGACGAAAGAAACGCACTACAATATTGACTTTGATAGTCTAAATAAGCATTTCGCTTCGACAGTTGTCAACATTCCATATAACAACAACTCTTTTCGGTCGTAAGTCACGTCCTAAGCGAAATGCGACTGTTCTTGAGTTTCGGGAAATTTTAGATGACGATATCAAAAAAAAACATTAAGGCAATACATTCGGATGCCATCGGAAGCGATGGTATTAGTCGTAAAATGTTGACTCTATCCTTTCATATGATCCTTCCAGTCTTGTCCAACATCTTTAACTCTTCGTTATCCTCTTGTTCATTTCCAAAAGTATGGCGCTCCTCGCAGGTTATCCCTATATCTAAAATACCTACTCCCTCATTATATACACATATCCGACCAATTTCTATACTTCCCTTCCTTTTTAAAGTACTTGAGCGTATTATACATCAGCAACTATCACAATTTTTGGCTAAAAACAACACTCTGAGTCAATTCCAATCTGGCTTTCGGCCCGGACATAGCACCACTATGACTCATTAAAGTTTGTGATGACATTCGTTGTGATATAGATAATAAGCAAGTCACTGTCTTAGTCTTGCTTGACTTCTCTAATGCGTTTAATACCATAGACTTTGACATCTTGCTTGCTATTCTTGAACACATAAACATGTCCGATAATGTCATCAAGTAGTTCCATTCCTACTTACACAATCGCCAACAAAGTGTTCGGTACGACAACAATATTACTACACCCCGTTGTCTTGAAGTAGGAGTCCCACAGGGAGGGGTCTTGTCTCCTTTACTTTTTTCGATATTTATAAGCACCTTAACCGACTTACTTTCCGTCCCTTTTCACCTTTACGCTGATGATCTACAAATTTATGTATCATCTCCCGCAGAAGCCATCTCAGAAGCTATTTAACGAATTAACCGAAATCTTCAAATAATATTTGAATAGGGCAAATCATATGGCTTAAACTTAAATCCCACCAAATCCCAAACTATAATTATTGGCACTCAAAAACAAGTAGCAAAAATAAATATTACACATCTACCATCCGTTATGTTTGATTGTACCCCTATATCTTACACAAAATCCGTCAAAAATTTGGGTATTATCATGGATAATACTTTATCTTGGACATCACATGTTTCAAATATTAGCCGTAAGATATTTGCCCCAATAGGCTCTCAAAGACGATGAAAAATATTTCTACCGATTAAAACAAAAATAACATTAGCCACTTCCCTCCTTCTTCCCATTATCGACTATGCCGATTTCTGTTGCCTTGACTTAACACAATTACACCTAGATAAACTAGAGCGCTTACAAAATCTGTGTATCAGATATATTTTTAATTTGAAAGAATTTGATCATATATCCTCATATCGCAATAAGCTTCTATGGTTAACAGTTCGGCATCGTCGATATTTCCATGTTCTTTGCACTCTCTATTCTATACTTTTCCATCCTAACACTCCTCACTACCTAAAGGAGCGCTTCACATTCCTTGGATCCGATACTTCGACTCATCTCAACCTCCGCTCCAAAAGCGACAAGCACAATGATTCCTTCACTTTTAAAAGCGTCATTTTGTGGAATGACTTACCATCCTGTATCCGACACTGTAAATCGCTTCACGTTTTTAAAAAATCCTTGAAGCATTACTATTTGGAAAAACAAAATAACAGTTAGTACATTTTTTGTTTACTTTTTTTTTAAAGTATCTATATATGTATATATATTTATTTTTCTGTATATTATGTATGTATATATATATATATATAATTATATATTATATGTAAATTATAGCACATTTGTAATGTTGTATGTTTATTTTCTGATTCGCTATTATTGTAATTATTAACACACTTTTTATGCACCACACAGTTCTTATATTACTATTTTTTTTATTTTTTTGTAAATGTTTACGCTCAAGGTAAACATTTACAACCTGTAAGAGATCACTAATAGTGATAAGGTCGCCCTTGCATGCTAGTTATATTACTATAGCTATCGATTTTCTTTTTTTTTTTTATTGTACTTATAGTTTGTGTATGCAATAAAGAATTTTATCTATCTATCTATAATATATGTATTGCACAGCAAATAACATAAAACGTTCATGCAATGCAAACAAAAGATTAAATGATTTTTATCCGCTTTTGAACTAGAGAAGTGCATTAAAACGAAACACCTGCAAGGAAATAATAGATAAGTTAAAAACCATGTACCGCTCACATCCCATGTGGACGTCACTCGAGAAAAATGGGGAGAACGGAAAAATAAGGAAAACCTTCCGCTCCGTTGTGGCTCGAATACATTCTCTGCATGTTCAGCGGGCATGCTATCTCTATCCTACCTTCCAAGTTCTAAACTCCCATTTCCACCCCTACAACCGCCTCTAGGGCCGAGTGTTCGATCTACATCGCCTCTCAATGTGTTAAATAAAACTCAACGAGGACGTTTTAAGCGCAGTGCCAATCTTGTTCATTCGCACGGACGTAATGCTACAGTTGTGAATTTTAAGATAAACACGTAATTTTGTTTTACGGAAAATCGTAAAACGATAAATAGTCGTTACGTTTTTCCGATAAAACAATTTAAACTTTAATTTGTTTTTTTTTCAGGCTTCAACAGTTTAACGCTCAAAAGGATCTCGGTGTTATTTAAGAGCATCAGGTGCTTGTGCTATTTGTTACACACGAGAATTGTAATTATTTTATTACAATATGTAAATAATATAAGATTGGAGGGTTCCTTATTTTTTTTTATGTTTTTCACAATTCGCGCTGAAAAAGATGATTTGTTAATAATATAGTTTTTAATAATAAATAAATTTATGCTTCTCCTTCAATACTTTTCTACGTTTATGTTTTCTAATTATACTTAAAGTGTTGTAAAAGCTCTCAATGCTCTTATTTGATGAATAGATAAGTGTGTATTGACGCGAGCTGCACGAGATTATCGATTGCAGGTTGTAGCATTACATAATTTTCTATATCCGATCGAATGTAATCGCTTTCGTGGAGCACGAAGACGCGTCGAGACGATGCCATTCCGAAGGCGTACCATAAAATTAGGTTACCTTTCTCTGGCTGAGTCCATTCTGAAATTCCGAAATCTCGATTCAATTTCGAGAATCATTCTCGAGAATTCGACGTACGATTGGCATTTTACTATTCGAAAGACATAAATATCGAGGTGTTCAGCATATATAAGGTTTTAGTAAAATATTATTGTAATAATAAGTATAAACTAAACTTATTCCTAAATAACTAAGATATATTTTTCTTCTTAAAATCAAATCTAATTAAATTAGCTCAACGGTGTATGACGCACACAGCAGGGTAGGCAGAGTGAACCTTGTGTTAAGACTCTCCTAATTAATGTTTACCTAGACACCAGAGCGACGAAATGGAAATGTAATTTAAAATATTTTATTCATTTCTTCGAGTGAGGATCGAACCCACTCACCCTGCGCCACGACTGGTTTCTAAGCTCTTTTAAAAATATATTATAAATTCTCTTTTTCAATTACATACTACATATAAATTAGCTATAATGTATATTTAACTCCATTAATACCGTGATGAGTTCACTTACATACTTGAGATTGCTTTTAGAACCACATCAGAGGAAAGTTGTCACAGTGGACCTTAATTACATACACGGCCGATCCTTTTTCGACGCAGCCTTGACAAAGACCATCAAAAAGTTTGAACCGCCGACAGGAAATGTGCCTGACCGAGACCAAATTTTGAGCATCGCTCTCGTTTTCAAGCAATATTTAAAACGGTAATTACAAAACTTCGAAAACGTAGCTAAATTAAAATAAAAGTTTCTGGCCTTATTTAAATTTAATCGACCATTCGCTGTCTCAAAAACTTAAACTCAAATTGAATTTTCAAGTAGCATGTCAGTTTCTCTGTTTGACATTTTTATAATTTCATTTACAGTGTTACAGATTGGTATTGTTACAGTAAGATTCTTATATATTAGGGTAATCACGCCATTATACTTAACATCTATTCTTCCCCTGGAGAATGCCTATAGTTAGGCATGACTCGTTAATATGTAAGAGCTCACGCTAATATACAGTAAAAATGGACTTAATTTTTTCTGTATCTTATTAGTTGTATCCCGCACACAGGGAGTACGTAGTGTTAAGACACTTCGTTTCTCATTTTACGTCGTAATCTGGAGGCATTGAATGTTGCCAATGGCGGAACTCAACGCCGCGCTGGACACCAGATTGAAGAATGAAAATATTGAGTATTTAATTTCCATGATTGCAGATCGAATTCACAACCAGTCGTGCTTACAGTCACACAATTACGTTTTTGCACTACGACTGGCCTCAAATAGTCTTTTTTATGTAATCATAAGTTTGGCATCGATGTACGGGGGACAATAATGGAATCACTTTATTCTATCTGCTGTTTTTTTAGAATACGTGAAAATTCTTTAGCATTTACAGCAGTTAGCAGTAAGATGTATTTTTGTTCTTTACTTTAAGCCATTGCAATTCATATTTCTTTAGCATTCGAATATTCCTATTTTGCAACAAGTATTTATGAACAGGTAATTCTCGTTCTCCTCAATATTAGAGGCATTCTAGAATGGCTGTTACTCTCAGATATTTTTTATTTTGTGTTTGTACGCGCTATAAAATAAAATATAGTTTTGAAAAATAACGTCAGTAAACGAAAAAGTTTATTTCGTATAATTCCCGTAAAAGTTCAGTTTTTTTACACTACGCTTTTAATGTAGTTAAACGTTTAACGCTCCTCGCTAAATTAAATTAAAATTCTCCATTTTTACGATTCTGCGATTTTTTACCTATTAAAAAGATACTATACGATACATTTAATAATATTTTTATAAATTTGGGCTCCAGTAGGGAAAAAGGAAAAATATTCCACATAAAGGAAATGTTTTTTCTTCCCAGAAATAGTAAGTCTCAATACGTCCAAGATTTTATACGTTTTTCAAATAAGAGATTTAGTAATACTATATACATGACAATAAATACATGACAATAAGTAAACGTAAAATATATGTCCAAGTTCGAGTGCGCTCGGACAAAATCTGCTAAAGGCAAAGGTTAGTGACATAGAGGCTTCACAAATGTCTCCATTTGCATTTTATTGCAAAAGTTCCCGGCCGCAGAGCGTCTATTTTTATGGTTAAGTTATTCAAATGCATGGTAAGATCATAAATCGAGGAAGGGGTATCCTGGCACGGCAGGCACTGAAAAAGTTGGAATGGTGAACTTTATATTTTCAAATAACTATGTATATATATATCACATATGTATGTGGATTGTAACGTAAAGCATTGTAATATTAGCTGGGTCATTGTATTTCTACCGCTACCATTGATAATAGAGTGTCAAGAAATCATAATATGTGTCTACGTATGATTATGCAGAGAAAAACTAAGTTTTAATGTCTATTGTAACTGATAATTAACTAATATATATTCTGTATTATTTCATCCAATTTAATTTTGGATTCTATTCATAAAAATCATATGAAGAATATTAAATAAAATTATAAGCTTAATACGATATTAAAACGACATCAATACAAAAAAAATAAACTATTTTATTTAAATAACTAAACATGATTTCTCATATTTAAAAAAAATAAACATTATTTTAGCATTCAGTTTGAGAATCTGAAAATTTCATCGTATCTAATTCTGGTAATGGTTTCTTGTCGAGTCCTGATATTAATCTCTTCAACTTAGCAATAGCTAAACCAGGATGTAAGCCTTTGGGACAAGCAAGAGTACAATTTAAAATTGTGTGACAACGAAAGGCTTTGAAATCGTCTCGTAGCTCATGCAATCTCTGCTCAGTATCTTCATCTCGGGAATCTATGACCCATCTGTAAGCATGAAGCAAGGTCGCTGGGCCCATAAACCTCCTTCCGTTCCACCAATAACTCGGACAAGCGGTTGCGCAACACGAACAAAGCACACACTCGTATAAGCCTACTAGTTTTGAATGGTCACTAATGCTTTGCGCATATTGGTGTTTTCCTAGAGGCCCTGAACTTCTGCGGATAAGGTAAGGACGGATGCTATTGTACACATTAAAGAAGTGGTCCATATCAACCACCAGGTCTCTGATTACGTACATGTGAGGTATTGGGTGGATTGTTATAACTTTATCTGGTGGAATCGCTGTAATACAGGCGAGACAATTAGTTCCTTGGACATTAACGGCGCAAGAACCACAAATACCTTCACGGCACGACCTTCGAAACGCAAGAGATGGATCCATGTCTTTGATCTTTATTAGGGCATCCAAAACCATCCGTCCACATTTATTAACATCCAAATCATAGTTCAGCAATTTAGGTTTCTCATTACTGGTAACACCTCCAAACCTGTATATTTTAAACACTCTTCTTGAGTCAACTGGTTTTCCCTGTTGAGTTTGGGTTTTCTTTGTTGTATATGGTCTAATTAAAAAACTATTAGAAAGTTTAGAGTAAAATTCTATTTTCGAAAATTTCTTCATTTGAGTTTATAAGAGAAAAGATACACCTATGTACATAAATAACAATATAATTATTATAATTATAGTAGACGGGCGTATATATATAGAATTCACGTCACACTCTTGTCAATTAAAATGTCACTTGTATCGATGTTTTTTTTATGATTGATATCTTTAAAGTTTTTGTATTTTCTAAAATGTCATTTCTACTTTTTCTCAAATATATTTGTATACCTACAACGAAATGAAGTAAAATATATCAAATTAAAACTATTAAAATAGAATGAAATAACGCTTCTACAGTCTGTTCAAATATTTGCACGAACTCTCTCTACAGTTTCAGAGCTAAAGAATTTAAAGTAACATTCTAGTCTAAACACAAGTTAGTTATTTTTTACGGGTTTGGTCGTTCTCTTTCAAACTATTCGACTTTTCTAATACTGTGTGTTACTTAATGAATCTCTGAAATTAATAAAAACCATTTCTTACAGCTAAGAGTAGGTTAATATATATTTTACAATTATATATAAAAAAAAATATTAACCTAACACTGTTATCCCGGACATAGAAAAGTAGGCAAAGTGAACTTAGTGTTAAGACACTTTGTTTCCCACTTTCCGTTGATTTTTTCAAGCCAGACCGAAGAAATGTAAATATTAATAAATAATAACTCATTGCCTCGGATGATGATCGAGCCTACGCTCGCGTTACAGTGCCCCTGGGCCACGAAGGCCTAAGTTAAAATTATTAATAGATTTTTGAGTGGCGCCGTAAGCTATAGTTAGCAACCAAAGTGTCAAACTTTGTTAACCACGGAGTTACGTTGGCAAACTAAGCATTCTGAGAGGTTATAACTGTCGAAGTTATTATTGCCCGCCTGGGCTCCCGTAATAGTTCACGTCCACTGATGTATTACTTTGAGGTAGAATAATGGCATTGATGCATTTCAAAATCAACTTTAACACTAAAACAGTTTCTTCAAAGCAATCTGTGCGGTCTTCTTAATTAAATTAATTTGATATTTAATTTTTTTTAAAATCTTATTTAAAAATCTTATTATGAAATAGTCATATTGTACCTTTACACGAGAAAAGTATTTGGTAGCGTTTTAGTCAGTAGTGTTTACACTCTCTGTACTGCACTGGCTAAAGAATAAGTAATATTGTGGCACTGTAATATATTCTCATACAACGACATTAATATTCAATGATCCATTTGTATATCTATATATGGGCATACCTACGTGAAATCATTTATTTAAGCTAAACAAAGTTCATACTAAATCTTGCACACAAAGAAAACTCCAAATAATACTTTTTAAGTAGGAAAAGGCGAAAATAAAATGTAAGGGAACATTATTGATGTGGATAGGAACTAGAGAGGCTTTTAGATGTCCCTTGACCATTTCTAAAGTATATTCAGTTTTACAGGATTTTAGAGTGGAATGTTTGCTTTTAACTTATAAAGTTTCTTACCAATTTTTCAACTGACAAAACTAACAATTAACATTTAGATGTTTTTTCTTTAAATGACGTATGATGAAATGATGATGAAATACTCGATACTCTTCTCTAACTTAGGTTGTTAATTTATTATATATATATATATATATATATATATAAACATTAGTGAACTAATCTCAATTTAACCCGTAAAAAGCTTTAACTACCATGAAAACTGCCGTAAAAGAACTTAAAGTTGTTACTTCAAAAAACTCCTATCCAATGTAAAAGATCAATAACATCTTTACACCCCACACCGTGTTCGCAGACATGTTGCTAAACGCGAAATCAACTGCTGCATATTCTGGAACAAAAGCAAAATCTATTTTGAATAAAGTTTATTCTTTACGGAAGAATAAAACAATAACGGACATCTAGCTTTGCAGCTGCACGACGTAAAATCCAGGAGTAACGACGAGAGGTGAGGCACAATAAGGTTCATAGCGACGCGGTCCCTTTTCCAGAGACGCTTTTCTATTGTACTAGTGATACATTCACGAACCTTACTATCTTCTCTTGTACCAATATACAAAACATGGCTTGCAGATAAAATTCAAGAAATATGCAATGGATTTAAAAAGACTTCTTTTTGTTCTTTCAATATACATTTTGTACGTGGATAAAAATAAATGCTCTTTGAAATTGTTTTTTGACCTTGCTTTGCTTGAATATGTCTGATTAAAATTATAATGAAATAGATCAGTTTAGCCATTGCTAGTAATAAACTTGTATTTTTTTTTATTTTTTACTACATTTATATAGATATAACCATTTTTAAATTAAAAAATAAATAATATAACTAAAGCAATATTTTTCTCTTACAGACAAGATGTGGCCTATAGCGCCACTGGTGATACGGTTGGCGGCCGTCTCGCTAGTGGCGCTAGCCCTGGCCGAGCCCGGTCCAGGCAGCTCCTCGTCGGCAATCAACCAGCTACCTCAGAAAACTACTGCAGCACCAATCCGGCCCACTGTGCCCATGACGAGGAAACAGGAGCGCCGGCAACGCAATCGTCGCCGAACTACGACCACTACCACAACGACCACCACCACTGAAACATATGATGATGAGGAGGATCTCACCACTCCGGCTACCACCACCACTGTAGACCCGAGGACTTTCGATCACAGTAAGTGTTGTTTATGTGTATCAAAAAACATTAAATTTTACTATGTATTTACTGGAAGAACTGTTTATTAGCACAATAGACTGTTACAAAACGCTGCTAGTATACATGTTATATATTTGGTAAATATTAATACTATATATAAAAGTAATATCATTCTTATCATGTCGTCTCTAAGCTCAAAATAGGTAAGCAAAAATATATTAAATTCAAATAAATAAACAAGAGAAAAATAAACTCTTAATAATATAATAATAATAATAATAATAAGCCCCCTAAAATCCAACCACACGTCCTGATCGACCACCTGATCACGTAGGGGGCGGACACACGATAAATAAATTACTGGCGTGGCTAACGTGGCGATGGTAACCCATCAAATATGGAGACCAGATTAAGAAAGAAACTGAGAGGGCCGCTTCCCGAGGGCAATCGTCGGGGCGCACCTGGAGCTGACGCTGGGTGTTTCAGCATACGGACCGTCAGTGGTGAAGAGCTGAACAGGCGGGCTCCCACCGGGGATTTACAACCCGAAAAATCGACAGCCGAACACTTACACACATACACAAGTAGAGTCAATAGCCCAAGTGAACCGTACAGTCCGAGTACCGCATCATACAACCCTTCGGTACACTCATCACCAACATCTTCGGTCTGTAGTAGAGGTCTACCTACACCGGTTTTGGATGTTGCGCAGGAGGCAAATGCCTTTTTACCCGCGTCCACCAAAGCTGGTAAACCTAGAGTGCGTATGCAATGGAGCAAAGATGTAAACCTATTTATCATGCGCACTTACTATCACATCACCAAATTAGAAACAGACATGACTATATACAGAAAAAAATTACACGAACAATTCTTACTAAATTACCCCCAAATTAAAGTATCAGAACAAAGAATTTCAGATCAAAGAAGAACAATAGAAAGAAATAAATTACTATCTCAAGAAATACTGAATCGATTAAAAGAAGAAGTAAGGATACAACTACAGGAAGAAGAAACAAATAACGTAAATATTACAGAAATACCAAATCACACATATATACGAGCAAGAACTTCCTCGCCAACCACATGTCAACATTACGCAAATAGCCAACAAACACAAACTACTCATATTTTTACACAAACTGAAACGATAACACAGCTATTAGAGAACGACATTGAAGGCTTTGTAAATGTGCAACCACCTAATGAAGAATACATACGTAACATAATAGACAAATTCCGTACTAATTTGACCTTATATGCAGGCATGGATCCAAAGATGAGACCAAAACTACCAAAGCTCAGATACTGTCGCAAACTCTATCAACTTTCGAACTTATTTAATGAAAATATTCTTATAGAATACATTTCTCCAGATACAAAACTTATAGACCTACATACATTAATATACTGCACTGCGCTAACTATAACAGAAGAATTGAACTACAAAATTACAGGACACTCAAGAATTAATAGTAAAAGCAACAAATATAAACCAGCCTGGCAACATAGATTAGAAAAGGATATACAAAAACTGAGAGCAGATATAGGAAAATTAACACAATTCATCAATAATAATAGATCTAAAAAAATAATAGAAAGAGTAGAATTTTTACTAAAAACTACAAAGGTACATACAAAACATGAAAAGAATAATAAAAGACCGGAAGAGGTTTTAGATACTTTAAAGCAGAAATTAGCACTTAAGTCACATAGATTAAAGAGGTATAATAAAGCGCAAGAGCGAAAAGCTCAAAATAATACATTTGTCAGAAATGAAAAACAATTCTATAGAAATTTACTTAAACCACAAAATTTGATTCGAGATAAAGTAGAAACACCAACTAAAGAAGAACTAGAAAAATATTGGTCAAGTATTTGGGAAGAGCAAACATATCATAATAATCAAGCAGATTGGATAACAAAAGAAGAACAAAGATGGCATGACCTAGAAGTTATGGAATACAATGAAATAGTAAAAGAAGATATTAAAGAAATTACAGATAAGTTACATAATTGGAAATCACCAGGAATAGATAAAATTCATAACTTTTGGTTTAAAAAACTTACTTTCCTTCATAGTTCATTAGCTAACAATATATCCGAAATCATCTCTGGACAACAAAACATACCCGAATTTTTAGCTACCGGAATAACTTATATGCTACCCAAAAACAATTTCTCTACACAACCGTCTCAATATCGGCCAATTACGTGTTTACCTACTTTATATAAAATTATCACTTCACTTATTACACAGAAAATTAATAAACATATTGAGAACAACAACATTATAGCAGAAGAACAAAAAGGCTGTAGGCGGGGCCACATGGGATGTAGGGAACAACTTATCATAGACTCCACCATAATGAAACATGCTTTATCAAAAAATAAAAATTTGCACTGTACGTATATCGATTATCAGAAAGCATTTGATAGTATTCCACACTCTTGGTTGCTACATATACTAAATATTTACAAAATAAACCCTAAAATAATTAATTTCTTAACAAACATCATGACCCAATGGAAAACTACACTACATTTACACAGTTCTAACTACAATATAAACACTAGAGAAATTGCTATTAAAAAAGGAATTTATCAAGGTGATTCCCTGAGCCCATTGTGGTTCTGCCTAGCCTTAAATCCACTTTCTTACCTATTAAAATGTAACCGAGCTGGATATGTACTTAAACATGACAATAGCGAAACAATAATATCACACTTAATATATATGGATGACATTAAATTATATTCTAAAAATAATAAAGAGATGAAAACACTTATAGATACTACAACAGAATTTAGTGAAGATATACATATGCACTTTGGTCTAGACAAATGTAGAACTGTTCATATAGTTAAAGGTAAGATCCGGCCCGGCGATTACGCGATTAATGAAATAGATAAAATTACTGCAATGGAACCCAACGAATTTTATAAATACCTAGGACTTCAGCAACTGAAAGGATTAAACCACACAGCTATCAAAGAAACAATAACGAATGAATATAAAAAGAGAATTAACGCCATTTGTAAAAGTCAACTATCAAGTAAACATCTAATAAAAGCCTTGAATACATATGCAATACCAATTTTAACCTACACATTTGGAATCGTTAAATGGTCAAATAGTAATATAGAACAAATAGAACGCTTAACACGCACTACACTCACTAAACACAACAATCTACATCCTAAATCCGCAATTGAAAGATTAACTATAAAACGAAAACACGGAGGAAGAGGTCTAATAGATATAAAACATTTATGGCAGAAACAATTACATAATTTATCAAATTTTTTTTATACAAAAGCTCATTCAAGTAACATACATAAATCCATAGTCCAAAATGATTTTAAATATACGCCTTTAAATCTTAATGACTGTCAAAGTACAGGAAATTTAACAAACATAGATCCACAAAAAAAGAAAATAGAAGAATGGAAGAAGAAAGTAATGCACGGTAGACACCCTAACGACCTACAGCAACCCCATATAGATCTCGAAGCTTCAAACAAGTGGTTACAAACAGGCAGTTTATTTCCGGAAACAGAGGGTTTCATTATTGCAATTCAGGATCAAATAATAAACACTAAAAACTTTAGAAAATATATTATCAAAGACCCTACAGTTATAAGTGATAAGTGCCGCAGATGCCATACACAACCAGAAACCATACAACACATAACAGGAGCCTGCGCAAGCCTCACACAAACGGATTACACTCATCGACATAATCAACTAGTAAATATAATACATCAACGCTTAGCACACAAACACAAACTTATACAAGACACAAATACCCCCTATTATAAATATACTTCCCAATCTGTTCTGGAGAATAGCTCCCATAAAATGTATTATGATCGCGCAATACTCACTGACAAAACCATACACTTCAATAGACCAGATATAACACTACAAGATAAAATTAATAAGAGTGTTTACCTAATAGACGTCGCAGTTCCTAATACTCACAACATTCAAAAAACAATAGTTGAAAAAATTAATAAATATGCAGATCTTAAAGAAGAAGTCACTCGTATTTGGAAACAAAATAAAGTCTACGTCGTCCCAATTGTTATATCCACCACTGGCGTCGTACCAAAAGCCATTCACCATTATTTAAAGATAATAAACTTAGAAGACAATATATTACACACCCTACAAAAAGCTGCTATTTTAAATACGTGTAGGATAGTGAGGAAGTTCTTGCAGATAGAGGAAAATAACATTAACACACTAAATTAAACACACTGCACTCCATAATTACTTGGCGCATGCCCGTAGTTATGGTTCTTTACCAGCTATAAGCTGAGAAATTAAAATAAAAACATAATAATAATAATAATTTGTCATAAAATCTTAATTTCGCTTAAAAACTGGCGCTCCACTCAGCTAAAAGCTTAAATGCAGCCAGATATAATTTATCAGGCCGCACAAGCAATAGTAGATGAGAAACTTAGACGACTCCAAATCGATAGTAATCTGCGTTTAAGTTATAACAAAGGGTTATTGTGACAGACTGGGGAAGTTCCTAATCTCGCTAAATACTACAAACAGCGCAATCGCGTTATTTCAATAAAGTGACTTCTGACTAAGAAACACATAGAATTGTAAATATGATTAATTTTCTAATTTATTATAATCATTATTTATTATGTTTATTAGAAATTGTTTATTATTAATTACTTTACTTTTTTGTAAACTAAATTAATTTTGTACCATTTCTTAACTTAAAATATTTATATATCGCTGTGATAGCGGTTGCGTTGTTCGATTCGGAGAAAAGAAAATGTATATATTTATTTATTTTTTATGTGTTTCTTCGTTCTGGTAACTATATAAAGTACGGCGTTGACTTTCACCACTCAACGCGCAATCTCTCCAAAATAAGATGGTGCGTGAGAAAGGTAGTACCTTAACACTATATTTCCCCACGCCTGCTCCGCTTTATTTAATACAACGTGAGGCTATTAATTAAAAAATACTATTAACTCTGATGTAATATAAAACAAAAATTTTACAAAAATAAAATAAATATCAAAAAAATATTTTGAAATGAGAATATTCTTAAACAATCCAGCAAATACGTCGCCATCCATTTCCATATATTTTAAGCGCATAGCTTCCGAGGGACATCTTGAGGAATTCCTCTAAACGTGAAAGCATCCAAATTGTTGTTCCCTACAACATAAGAAAGTAATTTGAGAACGTTACTGCTCGGTCATCGACGGTATGTGCTGAGTTAACACATACCACATGTACGCTTTTCTGGTATTTTAATTTAAGAACATTTTTACTCTTTTAATATATCAAGGAATTAATAATAAGATAATAATATGTATATTACTATCCCACATGATGATAATCTCGTGAAGGCCGAAAAAGAAAAACAATCTAAATATTTGGACCTAGCCCATGGGATTGCCGATTGACTATCATTGTGCCGATAGTGGTTTCGGTCAACGGTTTAATAGCGAAAAGCCTCGACCAACATCTTAAGAGGCTATCGCTTAGCTGTTGGATCAAAAACCGGATACAGAAGGCAGTGTTACTTGAGACGGCGCGTATTGTGCGGAGGTTCCTCTCTCTGGAGCCCTAGCCACCGATGGCTTGGACCATTGTCCCGCTCTCGGACGAGTGGTTTTTTATATTTTTAAATATATTTTGTTATTATAATAATTTATATTTAAAAATGTAAAATTTTTTCACAAATTTAATAAAAGTATTTTCTGTATAGATAATAATATTAATATAATATATGTTTATAGTTCATTGCAAAGCGTGGCGTTGAGTTCTGCCACTCAATAGGGGATGCCTTCAGAATTCAGGAACAGAGTGTCTCAACAAGAGATTTCCAATTACCCTACCCCATGTTCCCAACCCTACCATGTAAGGGGTAAAGCGTGAAGCTAATAATATAATAATGTTAATAATCATCAGCGGTAACGCGTTCAGTCCTCGGATGTGTTCTTCTCATCGATTGGTTGAATTACAATAATGTTTTTTTAAATTCTTATATACGATAAAATATACGAGGTCAAGTTAAATCGGTAACGAATTCCCCCTTGCGGAGGTGGGAAACGGGAACGGGTCGTCATTTCACGCCTCTTGAGCGCGTATCGAACCAATATTAGGTTTATTAGATAGATTGGCTGACATAAGAAACGATATTTTTCTTTTAGAGTGTCTTTAGTAGAAAATTAAAAAATGCCATTATGCTATGCTGTACTAGGTATCAAACCACATAGCCTTAATAGTTCAGTAAAACTAAACACCCATATAAATTGTCCATTGTATGTTCACTTAACATTTAACTTGGCTCTCATTACATATTTATTTTTCAATTATGCGATACTGACATTCGCACAATTATGAAAAAATTTTAATATTTAGATTATATAATATATTTGTAGATACACACTGAAAAATTAATATGAAATCGTATATTATAAATAACAAAATTTTGCAATACTCTATGACTTGCAATAAGGTCACATTCTTTCCTATTGCGCTAGCATAACTGCTGCATTCAAAATCGTTAGAGCAGCGCACCTATTTCCAATTTTCCTAAAGTTCCTTCAGTTATGCGAACCAGGCCGACCTCGATACATGAAGTCTTTCTATGTAATATCCACTGTAATAGTTGCCCAGATGTAAAAATATAGATTCGTACATTTGAAAATAAAAATGTCAAATTGGATTTTAAATGAAAACATTACTTTAAAGGTATTAAATTACAGAAAATATAAAAATAATCTTCGTAATAAAGAAACAGAAGATAATTAATATATAATTAATATCAATCCCAACAGCCAAGAGAAAAGGAAAATTGTATAAAAGTGCTTAAATTGAAAATAATTTTTATGGCCACTCAAATCAGCCACTGTACGTGACAAGCATGTTGGTAATGGCTCTTGAAATATCACACCCGACACAAATACAAAGAGCTCTGGAAATAAACGTTGCGGAACAATGAATATAAAATTAATGAATAAAAACAAATAATTGATTTCTACTAATAATTGAATTAATGATGAATGATTACTAATTAATATCAGTAATTATTACATAGCATCTGGCTAGTTGTGGTGCAGGGGCGCAAAGAATGACTGTAAAAGTGACTGTGTGTGGGTTCGATCCCCACTCGAGGAAATAATTATTAAAATATTTATTTAAATTTATATTTCCATTAGCAGCGTTAAGATCCGTTACTCAACACACAATGTCTCCAGAACACGAGAAAGTGGGGAACGGAGTGTTTTAATACTAAATTCCCTCTGTCTACCCTACTGTGTGTGGGATACAGCGTGAAATTGATTTTTATGTGGCTCTTCATCTGTCAATTAAAAATTTTTTTGTAACAAAACCACACAAAGAAATAATAAAACTTAATGTATTATTAGTTTAGTTATTTTTACTGTTCTTGCTAAAATCGATTTACCTGCACTTCCGAGTTCCGAGAATGTTTTTTAGAGCTCCTAACGATTTCCAAATGACTATGAGGAGGAGAAGTGCAGATGACTAAAATATTTAAAATAAAATGACGCTATTATTTTTATTATGCGACTATTTTGAGGTTATTATTCCAGTTAACTAAGCATACAAATAAAAAACATATGAATTGATTGTAATTTCGGATACGGGTACGGATAATTCTGTAGGCGTTGAGTGTTGAGTGGCGGTGCTCAACGCCGCGCCTTGCCTCGACACCAGAGCGAAGAAATGGAAATATAAATTTAAATAAATATTTCAACAAATATAAATGGCGACGGTAAATACAATTTAGTAAGAAATCGTATATTATCTCTCACAGCGAAACATAATGCTCCGGAGACCAAATCAATACCCATTACCAACTTTAGTATTGGTTATAAAAGTACATTTTACATTTCATGTCAATTTATTGACACCGCTGAGGCGCAGTTGAAAATTTATTGAACAAGTATTATTTGTACTACGGCCGTTCGAGTTGGAATCCCAAGTGGTATATATTTTTGTAGTTAGTTTGTCTGTCAGCGTGTCGTAGCACGGCGAAGACTCTTACGCAATCCACACCTATATTATAAATTCAAAAGTAACTCTGTCTGTCTGTCTGTCTGTCTTTAACGCAATCAGGGCCAAACCACTAATTCAATTGTGATAAAATACTCATATAGATATACTTAAGGGTCTCTGGATGAACATAGGATACTTTTTTTCCTCATGTTTGTATTGTTTTTGATATGTACCAATATATTAAAATACTTATTAATTTGACATGCAATTTATTTCGCCATGTTAATAACAACGTTGCTAAGCAACGATTTGCAAAGTTTGTTGTTAGAAAACGTCACCCAAAATGAGCTTGCTTAACGCCTCTCTCTAATGAAAATTGAAAATAATTTCATAAATATATTTAATAAATATTCGTATAGTACAAGCGGGCGTAGCCGCGTTAGGGTCCACTAAAATATAAAATATATAAATATATAAATGAGTTTTCAAAAATATTTATTTGTTTTGATTATTAACATTACATGAAAATTGACATTGATATAAAAAGATAACGTTTTTCCTCTACAAATATATATAAAAAAAATCTAATATTTTTTTAGAACTCGCTTGCAAGAGAAAATAAATCTATTTGCTCTACTACTAGAAACCTAACAATAATTACACATTACGCCCGAATATTTTGGCAAGCTGCCACACACGTACCTATAGCTACGGTACGATAAATTTGCTTTATAATCTTTTGTAACCATAGTTTCTGGGATAGAATTTCTGGTTTTATAATATTTGTATATATGTTACATTAACAACGTAATAATATGATAAATATAAATTGTTATATAAAAACGTTCTTGTTCAATATTCGATTCTTGATATCTTAAAAATTTCAACGATTATTGTGTGTATAGTTCATATGTTATATATAGTTCAATTAAAAAAAATCCCTCTGTGCGAGTCGAATCTGTCCACCGTCGGGTTCCGTATCAATTTCAGTATTGTATTGTCTCATTTTATATTCTTATCAAATCTCATCATTGTAGGTTAACGGGAAATACCCGGGAGAGAGAGAAAAAGAGAACTATCTTGACATAAATGGTCTTGATAGACGAACTGACGGTCAACAAAGTATTGCGTTAAAGGTTCCGTTTCTCTCTTTTAAGATACAGAACCCTTATTATATTTTATATTATTAAACCAATAATTTAATAGTCTTTATTATCAAAAGTTATTAAATTTGACTGTTAAAATATATAATTATCATATTTTTTAATTTAGCAACATTCAGTGAGTAGATTAACAATCATAATACAGTTTACCAAATAGTTGGACTAAATTATGTTTTCATACAATTATTTATTTAAAATATTTAAATATCTGCCTCTAACATCTTGTTAAACGGTGTTTAAAGTAAAACTAAAAGATAAAAAAAGATAACAGATCAAAAAAACTAGCACACTATAAGTTCATTCAAGTGATTCTAAGGGTTAGCCACTCATGTATCAATAACGAGGACTGTAGTACAAGAGTGCGGGGATTGTAAGAAATAACAAGACCTTTATCTCACGCCTTCGCGACACCCTTGTTGTAACTTACATTCTAGTTTTGCGTGCTTATAAAAATGCTCTTTTTTCTCTTTTTAATTGTTTTTTTTTAGGAAGATTAACAATTAAAATTAGTTACACAAAAACTGTGTAACAACGGAGAATAAATCTTTTTTTTTAAGATATCTCTAAATAGAAGGCGTAGACATGCATTTTAATTATCTTTTAATTGTTTGTTTAAGATTTTATATTTTTTCTGTAATGTTCTGTAGGTACATAAAATAAAAAAAAAACTAAGTAGGTACAACTGGTTGAACTAAAGAACTGAAATTAAATTTACGCTTCATAAAGAAAAAACTAGTTACAAGAGGAAATTGGCGGAGACAGTGACAAATTGTACCCGCAAAAGCAAGGTAGTTCAGCTCACTCTCGCACACCTTACACCATATGTTTTATTTCAACACGACGTTAAACGCTTGTTCTAAAGTAATTGCTACTGAATTAATATAGTCATAGTCAGTAAAATCTAAAATAATACCTACTCTTGTATACACTAGTATACAAGTCTTTTTAAAGTGTTGAACGGGTGTAGCTTTTATATTATTGATCCGATTTTAATGCAGCTTTCACTAATAGAATAGGGTTAATGGGAAGGTTCATATGTATAATAATTTTAAAAGTAGGGCCGAATACCTTACGAGATACGTCAACATAGGGTACTAAGAAATTATGTTTCTTATATCTCCTAAGGATACAGTAACAATTTTATCTTTTATTTATTGCGAAAAAAATATGATTTATTTGCAGGGCCATTATTTTATTATTTTTTTGATTAAGTATCTACAGCTGCCCATTACAGTATATCAATAAAATTGATATTTTAGAAGATATAGCAGATAGTGTATTCCATTAATTGTGAAATAAATTATTTTTAACAAAAAAAAAACAGATAGTGAGCTAGCTCCTTGTAGCTCAGCTTAAGTTAGGTTAATTGTAATATATAATAAAAAAATTTAACACAAAAAAACCGACTTGAAACAACGAACTAAACAGTAAAAATAATTTTACATAAAATAAAACGTACTTTGATTTTGTTATACAAAAATAATTAAAAAAAAAGATTTAATGGTCTTGAAGTCGGTGTCAACCTTACCTTGGCACCGATTTCAAAACGAAGAAATGGAAATATAAACTTAAATAAATATTTAATTTCCTCGAAAGGGGATCAAACCCACCACCAGTCGCGTTTACAGTCACACTTCACGCCCTGCGCCGCGACGGCCTCCCATAAATATACATATATATATGTGTTTAAAGAAAATGAGTAATGATACCTAAGATACTTAGAACATTGCTTGTGAACACAAAATGTGGTCCATAGAGTAGTCTCGGTCGTTTCAAACATTAGCTAGAAATTAATGATGCAGCGCGGAGTCTTGCCACTCCGACTGACGTGAGGAAGTTTCATTACAACGCCGAAATAGGAACAGAGCTATTGTAGCTGAAGAAAAATATGGTGGAAACTAAATTAGATTTTACATAATAAAACCTTAATGCTTTTATAATTGTATAATGTTTATACTATATTTTTTTTGTTAGCTTCCCGCTCTATCCCGCATATAGCAGGGTAGACCGAGGGAATCTAGTGGCACTCCATATTTAATATTTTAAATAAATAATGATTCATTTCTCCAAGCGGGATCGAACCCCAAGCCGTCACGTTACAGTCGCACCCTTGTGCACCTGGGCTCGACAGCCTCGTAGTATAAAACTATAAAATAATTTTATTTATTTTCTATAAATGCATTGTTTACATATAATATATCTATTTCATGCATTTTTAGTACACCAAGATATTTTCATTTTTATTTTAAATGCTATAAAAGATGGGCATTATATTAATAAGCTTTAAAGCTTAACTACTGAAAAGTTGGAAGAAATTTCACCGATTGCATAGGATGCTGCTGAAAATACAAAGTCAAGTATACAATATTGAAATTGTTATATAAAAGGTTTTATATTATTAAGCAGCAGTAACGGCGTTGAGTTCCGCCACTCACCACATAATGCCTTGAGAATTCGGCAGAGGATGGTAAACGATACATGCGGGATACATAGTGAAGCTAAAGAATAGCTAAAAAATGCTTAAACCTTATTTTAATTGGATTTACACATACCAAAAATCCATAAATAAAAGGATAAATTTAATAATAGAGTATCACAGTTCGTAGGTATGTGTTTCACCAAATACTAGGGACTACTGTAAATATTTCCAAGGAAGTACCTTTCCAGTGATTTATCATGAGACATAACTTCAAGACAGAAGGTTGAAACTTTTGAAGGGATCCGTAACTACCCTCGCCAGAATTGTAATTGTTTTGTTTACGGCTCCTCCGCATTGTTTGCTCTGACGATGAGAATTAAACCTAACAGTAATTGTTTATGGTAACATCTATTGCTGAGCTAATATCCTTTATGAGTTTAGAAATAAATTGAATTCTACCCACACTTGTAGGTGCTTAATATACTCAAGAGGTTTTAGGATGAACTGCGGAAAGAACGAGATCGGACGTTTAAATTTATTTTACCTAATTCAATTATTCTAGGGTATTATCGTATAATATATATTATATTTAATATTTTCATTTCTACGCCCTAGTGTCGACACTAGCCTTGAGGCAAAGCGCGGCGTTAAGTTCCGCCACTCAACATTCCATGCCTCCATAATTAGCCAGAGAGTGGGGAGCGGAGTGTCTTAACACTAGTCTGCATCGCGGGATACGTTATACATGGGGTTTATTTTTTATATAAGTAATAATCGTTATAAATATGCAACTTTAAATCGATTTTGTTTTATATCTTTTTAAAGCTACAACTATCCTAACTGTCAATCAACTTTTCCAATATATTTTTATGACTTGTTAAAACACTATACGAAAAATGTTGAATAAATTTTTATTTTTCATTTTATTTGCAAAACACTATTGGTTTATGGTGAAGCTTTCAGAGAATGAAAAATAATTGCTTTACAGGAATTTTTATTTGTTAACTAAAATTTTAAACCGAGTATCTAAAGTACTCAGATTTAGTATTTGATATTATATTTTTGATTTTTTTGTCATTTTCATTTAACCCAATAGAAAATTGATTTTTCTTGTAGCCTTAGATGTGTTATTTTTTTTTATAAAATTGTAAATACAGTATCTTGTTAAAATGTTATAGACATCCTTTTCAAATTATTGTAAAGCATTTTTTTTTTATGGAAAAAGGCAAACGAGCGTACGGGTCACCTGGCGGTAATCACCGCCGCCCACGACCCCGTGCAGCACCAGAGGTGCTACAGGTGTCAAGCCTTTCACAGCTTACTGGGTCCTTAATGATTCGAACAGCTCTACGTTGTATGCGATCAAATGGGTCAAGCTGATACTGGGGTGCACCAGCCCAGAGATGAGAACAGTACTCCATGTGTGGCCGAACCTGGGCCCTATATAGGGCCAATCGGTGTTTTGGCGTGAAGTACCGTCTCGCTCTATTGATGACCCCCAGTTTCTTCGAGGCCAACTTGGCCTTGCTTTCCAGATGATCGCGATACTGGCAGTCATTCGAAACATTAAGGCCCAATATGCTGATACTGGGCGCGGCTGAAAGGGGAGTGTTCTGAAAGACTGGCGATACGATAAATGGGGTTTTTTTAGTGGTTAACGCGCAAACCTGTGTCTTTAGGGGGTTAAATTGGACCAGGTTCTTTTCACCCCATGAAGAGACATTCTCGAGGGATGCCTCAACAGAAGACACAAGTTTATTTCGGCTCTGTTCAGCGTTTTCCCGAGAAAGACTTGCGCGGCCGGAGTAAACAGCGTCCACCGTGCTGTCATCTGCATAGCAATGAATGCTAGAATCTTCCAGCATGTCATTGATATGCAGAAGAAACAGCGTGGGGGACAGCACGCAGCCTTGGGGAACGCCTGCGTTCACGGGCATATGATTGGAGCAAAAACCGTCGACGGCGACCTTGATGCTGCGCCCAGTGAGAAAGCTGGCGATCCACCTGCATAAGTTCTCGGGAAGCCCATAGGATGGAAGTTTAGCAAGGAGCGCCCCATGCCACACTCGATCAAAGGCCTTCGCCATGTCCAAACTAACTGCCAGGCCCTCTCCCTTGCTTTCGATAGCCGCAGCCCAACAGTGGGTTAGGTAAACCAGAAGATCACCGGATGAGCGACCATGGCGGAAGCCATATTGGCGGTCGTTAATCAATCGGTGATCCTCTAGATAAACCAAGAGCTGGCTATTGATGATGCTCTCCATGACTTTTGAGAGCAGGGAGGTGATGGCAATAGGCCTGTAGTTAGATGGATCGGAACCATCGCCCTTTTTAGGGATCGGGTGGATAAGAGCGCTCTTCCATGAATCTGGGACTACGCCGACTGAGTAAGAGTGCCGAAACAAACGCGTTAGCACCGGTGTCAGCTCAGGAGCACAAGAACGAAGCACTAAGGGGGAAATGCCATCTGGCCCGCTCGACTTGTGGATGTCCAAAGAGGACAGAGCTCGCCTTACAGCTTTTTGGGTGAACTTAACCTCAGGCATTGAGCTCTGGCACCGCGGGATGGTCGGCGGCGTTGATCCTTGGTCATCCAAAGTCGAGTTCGAGGCAAAGAGAGCGCCCAGGAGATCGGCTTTCTCTTTCGCCGTGTGGACCAAGATGTCATTCCCCTTGCGTAAAGGCGGAAGCGAAGGCTGGCTGAAGTTGCCGAGTGCCGCCTTTGAGAGCGCCCAAAACTGGTGAGTTCCGGACGGGTAGCTCTCAAGCTTCTCGCCGATTTTGGCGATATGCTCGGACCTTGCTTTGGCAATTTGCCGCTTAAAGGACCTAGAGGCCCGGTTATACTCTCTTTTTGAGGCTTTCACCTTCGGATCCTTAGTAACCAGCGCCTCAGCCCAGATTTGATATGCCTCGCGTTTGCTAAGGGCAGCAAGTTTGCAAGACGTATCAAACCAAGGCTGTGACTTGCCACCGATAGGCACTACAGTGCTAGGAATATAAAGTTCCATGCCCTGCAGAACCACGTCGGCAACAGCAGTGGCACAGGTACTAGGATCATCAGAAGAGAAGCAAACCGGGCCCCAGGGATAAGATGAGTAAAATGTACGCATCCCATCCCAATCTGCTGACTTGTAGTGCCAGACGCGACGAGTTGCGGGTGTTCTGCGACTGCCGCGCTTAATGGGCACGACACTCCGTACCAAGCAGTGGTCAGAAGACCCCAAAGGAGCATCGACGACAACCTGGTACTGTCCCGGGTGCGAAGTCAGCAGAAGGTCCAATAAGGAGGCATTGTGGTTTTCCACGTCCGGGAGTCGCGTAGGCGACTCAACCAATTGGGACAATCCGTTCGCCATAGCAAGGTCAAAAGCGGCCCTCCCCGCGTGGTCGGTGGTGCGTGAACCAAGCCAACTGGCATTGTGCGCGTTAAAATCGCCAAGTATCACGACCTCAGCGGAGGGGATCTGTGAGAGCATATCGTCGATGGCCGATTGCATGTGCTCCATGAGCCGATCGGTCTCCGCATTACCACTGTGGGACCTGTAAAGGCATGCGTAGACTCGGGTTCGATCGTCCGAGTCTACACGGAGCCAGATAGTAGACAGGTCCCGACCTTCAAAATTTGCAAGACGACGGAAACTCAGGTCCTCCCTTACGAACACAGCGACCCCGGCATGAGGCATAAAGTTATGTTCTATTTTGTAGCCGGGGTATTGGAGGTAGGCTGTGTCGCTCGGTCGGACAATTTAAGTCTCCGTCAGAAATAACAAGGCCGGCCGTGCCGTCTCAAGATGGTGGTGGACGGCATTCAGGTTGGAGTGAAGACCCCTGGTATTGCAAAAGTCCACGTTTAGTGTGGTAGGGGTTGCCGTGGGGCGTACGTCACGTTTGCCTTATTTGAAATTTTGTCCTGTGCGCGGTGCTTTGCCCTCCTCCGAATTCGAAGGGCAGCCTGAGTTTGAGAACTCAGGGAGGGATTCTCCAGCACCGGAGATGCTGGTACCCTCCTGGGGTAGTTTCTCTTTATGTGCCGCTTTCATATTCCAGGGAGGAGTGGAGGTTGGGCTCCGGAGCCCGGCATTACCTAATGCGAAACGTAGTGGCATTAAACCACTACTTAACGCCGGTTTTAAATGCCGGGGGTGGTAATGATCCGGTCGAGTCTGCCCATGCGTGTTGCCATTGCTGGCGACGTGACTCTACCACACGTATAACGTGCTTTTTTTAAATAACATAAATATTATTTAAAAAGTGCGGCGGCGTTCAGTTCCACACTCAACACGCAATAACTGGAAAATTCGGCGGAAAGTGGGGAACGGAGTGTCTTAACATTAGATTCCCTGTACCCTCCCTGCTATTAGAGGGATTCAGTGTAAAGCTGAAAAAATATTCCTAGTAATAAATATCTGCTGGCATAAGTAAAACGCTGCTATTAAACTAACACTTGTTACAATAAACGATATTGAGCAAAAGGAAATGGCTTTGTAAATTTTCTTGATTGTGAGGCAGAAACTTTTAAGGGGAATGTAATTTTATCAAATGATTTAAAACATTTTTACCTCCCCCTCCCCTCCCCCCTTCCACACCCGCACCCGAACTCTTACTGCGTGCAATCAGTGAAATTATGAACCTTGAATAATTACGTTTATTTTGTAAGAGTTATAAAGGGTTCTTCCGTATTCCATTATTATATTCTAGAATTGAATGTAAAGTCCTATGAATGTTTGAAGTTGACACTTGAAATTTGTACTTTTTTTAAGGTTCTGTCTTAATCCTAATCTTTTAAGGATAAAAGGAAACCTTATAAGATCACTCGGACAACAGGGGGATCTGTATGTACGTCTGTCTGTCTATCTGTCAAGAGCCTTTATCTCAGGAACGCTTGGAGATATCGAATTAACCATATACTTAGCTCTACGGCCTCATGATTTCCTACAAAAAATGTATTTCTACTTTTCTTAGAATTATGAAATTTAGCAGCTAACAACTACAGGTAGTACTATTTCAGGAAAAAAAATAAAACTCTACATTTATGGTGAAATCCAAAAAAATAATAGGCTTAAAAGCTTTCACCTCGCTGGTTCAAGTGTGGTGAAAGGGCTCTCGCTAAGCTAAGCCTAAATTTCAGAAAAAGCTCAGACCTCTAATTTTCGTACGGAACCCTCGGTGGGCGATCCCGAATTAATCCCACAACAAGTCACGTTTACGAACACACGCTGCGACACGAAGACCTCCATTTTGAAATTACTACTGTTTGAAATTAGTACTCGTATTTATAGACCGCTCTCAAATCTAAGGTCAATCTTGAGATTGTTTTCATTCATAATCCATGAATGAGAACGGCACAGCACGATATGTAGAAGGAGCCTAGTGTTGAAATACTCCGTTCTCCGCTTTCCACCGATTGTTTCGAGGCATACCTACGAGTGAATTTTTCAATGACATTCACGTGTTGACTGGCGGATGTAAACGGCCTTTTTCCTTGGTGCCAGAACGAAGAAATAATCCATAACGTCGAATGGGGATAGAACTGACAACCGTCGCGTTACACTCACACCTTTGTGCCGCTTCGCTACAACGGCCTCTACCATACAACAATAAGTAGATAAACTTTAATCTCAATACAAATTACAATATATATGTAATACGTATAAAACAACGGCTGTATCGTATAAACTTTATTGGAGTTATAATTGAATTGAAATAACTGAATTGTATTAATAACGAAGTAATGCTTACAGTTCCGTGCCCGCTGTAAATTATTCCGGTTCATAAAATTTAGTTTCGCTCTATTAAATGCTACAGCTGGTTTTAAGAAAATATGCTTACATCGTTACTTATACTGTTATTGGGCTGACTGTTTTTAGTTGTACAACTTATTGAATATTTCTATTTAAGCAAAATATGTTTCTGAAATTTTATTGTTTTTTTTTTGTAATAGTAAAGGCTTATATGATAATAATATTTAAATGCCTTATCTTGTACGTAATTCCTATAAGACTTGGAACTAAACTTGCAACATGATATCAACAATGAATGTGCTTGGATGTAATGGATGATGTACAAATAAATAAGGCCAGTCGTGGTTTAGGGGCACAAGCGTGGAACTGTGAACGCGGGAGGTTTTGGGTTCGATTTTTAACATTTTTATTATTTCGCTCTAGTGTATAGACAACGCGCGGCGTTGAGTTCCACCACATTAAACGCAATGCCTCCAAGAATGCGTAGAAAAGTGGTGAGCGGAGTGTTTTAACTAGTTTCCCTCAGCCTACTCTGCTACAAATAAAATTTCCAGATATACATTTTAAATTGTTCGAAAACTTGCTTCGTTACGGTTTACTAAAGTGACTTGGCGGGTTTACTTGGCATCTGTTCAAGCATATGGCTTGCAGGGAAGCGAATAAGTTAAGCTCAGTTATTTAAAAACAACAGTGTGATAAGGTTTTGCCTTTTTAATTAAATTATTATTATTATTATTATTTTTATTAAGTAGGTGCCCGATAGCGTTGTTAGAATTATTTACCAATACAAGTGTTGGTTTAAGTTTTGGAGGAGGCATTTGGTTTGGTTGGTTTGGCTTGGAAATCGATATCTTTTATTCCCCCTATTTTAATTTGTATAGGAAATACTGGGATCTTAATAACTTTGTTCCTCTTGATTTCCTCTAGAATTCGGTGCGAAGTAAGGAACGGAGTATCTCACTAGGTTCTCTCTGTCTATGTGCAGGATAAAGCTTGGAGTTAAAAACAAATATATTTTCGAGCTCCATAGGAATTTCCTCCGTGACTTATAATATGAAAATTTGAATACTTTGGGTTACTACTTTACATTTACATTGTACATGAAGATTTTATATGGTTTTGGAAATAAGTACTACAACCTTTTTTGGTTATGCTCAGCGATTAATAACTATTTAAGTAAGTAAATAGTAAGAGCCACATACAGGCAGCCAGTCAGTGCCTGCATATTTTCAGGGACAGAGTACCCTCTTCCCTACCCAACTGGTGTCGCTGTAAAGGCCAATAGGGCTAACAGCATTAACCTCATTACCGAAAAAAAAAAAAAAAAAAGAGCCACAAGAATGACGACATACATTTACTGCTTATATTATTCCTAGCAAAATTCAAACGCCACCGAAATTAATTGAATGGTGCTACATTATTCATAAAAAAAGGTAATATTAAGAAATAACCTTAATGAAATACAGATTTAATATTTTAAAATGTACATATCGTCTTAATGGACGCGATTAAAACTGGCTTTTAGTTACGTCTGGCACACTATTTTATTATAATCAATATAACTTGAACAAAAAGATCTAACGATTTCGGTAAAAAGCTGAAAGTGTTTCTGATAAGCAAAATAACATACAATTAAAGCATTATTCAAGCGTAGCTCTTTAAAGCTCTTTAAAGTTTTTGCGATATAAATTAATTTGAATATCTCTAATTAATGGATTTGTTATTTAGTACGATACCCAATAGTTTAATATTAATAAATTGGACGGAAGGTGGGAAACTGAGTGCCTTGAACGTAGTTCCCTTTGCGGACCTTTCTCCACGCGAGATACAAGTGAAGCTGAAGAAAAACCTAGTTTTATATAAATTATAAGCAAAAAATCATTTTTAGAAAAAGCTTTTATTTAAACGCTTTAAAAAGGAGAAAATAAGATTTGTCTTTTAAATTTTAACTATCAACTCATAAACTCATTGTACACAATTTATATGATCATAAAAGCTTGTCGCGCGATTTACTTGTGTAACTAAAGTAGTACTAATTTAATTATGTAAAATCTGCTAAATTTAAATTTTCAAAGTTTCAATTTAATTAAATATTTATTAATGCGACAAGCTTTTATGATCATATAAATTGTGTACAATGAGGTTATGAGTTGATAGTTAAAATTTAAAAGACAAATCTTATTTTCTCCTTTTTAAAGCGTTTAAATAAAAGCTTTTTCTAAAAATGATTTTTTGCTTATAATTTATTTTTTACTTTTTAGTTAACACTGGCTAGGTTTCTCGCACTAGATGTCACATTATTTTTCTAATTATTCTCGGCAAGCCCTTTCATTTGATACCCGTATTGCAGATGTGCATAAATAATAATTATTCCGCCATCTTAGATGTTCCGCCATATTGGATTTACAAAAACGTTACATTTTTCAAGATACTTTCAACGAGCCCTTTCAATAGATATCCATATTGTAGAAGTAAACTAAAAATAACTATGCGGCTATCTTGGATGGTCTGCCATATTGGATTTAGAATGACGTTACACTATTTTTCGAGTTACTCTCAACAAGTCCTTTCATTTGATACCCATATTATAGAAGTTCATGAAATATAACTATTCCGCCATCTTGGATGGTCCGCCATATTGTATTTAGAATGAAGTCACAAATTTTATCGTGTATTGTCATCCAAACCAAACGTGTATACAAAATTTCAGCTCAATCGTACGAACATACCTTTCATTATATGAAAGCACAAAAAACTTGAATAGTGTCAATTCTATTGGATTTCAAGTGATGTCACATTATTTTTCTAATTGTTCTCGGCAAGATCTTTCATTTGATACCCATATTGCAGAAGTGAATAAATAATAACTATTCCGCCATCTTAGATGTTCCGCCATATTGGATTTAGAATAACGTCACATTATTTTTCGAGTTACGGTCAATGACCCATTTCATTTAATATCTATATTGTAGAAGTAGACCAAATAGATACTCGGCTATCTTCGATATCCTCCTTATGGGATTTAGAATGACATCACATTATTTTTCGAGTTGCTCTCAACGAGCCCTTTCATTTGATACCCATATTGTAGAAGTACATTAAAAATAACTATTCCGCCATCTTGCATGGTCCGCCATATTAGATTTAGAATGACGTCACATATTTTATCGTGCATTGTCATCCAAACTAAACGTGTATACAAAATTTCAGCTCAATCGGTTGAAGATATCTACTTCAAAATTGAGCTCAAAGATTTCACCCGAACCCACATACATACATTGCAAGTTAAATAAAAGCTTTTAATAAATAGTGTAACGAGAAACTGTAGAAAATTTAAACGAGATTAATATCTTGTTAGCTATTAATATACGCACTTTCTTAAGTCCTTTCTTATCTCGTCTAAATAAAAAGCAAACAAAAGAGGGTGTAAGCTTAGATAACAAACTGCGCCGGATTAATCTGAATTGCAAAGTAAGCTTCATTTTGTAATAAAATTTTCACTTATCGCTTACTTTATTAAATATTAAGAACGAAATATTAAAGGCCAGTCGTGGCGTAGGGGCAAGGTAGTTCGATCCCCGCTTGAGGAAATGAAAAATGTAATTTTTCCATTTCTTCGTTCTATTGTGTCTCACTCAACACACAGTGCCTCTATAATTCGGGAGAAAGTGGAGAGTGGAGTGCCTCTGTCTACCCTGCTACGTAAGGAATACGTGATGCTAAAGAAATAAAGATTTTAATATTAGTATTATTATAAAATAATATATTTAAATATTTTTAATAAGTTCTTAGTAGTGGTTAATATTAAAGACTTAAAATAGAGAATATTTTGTATAAAATTCAAATGCGTCACTAATTTTCTATTATAATATGAAAAATGGAGTATACTTGCACGTATAATTAGCGAATAAAAATTGACTTAGAGAAGGTAATTTTTTTAGTTACTTTTAGCTTTTACCTTATTTTCCTTACCTTTCTTTCCTTTTTGATTTTTCAAATCTTACTAATATTATAAATGTGAAAATTTGTCAGGATGGATGTTTGTTCCATTTCACATTTCACGAATTGACCAGATGTCCAGATTTTGTATAATTTATTAAGTGGGCAAAGCCGCGTTTGGACTGCTAGTATAATACATTTATTTCTTATTTACTTACACTCTACTCTAACTACGCGAAAGTCAAATATACACACTATAGAATTTAATTTAATCAAAATAGTGTGCAATATTTAACTTTGAGCTTTAACGAGAAATATTTGCAGAAATCTCCGCAAGCGGTGCTATTCCACTCTATCTACCTTTTTGATAAAACAAACAATCTACTGTTATTGACAAATTTAAGTTACGCTGCAGAAGGAGTTTTTGTAAAAGGACCAATATTAAGACTGTAAACGCGACAGCTTGTGGGTTCCATTTCCACTGGAAGTAATAAAATATTGAACATTTCCATTTCTTCGCTCTGGCGTCGAGGCGAAGCGAAGCGTTGACTTCCACCTTTATACTAGAGATACAACGCGAAGCTAAAAATACACGTAAACCCTACAATAATATAATTAACAAACAAAAAAAATGTTTTTCAATAATCGCTCATAGCGTAGCGTGAGCAAAGACACGTTGCTTTTATTGTAAGAAAGTTATATTAAATGCAGGATCCTTTAAACATTTTATTTGGCACGTACGAGACAGGGCGATCGTTGTAGCTACTGCGGTCCCGATGCGGTACCAGCGGAAAATTTATGTACCACTGTGCAAGGCTCCCATGCACCCAGAACCTTCTAATAAAGGTATACAGTAGCGTTTCATTCCAGCTGCTCGCTCTACACTGCCGACAGATTTTAATACTTGCTGAAACTTCTCCTACTTGCACACCGTTCTAAAGCGAATGGCTGCGCATGTTCACAGACTATGTTATATTGTTGGTAGACATTGAACTCTTAGGGCCAGGCACTTTTAAATATTAAGTTGACTAAGAATTTTAAATTAGAATATTAGACGCCGCGTCTCGGACAAGTTAAATATTAATAACGCCATCAAACGGAACTTGGGGGAGGCTAAAAATAATGAATTTTTAATAGTGCCGTCTTTAGCGACGAGCAATCAATGTAATGAGGTAGCAAGTTTACGCTCGCCCTAGAAACCAACATAAATTAAAAACTAATTCCTCTCTCGATTTTTTCTCGATTATTTAATCTGGCAACATTATTATCGATAAGAATAACAAGTTAACTCACTTTAAAATTTAACTTAACTAGGTAACTTGAAGAACAAGTCCCATTACATGCGATGGTAGATAAAAAGGCTGAGGGCATAATTTAAAAGAACGTACGAGTACAATGGAGGCGTTCTTTTTGTTTGTTTAAGCTTGTTCTTACCTTAACAGGATAAGTTCATATTTCATAATTATGACATTTCGTATAGGCCTTGCTCTGACCATGACACCTTGTAAAGCCATTTAATATATGTATGTAAATTTAATATAATTTTACATTATTGTACAGATGTGAATAAAATATATAAATATACAAGGTATGACTATAACGCGCCGGTTTTGGGTTCGATCCCCACTCGATGAAGTGAATAATTATTATTTTTAGAAATATAACAATTCTCTTCATTATGAAACAGCCCAACTACCGCGGTCGTTAGGACTGAACTAATATCGATTTCTAACATACAAGTATTTTAAATTATTTCAGAGATATTTGATAAGCTAACTCATGTAAACGTAGTTAGTTAGGTTGGTTTAATGGTGCAGGTTCTAACGTTGTGTGTCTTTGATTCCAACTTGCAGCAAGGAATATTTAATATCATTTTCAATTCCCCGATATAGCCAGTCGCTAGGCTAAACAGGCTTATTCACTCTCTTAATTCGATTATTTTCTAAAAATTGGGAAATGTGGAGAATACCGCCACAACCTTAATCTTACTGCCTAGCTGAACCTAACTATAGTTTACCACAAGACTATCAACTAAGATCCATTTCTGTTTAATATAAAATGAAAATTGTAGCGAAATTACGACGTAACAATTAAAATCACCTTGACAGCGGTCCCGCAGCTCATTTGTCTCTCTAATAAATTGTTTTTCTCCGCTTTCACCCGTTCTCCGTAATTTGTTCGATATATCATTTGTCGCCAGGATGAGGATTAGTCGAGCATCGCTCCGAGTACATCTGTTCGTATGACTGAGACAAGCCTCTTGTTTTACAAGTGTGATCCCCCCTTGACAAAAATAAGTAATCACCAGTATTATTTACAGATACAAAGTCTTTTGGTTTTCTTGTCATGTTCACGCTGTATCCTGAAAGGAGCAGGATAGGTAGAGAGTAGTTTTAATACACTCCATTCTCCATTTTACGACCAATTCTGGAGGCATTACGTGCTGCGTGTCGAAAATCGACTCAGAGTGAAGAAAATGAAAATATTAATTTTTATTTCCTCGAATAGGAATCGAACCTACAATCTGTCGCATTTGCAGTCACATTCATTTGACTGACCTCAATTTCGTTCTATGTCGTATTTCGTTCTATAAAATAATTATTCATTATACAGTCCAGAATGGGCTGAATGTTTTTATAATATTAAATACAGATTGGTCCCATAATTTGTTAATATAAAAATTACAAAACAAACACGAACGAATAACAGCAAATAATAAGATAGAATAATATTAAGGAATATATGTATATAAAAGAATGTCGAAATACGATTTCGCTAAAGGAAGAGGTAACGAAAAGTAAACATACGTATGATAAAATAACGCCGCCCGCAAAACCGAATTAGAATTTTTCCTTTGTGCTTCAACGGCATTGTGTTTTGTGTTTTCTTTTTATTAAAAGTAAGAAAAACTAATAAAAATTGAACTTTTTGGACAGTGTAATAAATTAATGTTAGTATATTCACATATTTTGAACATTTTAATTTTTTTAATGGTAGTAGTAATAAATGAATGTATTTTTTAATTTTGTTAATATTATTGTATTTTTATTGTAATTAACATAATAAATATAATTATTTTGTCCTGTTAGTAAGCTCTAGATTCTAGAAGCTTATCTCAAACTAAAAGTTCACGCAGTTTAATAACAAATAACTAATAAAGAATCTCTTATGGAAATAAAATACATACAGTACTACTTATATATGTCACTGTATAATACAAACCCGTACCCACAAATAATTATTAGTACTTAAGCAAATGTCTTCTTAATTATGTTTTTTACTCAAACTTTGAAAAAACAAATACCTATTATAATCACAATAAGACCACCAAATTAGAAACGTTTTTTTACAATACATATTTTTCATGTTTTACTTTATAACGAGATAATAAATTCAGCAAAAAATGTTAAGTAATGAAAGAAAGAAATTAAAAATTAACAAGCAAAAATTACAAGGAAACATTTTTCCAGAATATCTAATTAAAATTACGTACGTAATTAAATAATTTTCTAATAATGAAAATACCTGTCAAAATAAGTGAACTGCGTACATAATGGTTTTATATAATAGCTGTTTAATATGATACGCTGTGTTTGTGGGTTCGAGTCCAACTCGAGAAAGCGAATTATTTTCATTTCCTCGTTTAAAAAATATCTACTTAGCACATAAGGTTTTTTAACTTCACTCTGTATCCCGCATATATCAGTGTAAGCAGAGGGAACCAGGTAAGCTAGTTTTAAAAACTCCATTCCCATTAAGATACTTCGGTTCCCCACTTTCTACCGAATTCTCAGGCGTGTTGAGTAGGAGCTCAACGATGATCACTAAAAGATGATTTCTCGAAATTCTCATTAGAACGGGAAAAGACGAGATTTTGCATTTTACGTCTTAAACACAAGCAATGTTGCGGGCAACGGTTGGCTAATTAAAAAATTATAAAAGCTATTTTATTTTTTATTTTCCATGCAGAGTATTATATAAAAATGTGTTATTTTTTTGTAGCGGAGGTGGGCAGCTGTGAGGTGCCACTGGGCATGGAAAATGGAATGATATCCAACGAGTCCCTTGCTGCCAGTTCCAGCTACGACCAGAGCGTGTCCCCGCTCAGTTCCAGGTAAAATATTAGGTTACAAAAAGCTATTGTGTTACTTTTAACGTTCAAATATTTTAATAACAATATATGAATGTATACTATTTGTAAGATCTTTGTTTTTCACGATTATTACAAATTTCATTTAAGAAAGCTGTGCAGGTTGGTGGCGAGATTCACCATTGAGGTATTTATTGGCTATATAGGCTATATAGGCTAAATAAGCTATTAATCCGGTTAAATAGTCTATTATATATATACTAATTTATTTTACAAATCTTAATAATTCATAACTTTTAAATCTCACATACATTTTTTGATCCCTTTGCATATGCCTTAAGCATTTAATTTCGGGCCAGTAACTGTTTGTTTCATTATAATATGCTTCAAGCTAATTGCCCTGAAATCGATATCGGAAATTTAAACGTCCATTGTCTGACAACTACAAAGCATCCATGATACGGCAGAGTTGTTACAATAATTGTGAATCCGGCGACCACAAAATGCTCATATTAGCTAAAACAATTAACGAGGGGGTTTCACATTCGGGCTCTAAGCCCGCATAAGCCTGACACTAGACAATAGAACGAAAACTCCGCGCTCGTTAGAGAATTTCAGTCACAGAAAATTAAATTTTCATATAAATTCTGTGAGACTATGATCCTACGTAAGCCTTTCGGGCCTCGAGTCTTTAAAGATAACAAGATATAAGTTGTACTGAATATGTCAGTCTTATCACCCAAATTACTTTACATGGGGTCAAAAGACATTCGGCAATTTTAATTCAACATCCAAGCTCTTTGTTCGCCTTGTATTTTGGAAGAGATTAACATACCTATAGGTTTTCAAAATAAAATAACCGCCATCGCCTAAACCTTAATTATTGAAGAAAAACACATTTCTTACAGAAATAATGTTAACTATAAGATATATCAGAAAATTATAATTATTACTATTAACGTATTACTTTTTTATATCAATTAACGTATTTCGTATACATTTGTAAACAGGATAAGAACAGAAATACGCGGTGGCGCGTGGTGCCCCAACGGACTGATATCGCCCCGCAGCCGTCAATACCTCGAAATAGATCTACATGATGAGTACTTGATCACTGCCACTGAGTCACAGGGGAGATTCGCAAACTCGGTCGGAGTAGAGTTCGTCGAGAGCTACTCCGTCGAGTACTGGCGAGACGCACTTCGCAGATGGGTCAAATATAAAGACTTTAACGGCAGTCGAGTAAGTTTCTTTCTTTACATTTCCAACTTGAAGTTTTCTATGCTTCAAACTAATTTGATTTTAAATAGTGACTTACTGTCTATTCTTTAGAAAGCAAAGAGAATTAAAACACTTTGTACAACAGTGGTTCGATGCAATCTCATTTTAATATCAAATATGACAATATTAACTTATAATATTTAACAAAATACTCTCTTTTATATGTAGAATAAAAAAACAATAAAAAAACTATGAAAAATATACCACCATTGGGATATAAAGCATAATAAACATAACCAACTTTGATATCAATTTTGATTGACGTAAATTAAAAAAACAACTTTCTGATCAAAGATAAAGGAAGAGATCTCATTGTAAATTAAATCAACATCGAAATCTTATACTTATATTAAGACAGGTGCAAGAGTTTTAAAATTTATAAAATTTATATATTCAGTATTATTTATAGTGTTAAGACACTCCGTTTGCCACTTTCCGCTGAATTTTGGGGGCATTGCGTGTTGAGTAGTGGAACTCAACGCCGCCCTTTGCTTCGGCAGAGCCTTGTGCCCCTGCACCACAGCTGGCCTAACGTTTATTATATGTAGTTCATTCATCAAAAAAAGATGTTTTATAAGATCTTATAACACTCGACGTATTAGTTACATGTTATGTACTTTAATGTATTGGTATATGCATAATTTAAAATATAATCAAATGATTGAATATTTATTGTTTTTCAGTTTATTTTGCAAATTTCAAAAATTTTAGCAGCCACGTATGTAGCAGAGGTATACAACTTATGCTTTCATTAAAAGTAACATACATATTTAACCAGTAAACCTTTCACAGCTAATACCAGGCAACGTCAACACTTATACGCCACGTAAGAGTACTTTGGAGGCCCCATTTGTCGCATCAAAAGTGAGATTCTTCCCTTACGCTGCTCATCCAAGAACTGCCTGCATGAGGGTAGAAATCTACGGCTGCCGCTGGAAACGTAGGTACAACAAGCGTAAGATGATATAGCTGGCGTAGTCCCGGGACCTCTGCGAAGTATGCCTTGCGACAGCATTGGTTATATCACTAAGCTATTTATTTATTAACCTTACCTTAATTTAAGCTGTGCGATTTCTTACGCCGTGAGGCGGCGTATTCATTGAATCCATATTTCCACAGAAGCTCTTGTTGCATATTCTGCACCCCAAGGTGGGGATATGCAGGCGATGACCGGGGGTGCCCGTTTCGAGGACCTGTCGTATGATGGCGTCTTGCGTAAAGGAAAGATGATCGATGGACTCGGCCAAATTGCTGATTCGTTCACTGGCCCTAATGATTTTGAATTGCCAGATCCATTAGATACTGGAGGTGAACATTAAATAAATTAAAAAAAAAAAACATTTTAAATTTTATACTTATTTCTGCTTTGATTAAATAAAAAATTGATTATTAAATTTTAGGAACTCGTTGGGTCGGTTGGAACAAAACAATGTTATTAGAAGATGAGATAGAAATTACATTTAACTTTACTGATAATCGATTATTCCATCACGTCGATATACATACTAACAATATGTTTACAAAGGACGTGCAGGTGATTATTGAGGCATTTGTACTTCTTTCCCATTATAGTTTAAAATAATATCAAATATTATTTGTATCCCCAGCTTTTCAAAGAAGCGGAAGTTTACTTTTCTCTCGAAGGAGAACGTTGGCAGGAAGATTTTATTTCATACGAACCGAAACAAGACAGAGTCTCAGAGCACGCCCGCATCGTCCACATTGATATGGAGAACCGCACCGCAAAACATATAATGCTCAAATTAAAATTTCAACACGAATGGATTTTAATAAGCGAAGTTACTTTTAAATCAGGTAAAAATATTTTTTTAAATATTTATTAATTATTTTTCTGTTCAAAATCATAGGTCTCGAATAAATGGCAAATTTATTTCGTACTTCAAACAAAATTCGTTTTACCTTTAATGTAAATATAATTTGCTCGTATAAAAGAATTCTAGGTAAATTACTCAAAGCCAATTGAGTATAATTTGTTTATAATTTGTTGGCAACTCTTTTTACACGAACCCTATAAACGCCTAATTCTATGGAAAACATCCCTTCTATGAATGCCGTGATTCACAACAAGTCAAATCGTTTATCTAAACAAACCGTTCGTACAAATAAATATAGAGGTCTTGTAAATTAAATTGAAATATTTATATATTTTTACTACTATTTCTTTAAATCATCATACCACACTTACAAGTATATCGATTAAACCAGCCATAGTTTCAGGACAGTAGGTGGGCATATTTATTTTGTTTTGTATGAAATGAACTACAAATATAAGTTTGTAATGATTTTTTTTCTATGAAATACGCGATTTCGAGATCTTCGTCTTGACAGACGGATCAAAAAATCTTAATAGGGTTCCGTTTTTACCTTTGAGTTTCGGCGCCCTAAAAATAAGAAAGTATTTCTTGTAATCGATGACGCCACAAGCAAATTTAGAAAGAAAATTGGATGTCTTATTCACTAAATAATTTTGTATGGTACCGATACTTAGAATAAGCAACCAAATCCTATTTATTATACTATCATATATAAAAAAGATTTTTTATTATACTGAGTGCCATTTATAAAAACTTTAGGGTAGACGTGAATTAGAAGGCTCAGTTGAAAAGTAATAAGAGCTCCCACGGGGGCCCTCGGCACGAGCTCTAATTATGACTATAGTAAAGGTGGAAAAGTGTAATTTACAAAAAAAACAGTAATTTTTGCATTTTTCAGATTTAGTGATATAGGCAAAAACAAATTGACAAGACTTAATTTTTTAACTTCATACAATTTACAACATTGATAGGATACTTTTATAATAGCGCAGAATATTTCAAATTAGAATTTAAGACACAAAAATTCTAATTTATTACACACTCAAGAATTTTATTTGAAATCTATATTAATCTACAATTAAAGTTGAATTAGATCATAGTGGGCATGAAAGGATTCGACCGGTTAACAAAAAATCAATAACTGTGAGCTTAATAAAAACGACATCGAAATACAATTAAATGTTTTGCTTCATTCAAAAATCCACTTTTTACTGTATGATCGCATCGAGTTGGGATGCTCGTAATTGCTTTTAAATTGTAAAAGTTCAATTGCAAAAGTAATTCGCATCACTTTCATTCTTATCGAATAATGAATCTCCAGTGTGATTTAATAAGATTTTACTATCAGTTTATAGGATTGATCCAATTCTATCTATTTTTATTCATTTCAGAGAAATTTTAAAACTACTTTTTTTTCGTTTATCAAATTGAAACTATAAATTGACATTTAGCTGAATATTTAAGTTAATTTTGCTTTATAAATATGCTTGAAGGCAGTCGTTGTTCAGTGAGATGGCGTATAAGAATTGTCAGTTCGATTATTACTCGGTGGAATATGGTACGTTTTTATCGTAAATGCTCTGGTACGTAAAAGTGTCCGTTAGATTCTGTTTAGCAGCTGAACTTAGCGCCGTAGTATCTAGACACACGGCAGCGCGTCAAGCCAAGTTCAGTAAAACAGAACTGGCGAGCAGCATTGTAATTTTACAAGAACCATTTGAAGTCCTGGTTAACTCCTACATAACTCAAATTTAATAATAGCTATTATCATAACCATTAAAATCGTTACTGTTAAATTTGTTTAAATATAAAAAAATTGTTAAAAATATAGTTTTTTCATGTTCACGCTGTATCCTGCACATAGCAGAGTAGACAGAGAGAACCTAGTATAAAAACACTCAGTTCCACACATTCCGCCGGATTTTCGAGTTATTGCCACTCAAGAGAGTGGCGGAACTTAACGGCACGCTTATGCCTTTAAGCCAGTGCGAATAAATGAAAATACTTAATATTTCATTTCCTCGAGTGTGAATCAAACCATCAACCTGTTTACATATACATTACGCCCCTGCGAGACGACTGGCCTCTTCAAATTCGAAATTCACAGTAGAAGTCATAATTATTTAAAAAAAAAAACATAAACCTAAAAATCAACATGTCATACAAATCTACGTAAACCACACACCCAGTGGATAGAAATGTCAGGATTAAGATTATTCAATAGACCACACAAACACAACAGGCCACATTACTGCCTAGCTATTGAGAACTGAATTATAAAAAGCAGCTATACTCGTACTTCAACATGGATTAAGGTCACGTTTTATACGGATAATAATTGAGGCGTAAACCACCGCTGACGATAGTGTTGAATATATAAAGAAAAATACACACGAGTTGAGTTTATATGGAGTACATACATTCCATTCCATTGTAACGGCCAGTCATGGCACAGTGGAATAAGCGGGCTGTGAGTGTGATAGGTTCTGAGTTCGATTTACACTTGCAGCTAATACCTCCAGATTTCGGTGGAAAGTGTTGAGCGTAGTGTTTTAAGACTCAGCCTCTACTCAGTAGAGACTCTCTATTCAGTAGAGACTTCAGTATTTTCCTTTAGATCCCTCTCGGTATTCTTTTAATGTTTAATTGTATTACTTACTAAGTTAATTATTAATATTTATTTGTATACAACATTATGTACAATGGTAATAAATATTGAAAATAATATGAACTGTAGTGAAATTTTGAACTTAACTTTCCGTTTGTTTTAGCACTCTTAATTTTATCAATATCCCTTACAATTTATATATTAAATAAATAATTTTTCTATACAAATAGCAAGAAATATATGCCAAATAGTTAGTTGTTAAGCTAAAACTAGATATGTTTTACCAGATTTACCCTACATATTAAACTAGTGAGTGTAGTTAGAAATTAGAAGAGTATCAAGTGACTTTTGGCAGGCAGTACCTACTGTGAACTGGCGTTGTGCCATTCCCACCTCTGTTGAGGCTTGGTTCTAGTTATATTAGTTTGACATATTAGCTAACGAGTGTCGCTTACTTGAGTAACAAAATAATGTTTGGGATTACTCCAGTTTTGAATAGTTAACATATTCTTATTTATTTTCTATTGTTGTATTTTTTAATGAAAATCTTACCGGCCCATACAATACGTACCTAATAGTTTTTAAACTAACCATGAATAAAGAATACACTACTAAATATTTTTTTTAAAAGAGTACTATAATGTTTTTTTTTTTGTATTTTTATTCAAATGATAAATCAGGGCAAAGCTAAACACATTTTTTTAGGCGCGTTCAACTAATACAAAGAACGAAAACAGTCTTTACGGTTTCTAAGTAATGAGACGACGACTAGCTGTAAAAAGTTTTCGTGAAATCTGGTACCATAATCCACGTAATCTGCCGCCTTCCCACCAACGCAGTGCACAAAACCCGCCCGTTCCCAACTTAGCTCCATCTCCTTTGTGAAACAACAATTAGGTCTGCGCTCGACACCTATTCATTTGGCCGCTTTGTCGTGAGCTTAAGACAGGACTGTTTTCCTTCATTCAATAGGCAAAGGTATAAGATTCACCAGCACTCTTCAAATATCAGTCTAAACTATCTTCAAAGCTGATTTTTAGTGGATCAGTTCGACTGTATTTTTTATGTTTATTACCTCAGAGGTTTTGACTGGGTGAACCGATTTTGATTATTCTTTTTTGGAAATGTTATTGGAAAGCTGGTGCTTTCCGCGTGGTCTCAGTTTAATTTGATCCATTTCTGACAATGTTATGCATAAGAAAATCACGTAATCACGTAGCATTAAATATGTGCGCGACAAATGGACGAATAACACTCCGACCGATTCCGATGATTCTTTTTTTTATTGGAAAGGATGCACTTCAAGGGTAGTGTAATGAGAGTTTGAATAGATTAGATTATTCATATTATGGAATTTAAAGGTTACAATTATATTCCAAAAAATATATGGTAATATATAAAACTCAAATATTAAATTATCTCGTCTCTTACAGTACCAACTGTTGTGAATTCGTCGGCTGAATTTCTGGAAGAGTATTATCGAACTGATAATCCGCCGTATTCAAGGAAGAAAAGGAACTCCTCACTTCGAGTATCAGTGGGTCTGGCTTGTGGTGCCTTAGTAGGAGGAGGGGCTTTCATAGCGGCTACAGCTGTTATATTAACAAAGAAGACCCGGAGGCGAATCCCAGCAATGCTGAAGAAACCGTTCTGCCCCTCCCTTAGGAACTCAAATGCAAGGAACAATCGGAGAGCACCGCGTCTAGCTTTAGCACTAGCAAATTGCCCGCCTATACATATGCTGCGGTATATATATTTAATTGTATTAATTTTTGTTTTTACCTTTGTTTTTGGCCAGCTTCACGCTGTATCCCGCACATGGCAGACAGAGAAAACCTAGAGTTGTCACGCCATTCCCCACTTTCCGCGGAATTGTTCGAGTCATGGCGTATTGAGTGGCAGAACTCTACGCCGGACTTTTAACTTGGAGCCAGAACTAAGAAATGAAAATAATAAAAATAATAATTCCCCGAGTGGGGACCAAACCGACAATCGTTCCGTTACAGTCACACCCCTGTGCTCCTGTAACCCAACGGCCTCGATTAATTTTTGTATTAGTGGAAATTGTATCATTAATTTGAGTTTCCAAATATAGGCCGGCTGTGGTTGATGAAGATTATCGAGAGCCTTATAACATATGGAGGGAGACGCTTGGTCGTCGAGATAAGCGCGAAATACACGACCAAAACGAATATAATGGTGAGTTTTGGGTACTACGATATTCAAAATCATATATTGTAAGTTCATATTATTATTTTTATTATTATTGTTAAGTGAATCTTGCTAAAATCCAATAGGGAAAACTGCACTTAAATCGATAACGCTATTTCTGAGATTAGCGTGAACAAACGCACATACGAACACACTAATAGGCAAATAGACAATCAAAAAAATTTTATTTTGGGTTCTATTACATTAATATAGGCCCCCAATAGCATTTTTCTTATATATCTCCCATGTACGACAAAGATCCATTACGATTTTATTATAAGTATAGATACAATATAATTCAGTACCTTTAGTGCTAAATCATTTTTCTTTAGTATATTTGAGAATTGCTTAGAGTCGTACTTATGTAAATGATAGAAAAATAATCCTTTTAAAAACATATGTCCAGAAATTCCACATTGATAATGTGAAATTGAAAGATATAAAATAATTATATTACTGTCGACTCTCGACTGAGCACTCCAGCCTCGCTTTCATTTTATTCTTTATCACTATTTAGTATTTATGAGCTCACTCGTGGCGCAGGGATACAGGTGTGTCACTGTAAACGTAACAGGTTGCGGGTTTGATTCCCACTCGAGAAAATAAAATATTGATTATTTTTTTTCTTCACTCGAGTGTACAGGCAAAACGCGGCTTTGAGTTCCGCCACTCAACACGCAGTGCCTCCAGCATTCAGCGGAAAGTGGAGAGCGAAGTGTCTTAACACTAGGCTCCCTCTGCCTATCCTGCTACATGCAGGATACAACGAGAAAGTGACGAAGAAAACACAAAAAAATCTATTTACGGACCCATTAAGGGCCCATGTTACCGTTAATAAAATACCTCGTGGGCACGTATGGAACCAACACAATGGATCAAAGGAACTTCATTAATGTTTCACCAACTCAAGTTACGAAAGCAATTTAAAAATATAATTATTTTAATTCAAAAATTGTTTCAGAAAATATAAACAACGCTGCGTTTATTTTCACTGTAGGTACTTTGTATAATGAAAGTAGTGTATCTGTAGGCTTTATCAAAAAGAAAAATAATTTGAGGAAAAAATGTTTATTTCATTTATAAGTTATATAAATAAAAAGTTATTGGAATTGATTTATATAAATATTAGTTGAAATAAAAATACACCCATACGCGATACGTTTTCAAATAAAATAACGATTCGAACTTTTGTTATTTTTGCCTATCACAACAGTATCCATTTCACGGAATATTTTCTTATTTATAAAATTCATTTATACAATTTATTTAAATAAAACATGCCTCTTTGATGAGTTCAGAAAAATCCATTTCAAAATATCATATTAAATATTTGTTTTCAAATATATCTATGCACACAAAGATAAAAATTTACAATGCGGACCTGACCCTAATTGTAAACGAGGCTACTTTTACAAATGAACAAACTACTGTAGGCTATGTACGGTAGGATTTTTATTACGAAGGGTGCGCCCCCATTTATATCCGATACGACATAAAAAAACGCCTGTAATTCTGTCTGGTCTTTAATTATTTAGTTTCTTTGCTTAGGAGCAATTTAGTGTAATACTTATTGAGATGTTGATTTTAAATCTTGCAATGGAAGTTAAAACTTCAGTAAGTATAAAATTTGAAAAAAAAAACTTTAATGTTTTGCCTTTTTACTTATTTCTTTATTAAAAAATCAAAAGTAAAGCCAGATAGGTGAGAAATTTCACTTATACACCTTATCTGGCTTAATCAAGCTAATATTTTCAATTAAAATACCTTCGTTTTCCGATCCGCACGAGTTCTTCGTACTCCTTCCCAGTTCTAGTTAGCCCTCCCACAACACTCCACGCGATTCTTCACAGCACTCGTTAGACTCTCGAGGGCACTTGACACTGGTTTGTTACATTCCCTCGCTACCTCTACTTTAATTTCATAACTTGTATCTTTTACTTACGCTGATTTATATAAAATTATATTAGATAAGTATAATGCTTGAATATAACGGTGTACGTTTGTTATTGATTAAATAACCTTCAATAGTGCTTCAATAGCTATTAATTGTGGATTCAATTCCCACTCGGGGGAATGAATTTTACGCATTTAATGTTTTCATTTCATCTCTCTGAAAAATAGGTAAAGTGCGGCGTTGTCTCGAGAATTGCGAAAAATGGGGAACGGAGTGTCTTAACACTAGGTCCCCAGGTTCACTCTGTTTACCCTGCGATATATGTATAAGGACTGGCAATATATTTTAATGAAAATATCAAATTAAAAGCCATTTCCACTGATCCACAATCAGTTTAAATAGCAGAAGTATGACAGTCTACACGAAATAAAATCTTTTAAATTGGCCTCTTATGTGGTCTCATCACATGTTAGAACCAACACCTGTCCCGTTTCGTTACATGAATGCAAGGAAGTCTTGGGTATATTGGATACTCACAAAGATATTTCAGGCTACGCTCGTTACTGCGGCCGGACGTCCGCTCTGAAAGACACCCATTGTTCAGAATCTTTATTGAAAAATGATGTGCCTTTACCAAAGGATAATAAAAGGGTGCCGTATTAGTTTCGTCTCACAATACGATAAGATTGTAAATTACTTTATATATCCTCGTTTAAAATGTTTCCTAAGCTCTCTAATAGGGGGTTAAATCTTTTGTTTAGCAGTGAGTGGGTAGGGGAGACGTAAGGTACGTTAGGATCGTAACTTCGTTAAGAGTATTAGGTATACAAGTGCTTGTTATATGAACTTGTTTAAATAAAACAAACGTAATTTGTGAAATCATTTCGAATAGTTTTTACTATTTTTATAATAATTGAAAAATAACTTGACTACTCGTATTTGCAATTTGGGTAGATTAAAGCTAACCATACTTTAGCTAAATTGTTTGTTTTCAAACAACAAATTAAAAAAATATTCATAATTTTTAATTCAATAACTTATATTAATTTCAACAGAAATTTGCGAGGACCCGGAGTTCCCAAGGCCCTATATGATGAAGCGGCCTGACCCTCACGAGAGCTTCTACGCCGCTACGGACATCATTCACCATGTAAGTTTTAAATTATTTCATAAATTTATATTATTGCCCCCTTATATAGAATTATTAATTAGCAAATTTATAAGAAAACCAGTGGACCTGAACGCGGCTACGTCGCGGCCGCGCGGCCGCTTGAACTATACGAATATTTATTAAAATAATATATTTATAAAATTATTTTCAGTTTTCAATAGAGATATGCGTTAAGCAAGCTCATTTTAGGAGATGTTTTCTAACAAACTTTGCAAATCGTTGCTCAGCAACGGTCGAATAAATTGAATGTCAAATAAATGAGTGTTTTAATATATTGGTATATATCGAAAATATTACAAATATGAGATAAAAAGTATCCTATGTTCATTCCGAGACCCTCAAGTATCTTTATATGAGTATTTTATCATAATTAAATTAGCGGTTTGGCCCTGATCGCGTAAAAGATAGACAGACAGACAGAGTTACTTTCGAATTTATAATATAGATATGGAAGGCATGGATGGATAGCAAGTCTTTAAAGTATAATCAAATACATAGATAATCAAGACGCATAGAATATGTCTGTAAGATTTATATGTGCAATATGCACACACTGCACACACAGACATATTCACAGATTGAAATCTAATAACATCATGTACACAAATATCTATATCAATCGCGTTAATTTAGCAGCGCGGTTAACATAACATCTATTCTAAATCTAATCCAATTTGGTTTCCAATTTAGAAAGTGATCATAATCTCTGTCACTAATGTGAATTTCAGAATTCAATTTGTATGAACAAGAGCCTGCATGTTCGCTTGCGAATATAAAAAAAGAAATATTTAATACTATGCTTTTAAAAACTTTTTACATATTTTACATACAATAAAAAATATAGGTCATTAGTAAATTATTAGCAAAACCAACCCAAGTGATAAAAGTACTGTAGAATATGCTCGGAGCTATAAATTGTATGAGTCTAAACTTATATGATTTACTTGACACCTCTGAACAGTTCCAATATACTGGAACCTGGCTGGTCCTGGTCCTGGCTCCATCAAAACACCAGCTTATTAATACCATAACATCGTAAAGTCACCAAAGCTACGTATTATTTTTACAAATGGTTTGACTTCAGATTCTTAGACTTTATTACATAGTTTAAATAATTCAGGAGCTACTGTACATAGACAGACACACAGACACTTCCCCGGGCCTTAAAAAAGGATCTGAATACGTCATAACGTATAAAAAATCACTGAATATTACTTGTTATATGTATAGCAAAGTAAGCAGAGAGAACTACGCGTTACGATATTCCGTTTCCAATTTTCCGCCGTATTACGGAGAAATTGCGGATTAAGTTGCGGAAATCAACACCGTATTTTACTTCGATTTAAGGCTCTAAATATTTCATTTCCTCGAGTGGGAATCGAACCTACAAGCTATCGCGATATTATATCGTCTACGGTTGAACCAGCACGTAAAGTATTATATTAAAATATGGAAAGGTGGTGGTGATTTCCCGCAGGAGTCCACCGCCGTGCCCGCGTGCCCGCTGCGCTCCAAACATGCCAATTGATCGTTAATTTATAATGAGCGCCATTGTTCGCCGCATTACACATAATTGGATTTCTGCGAAGATTTTTAGTAGCCAAGTTCTATTGTGAGCGATATGATACGAAGTTTTCGTATGTTTTTAATGTTATGTAAAGATATAGAGTATTGGGATTTTCGATGTTGTTAAATAATAATTTGGTAAGATTTATGTAAAGATTATTTTTTTCAACATATAACTTTATATAAGAAGAACTAATAGTAGTAGTTCTTTTTTTGTAAGTTAAAGGTTGCCTGGTAGAGATCACCTGTGGGTGATAAGGCCATTTTTATACCGTTTTTCATTTGTTTCTTTGTTTTCTGTTTTTTTTTTGATTAAGTTAAAATAAGTAAATAAGAAATATAAGATAATTTGAAAAAATACGTAGAATATAATCAGGAAATAATAATATTTATAGTTCATTTGCTCGATCTGAGGAGATAAACATGTAATTTTCCTAAGTGAAAATCAAATCAATGACCGTCGCGTCTATAGTATTTGTGCCACGGCCTCCTGTTAATTAATTGCTAAAATGACGATCCTGATTGCTAGTTAAAGCAAATTCAGATAATAGCATCTATAATATGTTTGTTTTCCTGATCAACCTGAACAAACATCATATTCAATACAAGCAAGACGCAAAGATTTTACAAAAATTAAGAAATAGAAACTTCTCCACTTTTCTTTCTCTCTTAAATAAAAAAAATATAACTACAGAGATATCTAATTAAATAAAACGTAGTTTCCTGACCCAAATAACCCTCACGGCTAAATCTACCGAATTACAGACAAACCCTTTCATTGTCTCGTAACCGACACACTATCATCAAATGGTGAAGTCCTAATTGAATTGTCTGAAAACATATTTAGTTCGTTACAAAACGCCTAATCGAAGCGAATGAACTATATTAACAGATTAGTAAACCATAATACTGGGTAGTATTACCCACTACTACCCCAAATTACTTAGCAAAACTATTAAAAAAAGTAATATTTTAAATTAGTTACCCAAAGTTATTATATAAATACCCCTTTAATCGGCAGAGATCTACAATTTTATGAAATAATAATTTTCGATATACAAAATAACGTTGGAAAATTAGCATTTTTATTGCTTTTCCAATATAATCAATTGGTGGTTGTCCTTACTGATACACCGTATATATATACTCTCTTATATAGAACTTTAGATAAATATTATTATTCAAACGGTGGTAGTGTCCAGACTCTTTGTTTGGTCAAGTGTAACTTATCAAAGTTTCGCGTTTGCAATTCGCATTCACAAAGTAACCACCGATGTTTTAATACAAGCTTAATTAATGATATTCAAAGTGAAATTTGATACTCGAACCGCATATAATTACGAATTTCTCTATTATTATCTTTCAATAGAGCTGTGAGCTCGAGACTGCGAGCGAGAGAGCTGTAGACGTGACAGGCTGTGGGTTCGATTCACACTCGAGGAAATGAATAGAGCGAGGGCGAGGCATGCCGAGGAATGCCAATGCGGAACGTAGTGTTCTAACACTAGGTTCCCTTATCTACCCTGCTGTGTGCGAATACAGAGTCACGCAAAAATACAAAAAAGCAGCTAAAATTATGTAATTATAGAAAATCCAAGTAATTTTAAACTAAATTCAAATTAATTGAAGGTAATATATATTATAATGAATGTACAGATCGCATTGTCCAATGTTCCCTATTGTAGGGGAACTCTGTGTCTCCGGGGCATTTGTACAGGTGGCGGCTAATTACGTACACCTACCGTATAAATCCAGTACGATAATTAAGGTCATGGAACCTTAATCTGGCATCATCCAATACAGTGATACACTTGTAAGAGTTCACATTAAGTTAATAGTTTAATAACAATAAACTAAAAACATTGTTTAAAGTATTAGTTGTTTATGACTCTGTTACGTTATAAAAACGCTTAAAAACCTTATACAGCTTCACGCTGTATCCCGCACACAAAAGGATAGGCAGAGCCTGGTTTTAAGCACTCTGTTCCCCACTTTCTGCCAAATTCTAGAGACATTGCGTGTTTAGTGGCAGAACTCAACGCCGCGCTTTACCTTAAAGAGCTAGACACCAGAGCGAAGAAATGGAAATCTAAACGTAAATAAATACTTCACTTCCTCGAGTGGGGATCGAACCCAAAACCGTCGCGTTACAGTCACACTCTTGTGCCGCTGCGCCACGACGGCCTTCCCAACCATATACATTACAGATTAATAAAAGATAAGCTTACTATGAAATCAATCTATACCTATAGCCTGATTTAAAGATTGGCAGACACACGTCGTCGTATGTACTATTATTGTCTATAATTAATGAACGACAATATCTAATTTGATTAAAATTGAGGAATATTAGAAATATTCTAATTAGAATTATTACATTACAAATATTACAGTTTTTATGATTAAAATACGAACTATTATTTCGGAATAATTGTATGCTTACTAATATAGCCAAGTCTAGCTACAATTTGCCTTAGATACAATTCAACCATAATTTAAAATATGAATTTATATTTTGCTAAATTAGAACACAAAAAGTTGACAAGAAAGTCTCTATATAAAATATCTGATAACTCCGCCTGCACGGGCTACACGATTTTGACTATTTCGTTATTTACCCGCAACTTCTTTTTCTTTAGTTAAAACGTGAAATTAAAAATTTCTTTATTCCCGTTCCGATCGAGAAACCTCGTTTAGTGCTTCTCTACACTCCCTAACCTACCTACATACCAAATTTCACTTTCTAAGTAGGTACAGTAGTTCCCATACTTCCCATCTATATCACAAAAACAATACAAAATTATGCAGTAGGTACTTGTTTAAAGACTGCCTTCCATCCACGTCCTATAAATAATATAAGGGTAACAGCAGACCGACCAATTTCATTCTCTTTGCTTATCCCCCAAGGAATATGCCATGGAGATGGATATGGATGGATATGGTTTTCTTTAGTATACATGGTTGCTGCTTAAATCTTCCAAGCAACATTTGAGGCCAGTCGTGGTGCGGGGGCACAAAATATATAAACGGGACAGCTTGTGGAATCGATTGACACTCGAGGAAATTAAATATTAAATATTTTCTTTCCTTACTTTCTGGTGTCGAGGCAAAGCGAAGAGTTCCGCCACTCATTGCCTCTAGAATTCGGAGGACATTGGGTAACGGAGAGTCTTAAAACTAGGGCAGGAACCCTGCTTTATAAGTTAATGTTTTTGAATGTTTTTTTTTTCTTATATATATAATAAACATCATATATTACTATAACACAAAGAAAAATTTAATTTTATGTTATTTGCCAATTACCGATATAAATTTATTTAATATTAATTTCAAATAAAAACAACTTAATTCAAGTCTAAGCGATGAGAGTTAAATATAAATGCCAAGCGCGTAAGTAATTATTTATAGAAAGAAGAATTGTCCCGCTTTAATTAATTACTTTGTTAGATGCCTTGAACACGTGTACTTGCTTTATAAAATTAAAATATGGCTTTTAAATTCTTTTTCACTCATAAAAAGACAAATTATTATGCTACGTATAACTCGTTTGCTATTAAGTATTTAATAAATTTAATTCTAATACTTAATATTAATTAAGTATTAATTTAATTTTAATATTTAATTTAATATTAAATCAATTTAATACTTAATGGCAAACGTGTTATAATTAAATAATATATTTAACGCGTACAGAAACTTAATATTGAAGATCGTCACAAATGGCGAAACTAAACGCCAGGATTTGTCTTTAATCCAGGGCAAGGAAATGAAAACTTCACTTGCTCGAGTTGAGAATCGAACCTACAAACAGACACCGTGCCGCTACGTTACGACGGCCTCCACATGTTTAAATATATATATTAGAAAATATACAAAAATATATCACAAATTTTTGTAAAAGAATTGTAGAAAAAGAAACATTTATGCTCAAACTTTTCTATATTGCAGATCAAATTTAAATAAAAAAATTGTAAAGCACAAGCATAAAACAAGCTATTCATAAAATTATTTTCTATTTATAAGTAATAATTATTTATAAAATAATATTTCTCTCGTATAATAATAACAAATAACAATCCGTCTATTAAATCTAATGACTTACTTTGTACCGTTCGCAATCACGCTGACAAAGACAATGGGTGGAAGAGTGAAGCATAAATTCTCGTTATTAAGGTTGCCCATCATTTATTATTAATAATTTGTAATACGATATCATTTAATTTATAAATTATTAATTTATAATAATAGTATTATTAATAATATCAACAATAATCCTAAATTTCTTATACATACTTAACTAAAATTACAACCAATTTTAAGCTTTACTGTTGTGTAATGTTCTCGAGTCGATAATGTTATCTTCGACGAAATTGAACAAATATCTACAGAAAACGTAGGTATGTTACGTAAACAATTGCTGCAAAAATAAGGAACTAATAGTAAATATTGTTCTTCTAGTCAATTGCTTTACAATAGTTGTAGAAATTTTATTTGATTTCCATTGAAGTGTAATCGAGTTTGAAATGGACTTTAGGAAGCTTGTGGATGGCAGCCCTAGATGCTATGAAGTCACAATTCCGCGCTAGTTACTCACGCCTCAGTAGAGTCAGAGAGGAAACGCTGGTGCTATACGACATAGTACATATATATATTAAATAATTAATTTTGTATTTTGCAAAAATTTTCATTTTTATTTTGTCTCAGTTATTTAATTAATTAATTTAGGCGGTCCTGGCGCGGGGGTACAAGGGTCTGATTATAACGCGACGATTGTGGCTTCAATCCCCACTCGAAGTACTGAATGATCATTTCTAACTACCTACTTTCATTTCGTCGATCTGGCACCCTTGAAAAAACCCGTTATTAAGTTTCACAACTCGAAATGTAACTAGAAAAATTTGGCAGAAAGTCTTAACACTAGGTTCCCTCTAACTACCCTGATGGATGCGGGATAGAGCGTGAAGCTGTTTTTTTTTTATTTATTTAATTTAACTTCTAATTTATTCATGATTAAGTAATTATCCAAAAACATAACCCAATAACGTTCCTTCTGATATAATTTTGCATAGAAGAAATTCGTCTAATTAAGTTATACAAATATGGTATGTTGGGTGAGTACAGAATTAATACAATTTGGCTAAAACATTGTCTTGCGGCTGCGTGTTATTCAAGCAAATATAATATACACTGAAGGTACGAGGAATATGTCGAAATACCACATCTAAGACGAGGGAAATATAAACATGGAGTGGCGTTACGTCAACAACCATACTACAGATAATTAGTAAACTGTAATGGTACTTATAAATGTCATTAATTATTTAACAGATTTTCTTTAAATTATTTTAGCAACTTTAAAATATTTGTACAACATATCTTCCATAATTGAAAATAAGTACTGATTGGTCTGACTGTCTTCATTTTATTGTAAGGTACTGCTGCTGGTAACTGCTGAATTAATTAATATTTAAAAAAATATTTAATGCTAGCAAATTACACATAAATCACTCATTTCACTCTTTTTGTGCGGGAAATAAATCAAAATTGAATAAAAATACAATAAAAATTAAAATACAACTTTAAATTGATTAAGATAAATCGTAATTATAATAAAATTTGTAGGTAATAATAACATATATTTATCAATTTATATATAAGCTGTATAGAATATAGATAACAAAACCAAAAAAAATGCCTCCGTGTCCTATGGAAGTCCATTAATATGACGGTACCCTGTCGTCCACCTCCTCCTCCACCTCCTCCACTGTAATGGCACTTCATGATCGAGCAATCCAACTGAACAAGACTAATTCTAAGCAATGTGCTCACATTAGTTAGGTCCATGGAGTTTGCTCAATTTGCTTGTTAACTGCTGAGATGTACATAAACTAAATAAGATCAAACACTCTCCAGTCTCTGGTACATCTTGAATTATCTTAAGCTTTGCTAAGCTAATTGTTGTAAGAGACACTTCTGTTAGCTGACACAGCTGAGAGAGCTATTAATTGAAATATTTAGATTTTCTTTCAATTACATGCATGTATCTCGAATTTAGCAGCAAACAGTGGTGCGACCCTCCTCTCCCCATTTTCCGCCGGATTCTGGAGAAATTGCGTGTTGAATGGCGGAACTCGCTACTAGGACGAAGAAATGAAAACATTAAATATTTGATTTCCTCGAGTGAGAATCAAATCTGCAACCACATATCACATTTAAAGTCACACGCTTATACCCCAGCACCACGATTAACCTGGTATTTTAATTAAATAAGTTTAAATTTACAATTTGTTCAACGTTCAACCCAAAATAAATATGATATATGAATTAACTAAATGTTCAAACCTGAGGGAGCATAAAGCGGAACAGGTACATATGTGCAATGTGCATGTGATGGAAATAAACAATATAAACGATAACAGCGCCATGTTTTCAGGCATAGTAAAAACAATAGAAAAAAACTGTATTCGATATGGCATCTAAAACAAGACTTATGACGTAACAGGAAGTTTGACGGGCAAACAGCGGCGGACGAGGGCACATTTTTCAATTTAAACCTTCCCAGAGATATGATAATCGAAGAATATTACTTTATTTTTTTGCTTTCGATTTAACATTTTATTTCCTTAAAATGGAAATATGGAAAAATCTCCCAAATTATTAATTATATGGATTAACTATTCTCGTATTAAAATGTCGTTTAATTAACATTTACTTTTCACGCTGTATCGCGCATTTAGCAAGATAGGCAGAGGAATTTCTCCTAGTAGGAATCGAACCCACGACCATAGATGCGAATCTATGGTCACTCGCTTGTACTACAGCGCTACAAAGGTCTGAAGCTTCAGTTTTTCGGTCATTAAAATTTTATATGACCCTGAAATTTTATTTTCACATTTTGTTAAAAAAATGTGACAAAAACAAAGAAAACAACTTGTTTTAAGTCTTTATTAATAATTTAATGATAATTATATATTTAAAGACAATATTATATATAAATTACTAATTTGCTAACGGTTTTATTAAATTAAATTAAATTACACTATTTTAACTGTAATAACGTTTTACAAATTTTTTAATCTTTTTACAATTTACTGTAAAAATAAATTTTCAACTGCCCCGACGATACATGAACTGTATATTATAAAATGTTTATTAAGCTAGAAAATGTTTTCACTTTGGAGTGCTTTAACCTTGTCTTTCATTAAATTTTAATGAAACCGAGCTGGAAATTTGGAATACATAGTTTGATACAATTTTTTTTTTAAATTACCAAATTATACATACAAGTCTTTCCAAAAATATATAATGTAAGTGTATAATTTTATCTTTTAAATGTCACATAGTCCAACGCCTGAAACTAGTCAAAACTAAAAATCTATACGAAAACAAAGCATAGTGGTATGCCCTTACAGTCCTCTATTACGAAATTGTCTTTATTATTTTAGTACACTCGTGAAAATTGTGAGGTCACACAAACTCCATACAAAAAAATCCAGGTATGGTGGCATATCAAATAAAAGTTGGCGGAATGCCCGTTTTTAGAATGTGTATACTCCTTTTTTTTTCTCCTCTTGCATAACTTCCAAAATACCAGACCGCCTATATGTAAATTTTACATAAATCTATTGTACCACATGAGAACAAAAGAAGAAAGAATGCTTTTGTAATTACAACTGCTGTATCGTTTTTGATATTCATTTAACAAGATAGTATCGATTATGTTTTTACAATTTTTAATAGTATTTATAGTTATTACTAGCGACCCTATTATTATTTATTGATAATTTTATATTATTATTTATAATTTTTTCGTTTTGTATTTGTTTTTGTAAAATTTTCTATACTTTGGGTTATATTATCGAAATTAACTTCAACCCCTTTTTTCGAAATAGGCCTACTTATATCCTAAAATCAATTCTATATATGTACCAAATTTAATAAAAATCGATTGAGTAATTTGAGACAGACAGACGGACAAAATTCAACTGAAATGATTATAAGTCAGTTGAAATATCTACATCAAAAATATTTGCAATGAAACTCTTTAACTGAATTAATTGCGTACTCTTAGTATTATGCATTTTTGAAATCTCGGCGTTTTGAACTCTTTTCAGTAGTCTGTAGTTAAGGGTAGACTGGAGTGGCATCCGTTTCTCAGTTGACATAATTATTATACTAAACTAGCGCCAACGATTTCTTAATTGCCTCGCGTACTGCCCTGACTTCTTGCAGAATGAGCTGACTGTATCTTGTGTGGCTTGAGACTTATTTTTTTTATGACTGGGCCCCAGGTGGTAGAAAGCTTCTTATTCTTATGAAGTATCCTCTACTGAAATTAGGATTGTTTTTATATTTCAATAGACCCACGAATCATTCTTCGAATCTATATGTTCTCCTTAGCTAGGATGTAGGGTTATGAAACCTCATGTAAAGGTTCAGTTTATCCACTGTATGCTCTCACACAGCTGACTTCGAAGATGCCCATTCTTGACATTGGAGATGTGTTCATTCACCCTAACACCGATGCTTCTCTTTGTTTGTCCAATGTATGATATCCTGGGTAGATTATTCCGGTTAAAGAGTTAGGTGTAAAAATCGCAAAAGTCAAATTTATTCTAAAAGTAATAATAATATCGCTATATTTAAGATTTTTTTAATAATTTTGAATAAAAGTTAAGTTTGAGGGCAGTTGTGGCGTAGTGGCACAGAATGTGTCTGTAAAACCGACTGGTTGAGGGTTCGATTTCCACTCGAGGAGATGAAATATTTATTTAAATTTATATTTCGATTTCTTCCCTCCGGTGTTGAGGCAAAAGCTCGGCGTTGAGTTCCGCCACTTATTACGCAATGCCGTGAGAATAAAACAAGAGGTATCACTTGCCACTGTTAATTTACAACACTCATAAAAACAAAAAATAAACAATATTTGATATAAAACTTTCAAAATCTACACAGAACAACGCTATTACATTCTAACAACGCTATCGCACCAAGTTTTTACAGAGACTAAGTAATATATGTAAAATTCGAACATTTTACGACGTAACTATTTAAAAAAATGGACTCTATGCAGTCGGAGCATGTGATAAATTTATTCGAATTGATTTTCAACATCCAAAAACGTGGAATAGTTACTGTAAGAAGTTCGTAGCTCCATGACTCCGGGCAGCAGGTGTTCAGCCACCCCCCATTCCTCATAGTGGATCCACGATACGGCTCGTATTTTATAATGACACTGGGAGTTTGCACAAACGACGTATGCTCGCTGCCCACTCAAGGATTATATTTAGGGTTGTGTCTTTGTTAAACGTCCTCGGTGTCTTCTTTTGTTGAATATTTTAAGCGTTTTTCTTACAATTTTTCATATTGTTTCTTTTCCTTTGTACTTTATTTTATATCTATGTTTAGATATAAAATATAGATGTTGTTTTATTATCCTGAGTTTTTAGATTTCCATAGAAGAATATTATATTATATTTTATCGATAACTGTCAATATTGGTAAAACATTAATATAATCGTCGGCGTAGAGTGTAAACCCCCAAACAGCCTATTAGGTAAATTATCAGGAAAGACAAAAGCCGTCTTAAAAAAATTATGGATATACGTACGAATATTATCAGAAAGTTTTATAATTTCTAAAATTAATATGTTTTCTCTACTACATAAAATAAAATAAAGCAAAATTTTTCAACACTTTCTAATGGTCTAAGAATTGTATTTTTTTAACAAATTAACAATATTGCAAAATTGTTAGTACTTCCCAAGTAATATACAACTTTGAACTACGATATTCGACTTCCCACAGTACCACTAACTCTCCGTCCCAGTGAATACGACATCGATGACAAAAGGTTAAGTCGGATTACCAGCCACAGCTTCATGTCTCATATAACCAAATGAGAGAGCAATCAGTTTCATATTGTTCCCGAGAATAGTGCAATGCACCTGACATAACACTAAATCCAATATGCCAGATGTCACCCACAAATTTTATTATACGAGATGACGTGACGGCGTCACTCTCATGTCTCTCTTGGTATGAAATGTCATTGTAATGTATTTATTACTGCTCGTTATCTATATATATATATATATATATATATATATATATACTAGTGGGCCCGGACGCGGCTACGCCCGCTTGAACTATACAATTATTTATTAAATATATTTATAAAATTATTTTCGGTTTCCAATAGAATTTGTAAGAAAATTTGTAAAAAAAATATAAGCCTATATAATTAAAATAAGTTAAAAAAGAATAATAAGTCGAGATTTATTATTAGATAAAATATCTGAGTAACCGAAATGAACAAACAAAAGAAGTAAAAGTAACTAAAGAAATTCTTAATATTAGAAAAAGTACCTAAAGTTTGCCGTGCGCGCGTACTAAGCATTTTTCTATATTAAATAATTAATAATTTAAATAAAAAGTAATTCGAAAATATATAAAAATTTACAAAACCATCAAAGTCATCTGCCCGTTCGCGTCGGTCATACTATACCACCACTCGTAGGCTAGGTCATTCCGAATCACTGACATCTCCTTAATTATTTATTAAATTGTTATACAGTAAACCATCTTACGTTTAATTTCCATCTAGATATAATCAAAAGGTCACTCACTCACTCATCACGAAAGCTCAGAAACTACATGTGCTAGGAATCTCAAATTTTGCATAGGACTTATTTATAGGACGTAGGGGCACGCTAAGACGGGAATTTGCAATATTCGACTTCTAAGGGGTTGTTTTTGGGGTTGAAAGTTGGTATGAAGCTTCTTTACTACAAATGCTGGGAGTCTCAAATTTTACATGGATGTCACTTATAGGACGTAGGTACTCATGGAGACAGAAATTAATAATAACGTAGTTCACACAGGCGAAGCCGCTGGCGGGTCGCTAGTATTATATATTTTTATTTCTAAATGGTTTGAGTAATTAAAACTTTTACTTAAGTACTTTAATATAGAATTGCAAAATGAAACGGTACCTATATATGTTTTCAAACCACGCCAATTCAAATAATTACGCATAAAATTCATATTTTTTTATTAGTACATCAAAATAGAAAGGAAACATATGCATATTTCATTCGTTATATTTTTAGTACAATAAACGTAAATGAGCGTGAAGGGATAAACGGAGTGTAATAACATTCTCCTCAACTTCTAACCAAGCCAAGCGTAGCTTTATTAAATTAGAGCTGATCGATATTTTCTTTTTAATATAGAACATATCTATATATATAATAAAATTTTACCTGTCTGTACTTGAAAGATATATGAGAAAAACTATTGTGACAGGTAATAGAGCAGGTAATGTGACATTTACGCGATACACGTTGACCCACAATCCCAAAATTACTACAGAACCCTCATTGGGCGTCACTAACTCGCACTTGACAACTTTTTTTCAATTCCGCCTACATTCGTTTTCGTGAACGACCTTGATCCGTTTCAGAATAGGCAAATGAGAACGCGGTAACATATGCGGCTAGTATTCCGTAACTAAGATAATTAGTGTACCACTACAGAGCTTGTTTAAGGTTTTTCCCCGACAATCTTAATTAATGCATTTTGCTGAAGAACACCTGGGGCTCGCTGGGGCTTAATTTTTAATTACGCCGTAGTGGAGTGCGCGGCTCGTGCGCTATGCATGTGCGGTCTCCGCTCGACTTAGCGGTCAACATTAAATATGTAGAGCCAAGTTAATGTTTGCATTATTTTATTCAAAAACAGCTTTTAGCGTAATGTAACATATATATATATATATATATATATATATATATATATATTACACATACATATGTTAGATTAATGTGGATAATCATAACCACTTTTTTGTATAAATATAATCATATACATTATTAGATATCTAGAAATAATATTTTATGAAAATTACACTTGAAAAAAAAAAACAGAGAAATATCCCATTTACTTATGAGAATAGAATATTTGAAAGGAAACATTGGCCTTAGAAAGCTTTAATACATCAAGTTGGTAAAGCCACCGCACTGTAGCATATCGTAGCAATAGCTTATATAGCCGTCTCTCTCGCACCGTCCATAAAATATTCACGAGGGCGAAGGCGGAGATATTATTATAAACTATTTTATGGCAACTTTTCTCGCTGTTTCTCAGGGGAAGCACTTATGTGAATTACCGGGAAGCTTATGTTTTCTTATTTCTGTTTTTAGTTGGAGAAATATATTTGTGTTATAGTAATTATAATACAAGACCACCAAAAGAATAATGCTAAATAAAAAATAAATCAGCTTCACACTGTATCCCGCACACAGCAGGATAGGCCGAGGGAACCTAGGACCCCTTCGCCTACCCTGCAAAGTGCTGGAATAATTGAAAAAAAACTTTATTTTGATGAATATCGGTCATAAATTATTTAAATTTCGCCTGTGTTAAGCATAACCGCAGACTGGTCGCTGGTATTGGATAAACAGCTTGTGACAGTATGAAACCGTATGTGCATATTAGGTAATTACGGCAATTTCCAACTAGTTCATTAATTTGTATCCTATTAAGCAAATTAGGCTTCGGTATAGATATGAGTGTCGCTTGTTGGATATTTCCGGTATACCGTGAAACCAATAAATATTTGGGAAGTCTGCAGTCTTTCTTTCAACGCGTAGACAGAACCACGGGACTTAATTTGGCTTGTAGGTAGGTTAGAAAATGTAGAGGAGCACTAAGAGAGGATTTCCTGAAATTCCTATGAATAAATATATATATATATATAACTGTGCTTCAGTAAAGTAAAAATATTTTATACTAGTATTATAATCTATAGTGTCTTTCTGTGGGTGCTCCATTACACGTAACATACGGTGCCGCGTAGCCGCAGCAACACCTACTATAAGTACACCCGCGTGTCGCGTGAATATGTCACATGTCCCGAAACTCCCCCGAAACTCCCCACTTGCCCACCTCCCGCCTCCTCCCCCAGCGAGGGATGAGGCAACATTAAATTAAATAATGAATCAGTATAAAATGACTGTTTATTTGAATTGAAGTTTGTTATTGCATAGTTCCGTCCAGATGACTAAATAAATGAACGTAATTCGCGCGAATGCGTTCTGTGTTCGCTTTATATTCATAAAGCAATAAAGAGAATGTGAAATTGTATATATTGTGGGTAATGGCACCGAGACAATGGTAATGAGACGATACTTAATATTTAACTCATTTATTATATATTTAATTTGTTATATATACACACATCTTCGTATATAATATACTTATTACTAAGCCAGGACGCCTTCCTTTCTGACTACCCCGCTAGGGATAAAGCGTGAAGTTAGTTCAGTTATATATATACTAGCGGACGCACGCAGCATCGTTTGCTTATTTTCAACCTTAGGGGTGAATTCTAATAAACCAAAAAACACGTGTTCAATGAAATATTTTTAAGAGCCTCAATTTCAAATGTTATAGAAATCAGTGGCGATTTAAAGATTTTTCCATACAAACTTTCAACCCCTTGTTTGCACCCCTAGGGGATGAATTAAAATAAATCACGAGACATGTGTTCAATGATATATTTTTAAGAGTCTTAGTTTAGATTTTTATAAAAATCGGTGGCAATTTCAAGATTTTTCCATACTAACTTTCAACCCCTCATTGGCACCCTTAGGGGAATATCTAAAAAAACGTGAAACACGTGTTCAATTAAATATTTTTAAGAGTCTGAATTTACAATTTTGTAAAAATCGGTGTCGATTTAAATTTTTTTCCATACAAAGTTTCAACCCCTATTCAGCCTTCATATCAGCCTTTTAAGGTTAAAATTTTTCAACATCCCTTAGTGGATGTCCAGATTACGAAAGTAAACATCTGTCCAAATTTTACGTTTCTACGCACAGCGGTTACGGCTGTGCGTGCGTCTTACCTCAATCACTGAGGGCAAGTCCTTTTATATATAGAAATAGATAGTCCTTTTAGATAGATACTCCTCGAAACAATAACTAAAATTGATTTACAATTGCGCGCTTATCTATTGAATTTAATACTTTGGTTAATAATTTGGTTATAACACATTGCATGCTTAGAAATGTTTTAAATAATATTTATTAATGTTATGCAATACCCCTATAGTATAAATAATACAAAAAATACTCTAAGCTATTGGAATATATTATTTTCGCCTAAAGGAAATAAATCCCCAAAATTAATAACCTCCAAACTCGACATAGTATGCATTCACCGTTCGTTGCTAAGGTAGGCATCTATAAAGGGGGAAGGCCGGGCTTGTAATATTAATGGTATTGCCCAAGGTATGCTTGGATTTTACTCATTAGGGATATTATGCGGTTGTTTTGCAAAATGATAAATGGGTAAGGACGGCATTAGTTGAGCGACTTACCGGGTACGGGGCCGGTGGCGGGGTTCTGTTGTTATTATATCTACCCCTATAGAGGGGTATACTACAAGGGTTAAAGTGTTCATTTGTACCTGAAAATAACATGCTATAGTCAAAAGTAAACATCATTTAATATTGTTAATTATTATAAAGTAATTGGCCATTGTCTTTGTAATGAATCATTGTTAGAAATACGTTTCAATTCATAAAATTCAAAAGTCATCAGACTAAATGTTAAATTATTTAAATTTCAATTTTAATCAAGAATAATTATATTTTAAATTAATATATTTTTAAAAGCAAGTCATTGTTTATCGATGTTTTTTTCATCAACTTGAGTTTATATGTACAAATGTATGAAAACAAAGAGAAAAATCAATTTAACTTCTTATTGAAATTAAAATCCCTAGAGTAGGTTTATTCTAAAATTATCTGAACTTGCACATCGAAAGCTTTTAAAGTAAGCATTCTTGAAATACTTGACCAAATTCTCTTGTGGTCATATAAGTGAATATCGAAGAAAACTTATGTGGATACTTCAGACATAAAACAATGAGATCTAATAGCTCTCACTACTCTTGTGAACTATGAACCTGAATACTTTTATTTTTGTAAATCTTCCAATATTTAACAGAAACCGACAAACACCTAATAGACAGATTATATATTCTAATTTATTTATTTATTTAATAATTATATATTCAAATTCAAATTCAAAATATTCTTTATTCAAATAGACTTATAATAAGCACTTTTGAATCGTCGAATGAACATATGAACAAAAAGCTACCACCGGTTCGGAAGGCAGTTCTGCTGAGAAGAGCCGGCAAGAAACTCAACAGTTGCTCTTTTCAAAATCAATGGTACAATCTATTACATTAGCTGGCAGCTATCCTGCATGACATTCAATAGACATTAATTCCATACATGTTTATCCTCTAAATATTCTTGAACAGTGTAATACGCTTTACTTGTTAGAATTTTTTTTACAGATATTTTAAATTTTTGTAGTGGCAAACTAAGAATACACTGCGGAATTTTATTATATACACGTATACTCAGACCCATAAAGGATTTACTAACTTTTTGGAGGCGAAAACTTGGTGTAACAAGCTTATCTTTATTTCTCGTTCCTATCGTATGACTGTCGCTATTTTTGCTATGACAATGTATATTTTGTCGGACAAAGAGAATGTTATAATATAGAAATTGGGAAGCAACTGTAATAATACCTGCATCTTTGAAAACATCTCGCAGAGAATCTCGAGCTCTTAGATTATAAATATATCTCACGGCTCTTTTTTGGAGAACAAATATTGAATTGATATCTGCAGCACTGCCCCATAGCAGCATTCCATAAGATAAAATACTATGAAAATAGCTATAGTAGACTAGTCGGGCAGTTTCAACGTCCGTCATTTGTCTTACTTTTTTAATTGCGAACGCGGCAGAGCTGAGTTTATCCGCAAGTGCTTCCAGATGAGTGTTCCACTGGAGTTTGGAATCTATAGTTACACCTAAGAAAATAGCTGATTCCGACAAATTGAGAGTCTCTCCTTTAATTAGTAGACTAAAATTATGTTTTTTAACATTTTGTAAAGCAAACTCAATACATTTAGTTTTTTTAGCATTTAACATTAGATTATTAACATCAAACCAACGAAGAATATGCGATAATGCACTATTCACATCGTCATAGTTTATTTTGTTTCTGTCAACCTTAAATATTAAAGAGGTATCATCCGCGAAAAGTACAATATCACATAGGTTCTTCACATAAAAAGGTAGATCGTTAATATAAAGAAGAAATAAAAGGGGACCAAGAATGGATCCCTGTGGAACGCCCATCTTTAGAGGAGATCCAGATGATTTTACATCATTTATATATTATATATATATTTGCACAAAATTCATTTAATCACTTTATTATATTAATATCAATTATTTATGTAACCAAATTAATTATTTATTTATTTATTATACTAAATATAACACACAACTCTCATATTGGCGACGTCGGTTAAAATATTTAATTACGAGTATCTATAAAGCAATTGCCACCTGTGGCAAGTCCACAGCTGACCGCTAGTCTAGCTCTAGTGAGTCGCAAACATCCAACCAACGCGGATCTCTTGTCTCACGCTACTCTATCGGCCATTTTAATTAATTATCGCCATTTTAACACTCTTACTCCTTCTCTATTCTTTATATGTGTGGTCTGTTAACTTGTGGACTATTTTTCTATTCTGTTTTCTTCTTATATGTAGTGTCGTAGTAAAAGACTTTATTTATTATTACATATAACAAACTTCCTATCGAACTTTTAGAGACAGTTTAATATGGTGGCCTACAAAATAAATACCATAAACGTAATATATAGTAAATAGTGTATATATTATATATATCGCTTTTTAAGCTTAACATTAATTGACTAATGGATTGTAATAGAGCGCAAAGCCCGGCCGCATCAAATAACCAGGTATACCGCTTTTATAAAAACCATTTCGTAGAGTTTAAAACGTTAATGAAACAGAATTAACTATAAATAATCACAACGAGACATTTCCTATTTAGTTTTAAAGGTAAGCTCTTCGTCTTTCATTATATTTTTTATGTAAAATGTATCATTTTTTTCAGCCTTCAGAAAGAAGGCTTTGCGTGGGCGAACGAATGAGTGATGGAAGAATGGCAAAAAATATTTATTATGGAAACGGGCGTGGTAAGAGAGGTAGGGGGAGACCTCGGTTGACTTTCGAAAACACAGTATCAACGATACTGGAGAAAGGTCACGTAAAAAGCATGAGGACCCCCCATACATACCCTAGGAAAAGGTTGATGATAGGGGACGAGGCGAAAGAAGTATGTAGAGACCGTAGAGGCGTTTGGCTAGGGGTAAAGAGTGAGGTTAAGTTAGTTATTTTTGTAGTTGTGTATGTATAAGTATGTGTACGAATGTTGTTCCTTTTTAATTTAAAGTTTCACACAGAGAGAGGGAGCCTAGTGTTGAAACACCCCCACTTTCCACCGCCACTTTGGCGGAAAATAACGCTGACACAAGAAGTGAAACTATTGAATGTTTCATTTCTCGAATGGGAATCGAATCCACAACCTGACGTTCACAGTCACACGCTTGTGCCCCTGCACCATGACTGGTCTCCTTATTTCATATTAATTCATAATTGAATAAATCTGATATGCGAATAAAGTCTCTCATCATCAACGCCATTGCGATAAACGACATTAATATTCTGTGAGTAAATAATTTCATTAATGACCAAATCACTTTGGTTAATAATACAATATTGGATGTCAAAAATAAATTATCGTAAGCATCAGGATTAAAGTTGTTGTGATAAAATGAAAAACTAATTGATGACTCTGAGAAAGCAAATAAATTATTAGAAAGAATTAGCTTCATCCACGTTTTATCCCGAATATAGCAGGGTAAGTAGAGAGAACCTAGTGATAAAACACCACCCCACCGCACTTTTCACCGTATTGCATGTTGAGTGGTAGAAATTAACGCCGGGCTTTTACCTTGGTGCCAGAGCGAAGAAATCAAAATATTAAGAAATGATAATTCATATTACTATTATTATAATAATTCATATTCTCAATTCAGTTACTGCTTTCTTGTTGCGCTGTTATTCTATTGTTTATTTTGATAATGTCACTAGTGGCCGATAGTAACTTCGTTTGCGGGGACTTTGTGGCAATGCCCATATTTCTATTTACTATCCTTAATCATTTCTATGATAAATTATTTTTTTATATATTTTTCTAGTCCTACGTACTACGACAAAACAGAGTGTGACGTTTACTTTTCCTAATTATGTATATCTTTGTTCTCAGACGTATCCAGACGAAAGGTCTTTCCGACGAGAGCGTCCCACCCCAGGTTTGTTCACCTCCATAAAACTACCAGAAGCCGAGCCCCCAAACGGCGTGGCGCCCCTGCTGGATTTCCCGCGGGGGCGCATGCGACCGGTTACTTTCCTAGGCGAGGGACCACATGGCACTGTAAGTACCTAGAGTCTAGACTATCTCCTATATATAATGCATAATATGTTTGCTATCTTTAGAGTGTACGTAAGGTATAACAATATTAAGATTTTAATTTAAAAGTATATTATGTAAATAAAAGCTTAGTGATTACGGTAAAGGATAAATGGTGTGCACTGAAATGCCTTTGCATAATTACACTGGTTACTTAGTAAAGCAACTAACAAGTAATACCAAGCCAATGCCAACATTCGGAATAAAACTAGTTCAACTGAGAATCGTGTCAAATTTCAAAACCTTCAGAATGTGCCAAATTTGTGCATAAGTATTAAATACTGCATTACGTTGCATATTATAATAAAAATTTAAATATTCCTATCCCTATATATAAAAAAGAAGTAAAAATGGCGCGTCTGTTCATTGAATATACTTACAAAATATTAATGGAGGGAGCTTAGGAACAGTAATAGACAATAAATCTACAAAAAAATAGCCCGTTTGTCTGTTTGTGCCCGCTAATCTCCGGAACTGCGGGACGGATTTGAATAAAACTTTTTTCGGTTGTATCAAACCCACGACCGACAACCGACAGCTTTGATTTTTTCTTCAGTTCAATTATATAAACTGAATTAGTAGAGTAGCTGTAATTATTTTACATTTTTATTCTTAGTAACTGAAATGAGACGTATTTCTATGAATAATAAACTCCAAGGTTATTTCAACATTATGAGGATAATTTACTGCAGTTCTTTGATAATAAAAAGAAAATTATGTTATTAAACGTGATTAAAAAAAGAAAGCGAGGTCTCTGTTGCGGCGAGGCTCCGAGTGCTCTTCTTGGACCTCGTTAGCATTTTCTACATTTAAGTTAGAATTAGCGGAATGTTTTGAATCTTTTTCAGTTATTTTCTCTTCGGTCTCATTTAGTTTTCTTGAACTATTATTCGATTTAGGTTTTGCATCCAAATCCATATAATTCTTGGAACTTATTTCATCAGCTCCTTCTTTCACATTGTCTTTTAATAGTTCATCGTCTATTACTTTACCTAAATAAACAACAGTGAACAGTTTGTTTATATGGGAGAAATATTAAAAATATACATACTAAGTAAAGTAAATACATGGCCGAGGGGCGCAAGGCTTTTTTTTTAATTATGACTTCAAATTTTACAATTACTATGTTATATAACAATTATATATTTTACCGTCCTCAACGAACTCCACCACATACTCGCTTGACAATTTGTTTGTTAATTTTTTAAAGAAATTTTCCATTTTTATATTTCTATTGCTATTTTTTTGTGTAGTTAAATGTCATAGTGTGTCAAATAGATTTATTTCTTCATTTTAAAAAGAAAACAGTTAAAGTTTTATTTTATCTTCTTTAAAAAGTACGGTAAGGTTCTAGTCTTAAAAATGCAAAAGAAAGCTACTTCAGAAGGTGTATACCTCGACTGCGACTTCACTGAGCATGTCACTATATAATGAAAATAAAACAATAACACGTGAGTCTGTTTTTGTTCCTTGCGGCAATTGAAAAGAAAGATTACAAGCCTAAAGCTATGTATGCTGTAACATAAAATTGACTTCGTGCCTGTGGGATATGAAAAAAATCGTTTTTATACATTTTCTTGTAATATAAAACAATATTATTTTTATTATTAATTTAATATTTTGAAAATCGATATCTGGTCAAGTCAAGGCAAAGCGCGGCGTTGAGTTCTGCCACTCATCACGCAAAGCCTCCAGAATCCCTCCAAAGCGACAGAAAGTGGGGAACAGAGTGTCTTAACACTAGGTTCACGGTTTTACGTAATCTACGCTAATTAGCACTTTTACTCAAATATATTTGCTTTGGAACATCATATATAACCAAATAAAAATATAAGTACATATATAATATATGTATGTCCTAATATATTCGAATGTGTGACAGTAATTAATATTATACGAGGTAATTAATATTTTATACGTTGCATATTCAATGACTGAGGAGTCGGGTTTACATCTATCACCCTTACTTATACTATCAATCTATATAATATATAGTTGGTTATTCAATATTAATTTTACTTGCACGAACCTCGAGTGAAAAAACAGTTCTGTTCTTTAATTTAAATTTGTATTGTATAAGAATATAATACTATATTTTAAAATGGACATTATATTAACCAGCCTGTACCATCCCATTGTTGGGCAAAGGTTCTCCATTTTATCCACTCTTGCCTATTTTGTTCTCGTCTCGACATCTCAGGTGTAGATGTGTCGGTGTAGAGGCACTATGCACTCCAGAATTCGGCGGAAAGTGGGGAGCGGAGTGTTTTGACACTAGGCATCTCTGTCTAACCTGCTACATACGGAATACAGCATGAAGCTGAAAAAAGAGTATTTAAAAATATACAGATACCTACTTGGTATCTGAGATCATAGAGAATTCTAAGTGCCATTAATTAGTAACAAGCACACTTCAATACCGACGCTGGAATAGTTTTCCCTCGAATATAAACGCATCTGTCAATTAGGATTACGAAATAAGCCTCTTAAATCTTAATAGAATACAGGGAATCTATAATGTACAATAGGTATCTATATTATTATAAATAGTCACATTATATAGAACTCTTGCTTTAATAATAGCAGCATTAAAAAACAATATTTATTTGTAAGTAGTTATGTATAATGCAAAATAAATTATTTTATCTTATCAGCTTCACGCTGTATCCCGCTCTCAGGAGGGTAGGCATAGGGAACCTGCATAACTCGTACTCGTACGAGTTAGTGTAATTACACTCACTTCTGTGTGTTCTGAGCTTAGGTCCAGAGTAGACGGTAAACCCGTTGTTGCGTATATTCATAAGCGTTGCCATGGCAACGTGTATGTCGCTTTATAAATACAAAAGTGTATACGTCAAATGTATGGGAGTATGTGTTTTTACTATATATCTTAGTTCTGCTAAAAATGGAGGTTACAGGACAGCAAACCACAATATAAATGGAGGAATACAAATTAATTTGGTAAAGATGCCTTACTTTATTACTAAGCGTTTCTATCGAAATATATATTTTACTAAATATTTAACTTGGATCACGTTAATGATAATAATATAATTATGTAGTAAACGCGACAGGTTGTTCGTTCCGTTCCAACTCGGGAAATTAAATATTTAATATGTAACGAAGCGAAGATGGTAATATGAATCAGTAAAAGCATTAAGCCTAAATTGTTCTATGTTTATTATAGTAAAATTTGGAGATCCCTAGAAATTAATTAAACACAGAAACACTGTTCCAAAGTTCTTACAAACTTGGAGCCACCACGTATTTATGTGTCCTATAGATACTAGCCAGCCTCTATGATGGCCGGGGTTTAAAACAATACTTGCCAAGTCGAATTCCATCCAAAGTTCACTAAACTAAATTAAATTTTACTAGATTAAATTCCAGAGAGGTAATAATTGCGAAGGCGAGTTAGTTTACACCCATGGCTTGTCGCGAGGGGAAGTTTGTTCCCCTTTCCGGCGGAGGTAGGTACGTGGACTGCCGGGCTACGAAAATACTCATAAAAATTGATTACTGGCCGTAGCAAGAAAATGCAATCTGCTCACACTCGGGCGCCCCGCACCGGCCACCCCACACCCCACACCCCGCGCCTTAATGGCCACCGTCGCTTATTTTATACTTTTACCATAATATAATTTACGATATGTCTAATATTTGTTCGGCACACTAAGGAAATTAATTAAAGATTGGACTTTATTTATTACTTTAACCAATATTCCTTACACGGATGGCAATCTTTATAAATATCTTTCAATATAATTCTGTAAGATTGTGTGACTGTATGCGTGACAGGTTGTGGGTTCGATTCTCACTCGAAGAAATTAAACAATTAATATTTTCCTTTCTTCGTTCTCGTTTCGAGGAAGGGACAGCGTGCTGCTGAAAAAAACACACACAAAATATACACGAATTTTACACATAAATTGTAAATTTATTTAAAACTCAAATAAAATTATACACGAGAAATCGTCAGTGCACATGAACCGCATCACATATCATTTTAACTAATTAGTCCGGCAACATTCATTAGCGTCAACATTTAGTAATTATTTATCAATAACCAGATGAGTAATAAATATAGCAATTTGCACTGCAAAAGTCATCAATAATTATTTAAATTCAATAAAAATTGTAGAAATTGGATTTGCAATGATATCAGTTACAGTACTGTTCCATAAATATTTTATTTGGTTAGGTGTTCGACATTATTAGATAATTCTCTTTCTTGTTCTTAATACAAAATTTTCTTCGGTTAATAGAGAAAAGATAGAATAAAAAAAAATTAATAAAGATTATTAGTTGAAATGTGTGTAGTATTAACATTTATATTAATGAAAGTCACTTTTTTGAATAACGAAAATATCAAAATTTCTGAATATACACAGTCCAGATAAAAAAATTAAAGTTAAGTATTGTCATAAAATAGTTAAAAAATCATTCTACAACAAAATCGCAAGAAAAAAAGATTTAAAATGAATAAAATTATAAACTTTGACATTCAATTCAACTCGTTTACCTTCAAGATAGGCAGCCTAGAGGTAGGTAACCTAGTGTTAAGACACCCCGTACCCCACATTCCGACGAAATCTAGAGGCAAGACGCTCTTTGAGCAAAGAAAGGAAAATATTAAACAAAAAATTCCCCGAGCAGGAGTCAGACCCGCAACCCTCCACTTAGTTAGTAACACGCTTTTATCCCTGCGCCTCGACGGTCTCTACAAAATAACATAAGATAAAATTTTTCACTTAAGCCAAAGAAAGTGTTCCGCCCCAGGTACGTATTACAAGCCAGCGCCCACCCTAAAGTTTTAACCAAACCTTTAAAACAGTCATCGAATCACACGCAAACCCTCTTAACACCACCCGATGTGAGTGGAATCATAACTACCCTATCCTTTTATCTTGGTAGCGCCCTATCCCCAGTATTAAGTTACTGGAGGATAAAAAACGCCAGCTAGAGAAGACCTTTTTAGCATTAAAATATTTTATATACTCAATATATATTGAAGAATTCTATAATTTCTATAATATTATACGATATTACAAGGCCATGCACAGCCCTATCGAAAATCATGCACCTTAATTTAAAGGCAGGTTTTTCTGAAGATTTGCAAATCCGTTATACGCCAAGCCATTTTCCATGCTCGGTAAACTTAGAAACTGGGCCAAAGTAGGCTTTTGTGAAATATACAGGAAATTCCCTAGCTCCCCTCACTATTTACGTGCTTAAGAACTATTTCCTTAAGAACTTCCCTTCGTGCCGCGGAATAAAAATGTAAATTTTAAAATTCTTTCTTTTTAATTTTAAGCGGTTGACTTGAACAACAATTATTATATGATATTTATTATGTAATATATAAATATTTAGAGCTAACCATCTAGTGTACGAGTATAGGGGCCTGTAAGCGGCTTGTAGTATAAAACAATATACAATCAAATATAAGTAATAAAGATAATATGAATGTTGTATTCAGCTCCAGATCTGCGAGACGGATGGAATCGAAGAACTGAGCGACGAGGAATCCCCCAGTGGCGATCGCCGTCGCCTTGTTGTCGTGAAGACTTTGTGGCGCGGCTGCCATAGCGATGTGAAGTATGGAAAAACTTACCTCTACTTTACATAGAAATTCGAGTAAAAACCAAATATACAAGAATGTGTGGCCAGTCTAGCCGCAGGGGCATAAAGTGTGACTGTGAACACAACTGGTGGTTGGTTCGATCCCCACTCGAGGAAATCAAATATTTCTTTAAATTTATATTTCCATTTCTTCGTTCTGATGTCGAGGCAAAGCGCGGTGTTGAGTTCCGTCCCTCAACACGCAATACCCCCAAAATTCGGCGGAAAATGGTGAACGGAGTGTCTAGGTTCCCTCTGCGTACCCTGCTGTGTTCGGAATACAGTGTGAAGCTCATTATTGATTACAAGAGTGTCGTGGCAAAGTTCCATGTTTGTTGTAGAGCGGCGTTTGCTCGCGAAGCTACATGGGGAGCTGGGCTGAAGCATCCACAACTCGCGAGGGTGCTTGGATTGAGCCTGCTAGAACCCCCTTGCGCGGCACTCGACCGCGGGGACGCTGTTCCTCTTCCGACGATTCTGAAGACGGAGCGGAGATTGAGGTAAATCATCAGAGATCTAATTCTCTCATTAAGCTCTCACACTGACCTTGGAGTAATAGCCTCAATATATGGCATTTTTTCTAGCTATTCGAGTTTGATACACATCGGCTGCCAAATAGCGAACGGCATGAAGTATCTGGAGTCATTCGAGTTAGTGCATCGAGACCTCGCCGCCAGGTTAAGCTATATAAATATTTTATGTATACGAAAAAGTTCTCAGGAAAATTTCTCGTGGCCAAAAACTAATTTTTTAAATTGTCTCTTGTAGAAACGTAACAGTCAGCGACGATCTCAACATTAAAATCTCTGATTATGCAATGTTTTGTGAGGAGTTCGTGGGTGACTATCACATAATGGCTGATGGATCTCGTATGCCCTTACGGTGGATGGCTTGGGAAAGTTTACTGATGGTAAATTAAACTAATTTAATATGATGAAAGAGTTGTGTCGGCACTAGGCTGGAACTGTAACACTAGGGTTGTGAGTTCGATCCCCAATCGGGGGAATTCATTTTTATTTATTTATATTTATATTTATATTTCTCCGCTCTGGCACCATGGGAATGGCCCTGTGGCCCCATTTGAGTTCTGCCACTTAAAACGCAATGCTTAAAAATTTTGCGGAAAATGTAGGACGGGGTGTCTAGTATTAACTAGATTCTCTCTAGGCTACCTTGCTATATGCGGGATATTGCGTGAAGCTGATAAGCAATTGATTTTCACTTAAAGGCTACGGGTTTCGGATATATATAAATATAAATTTAATTTTAGGGCGTGTACTCACCGGCTAGCGACGTTTGGTCTTTCGGAGTTACGGTGTGGGAAGTGCTTACTTATTGTGTCGCTAAGCCCTTTGAAGAAATGAATGATGACCAGGTAATTATCAACCAGAAATTTCTATTGTATTGAAATATGATATGGTTACAACTTTTTTTAAATTTTGTTGGGTTTCATAATTTAGACCGCATAGCAAATATATGCAAATGCGAATGTATCTATGTAACGTCGAAGTAGAAGCAGTAGATAATCTTTATTTATATTCACAATTTTGTACACCTCAGTGGTTAGAATATCAACTTTCTTATAGGTGGTAGCCAATGCAAGTGAATGGCGTCGGGGAGGACGAGGAGCGCGCGTGCCCGCTGCTCCGCCGCCGCGTTGTCGACGTGAGCTTTACGATCTTATGCACGAATGTTGGCGTCGGGAACCCATGCAGCGGCCGCGATTCCACGATCTTCATAGGTTTTTAGAACGCATGACCCATGGGTACAAACCACCTCATCATTAAGCTAGTAAGTTCAAACACTGTGGCAAATACAGCTACGTAACGGCACGCCCTTTACTAAGGATATACATTTAAAATATAACACTGGATTATGAACACGTGAACAAAGTTTCGTATGAGCTTTTAACGTTTCTAGTCATAAGCAATTAGAATTAGAATTGTAACATAGGTCACTTAAAGCTTTTTAGCCCGAAGGTTTGATGGATTCAGATAATGTATAACAGACTGCGTAGATAATGTGATAGGATACTCGGGCAGTATTATTACAGTATTAAATAAGGCACTTTGAAGTTAAATTAAAAAATCATATATCTGGCGAAATGCCGCTTCTCTATTCCCTGTTTACTTGCTAAACTGCGTTCTCTTTCCTAGTCATCTTCTTATATTTCGTAGCGTTAACAAGTAAACAGAATGCTAATTCCATTTGGGATGCATCTCTATTTAATTGATCTCGAAAAAATATCGATGAGCCAGTATTTTTAGCGGTGAGTCGATATTTTTAAGCATGTAGTGGTCAGACGGTTGTTGCAACAATATTTTCGAACACAAAATATACAGTTCGAATATTTAGTAGATAGAATAACCTAAAATAATGTGATGAGATTTGAAGGTAGGAAGACCACTTCATGTCATGATATCTGTGCTATTGCAAAAACATCCTGAAGATACTTGGTGTCAGCGAACATGTCACTAGAAGCATCGATATCATGCCTTTTTTCACGCTACCCCCAGCGCCCTTCGCCTAGCGCTCCCACGATCTTCCACTACCACCGCCATTATGGCAATCCTTTCTTTAGGAACACTATTGTAATGCACGATAAGATATATCACGTTCTCGTTACCGTTCATTCCATTAGTGTGTTACCTAGTCAGTGTGTCGGTCGCTGATTGAGTTTACGCAAGTAAATTTTGTTGAAATTACATTTTTGTGTAAAGCTAAAACTCTATCTTCAATTGACACGCGTTCTATAATATCTATACCCAAATCTAGCTCCTATTTTTTTATCCTGTTTAAAAATGTTAAGGTTGTATACTTCGAGAGGCTAAGCATCCCTCTAGGGCAATTTGTGCCCCCTGTGCTTCTTGTTTTCTTCGACCCAGAATGGTTTGCACACACATAAGCTCCGTAATTATCAACAAGTCGCAAAACTTGCCTCCAAATAATGTTAATTATGGATTTGTGTGATCTATCTATAATATTATAACATGGCCAGAATCTAATATATGTCTACTTATCTGATCTATATAATACATGTGTCATAGATTTAAGGATGGATAAATGTTGTCAGTAATAGTAGTCATCGTTTCCCCTAATCCTCAGCCTCGATTTAGGGAAGTTCGACACTGGAGGCACATTCCTTGGGTCCCTGTTGAATGAACCTAATTTGAAAAGAAATCACTCGATTTGAATTGAAGTGAATTAAGTGCATTGGCATAACGATTCTTGCATATAAGATCTTAAATAATTTTATGAATCGGGGCGACAACTGTTCTGCGGAACCGTTTATGTATTTAAGACTAATATATCCATTCCATGCTTCCCGGAGCCAGCGATCACCAGGAGGTGAATAAATAACATCATCTGGAGATCAGTCCTAAATGTGATCCAGGTCCATAAATCTGTTCGACGCAACAAGGATGGACGACTGTGAGATTATATTAAATAATATCTTAATAACTGATCTCTAAACACAGGATATACCAAAATTTTTATTAAAAAGCTTTGCATGTTTACGCTAGATATTTTAAGTTTGTCTTATCGTGTTTTTTTAAATTATTATGACGAGGAGGAAGGAGATACGTGCTATTCTCTTAGCAAGCAATACCTTTCAGTAGCTGTAAAATACAAAAAAATTGAATCAACACAATTAATACAGTAATATAAATCCTCCGTATTTTGCAATCTCTAGAGTTTAATTTTTTTCTTATTTCATCTATGTATATTTTGTTCGGATTAATTATGTAAACTTGGTTATGTTTTAAGGCATATAAATGTGTGTGTGACATTGGATGGGAAGGTCGGGCAAATGAATGGTTTTGAAAGAGTCATTATATTATTAGTTACAGTATGTTTTTTTTTCTAAAGCTATTTCTCTCGTAAGGGCTGTTTACACCAAATACAAAGAATATTAATTACTGTTGCAAAATTCATAACTTGACTGATATAATAAATAAAAAATGAAATGCATACGACCAGAGTGACTAACATCAGATACGAATTATCATCAGGATTACTACATTTTGGATTATGAAATATGAGTGGGAGTCCAAAAACCAAAGTAATATTTAAATATTATGGCGCAAACAGTCTACGATATTATTCGTTGTGTTATTTTTAATAATTTTATTATTTTGAGATCTGAATGGTAGAATAGGATAGCCATATTTGGTCGCAATTGAACAAAAATGATTGCAGGTTCGATTCCTGCTCGGGTCAGTTTGAATAAGTAGTACGATCTACGTACTTTTACATTGCGGGCTTTAGAGCAACACAGACAGGAGAGGTGTATGGCAATTTATATTTATCAACTGTTTCTCATTTTTTTGCGGGGGGGTGCATAAAGAAGGATGCATATTCGCAAATAAAAATTATTCTAAGCCAACAATCGCCAACTAATTTAATTAGACCCGATTATGAACACGTGAAATTGTACTTTGACAGAATAGAATGCCTACATCTACGCCCCTGCGTGTTTCTTTATGATACGACCATATTATTAGACAAAAATTGCATTGCAATTATAAATTTTAAAAAATATTTAAAAATTTAAAAAAAAAACAAAATAATGACAAAATAAAAAATATATAAAAATATTAAAAAAAAATAAAACTTTAAAATAAAAATAAAAAAAACAAAAAGAAATACGTAAAACCTAAAAAAAAAATCTATTAACCACAGAGGTTGCATAATACGGATGATAAAATAACCCATTGGACATTTGTAGATAAGATTGCAGTCGAGGTTGAGCTCCTGCAATTCAAAATTTCATATTACTGTATTCTTTGTAGTATTCATATAGTGTTTATTTGAAACAAACAGCAATAATAGTGTATAAGGTGTCAGGTTATTGGTGCCAACACGTTGATTAAATAAATGAATTAAATAAAAATAAATAATCGCGGAATTGATTTAGAAATGACAGCTCCATTTATTGGTTGGTTGTTTTGTTTTTTTTTTATTATTCATAGTTATTTTGCACAAAGCGGAATAGGCAGAGGGAATCTGGGAATTTAGTGTTAACACACTCCGTTCCCATAAGACAGTTCCGTTCTCTACTTTCCGCCGAATTCTGGAGGCACTGTGGTTTAAGTGGTGGAACTCGTCGTCGCGCTTTGCCTCATTACCAGAGTGAAGGAATTAAAATATGAAATATTTAATTTCCTCGAGTAGGAATCGAATCTACAACATGTCGTGTTTACAGTCGAACATTTGTGCTCCTGCCACGACTGGCCTTAAATAATAATATAGATTGTGGGAATATCTACATGTATTTGTATTAAATAAAGACGCACACGAGTAAAATATAATAATTATTATATTTATCTTTTATATTTCCTACCTATTTAGTTTAATTTCATGATTTTTTGTACTAATATATTATCTAAATTCATAGAGCAGCAGAGATAATGGTGACATTCTCACATTGTTAACACGACGAAATTATATTTACTTTGTCTAATTGCTATTGTAAAGTTGTCTTTTCTAAGTAAATAACCATGAAATTTTCAAGCATTTCTTCTAAGTATATCTTATTTAAATAGAAAAAAGATATATTTTGAAGAAATGCTTGGAACGTCTTCTGAACCTTTGTGACAACCTTTGGATTAAACTATTTATTGAAATATTTTTGCTCTTAATTGACTTTTAAATAATTTTTATACCAATCAAAACTACTATTTTGGAGAGTTTGTATGGTTGAAAGCACTAAACTCAGAAATACTGGTTGGAATGGAAATTATTTTTTTTGTTGGATAATCCATTTATCGGAGAATGAAGAAATGAAGAACAATAGAATTTGTTAAGTATAAAAATATTTCAATGAATATAAAATGTTTAAACTTTAACAGAAACGTATAGGTACCTATAGTATAAAGATATGTACTGGCTACGTTTACAATATGCCCTTAACAGTAGTGCGTGGATAGTATTAGTAGTGCGGTTATATAAAGTAATAATAAATAAAATCAGCTTCACGCGGTACCCCGCACACAGCAGGGTAGGCAGAGGGAACCTAGTGTTAAGACACTCCGTTTCCCACTTTTTGCCGAATTCTGGAGGCATTGCGTGTTGAGTGGCAGAACTCAACGCCGCGCCTTTACCTCGACACCAGAGCGAAGAAATGGTAATATAAACGTAAATAAATATTTCACTTCCTCGAGTGGGGATCGAACCCACGACCGTCGCGTTACAGTCACACCCTTGTGCCGATGCGCCGCCACGGCCTTAAGTAATAATTAATTACCATATTTTTAAATAAACATGGAATTCTGTTCCATGGAACAAAAAAATCTTTTTAACTTAACACAACTTCACGCTGTATCCCACGCGGAGTACTCAGAGAGAATGGAGAAAGATCTTTTTTTTAATATAATAAAAATAAGCGACTACTAATCCTATTACACTATTTGCGTCCATTTTGACAGTGTTTAACCCCAATAACCTGGTATATGAAAGTAGTTTTACTAGTAAAGAATTTGCTGGCTTAATAGTAGCGTCGTAGCTTGTTCCTACCTCAAGCGCTAAATTGTAAACTAATGATATTGTTATAAAAATATACAGCTATTATAAATTATATAAATGTTACAAATTTGAGTAATATTCTCGATTACTCCGCATGATTTCTGATGAAGCAAACACTTTATAAATTTTGGGAATTTCACATCATCTCAGTAAAGAACTTAACGAATTGCATATTTACCCGCTGGACTAACTAAATCTTTTTAATTATATCACGAAAAAACAACATATAAGGCTTTGTCTTAAAAGTAATGTTCATGGGGATTTTTATTTTCACTTTTTACGTTTCAATATCAATAATAGAAAATACTCCTCTAGTTTTCACTTTATTTCGAAATATTGCTTTATGAGTAGCGGAAGTCATCACCTCAATTTTTCTTACTTTAGTAAGAAAAACTGAGGTGATGACTTCCGATTGCTTTAGCAGGCAAATTAATGCAATTTAAATATAAAAAAAATCCCGAATCTTACACAAATTTAATATCAAACATTGCTCTAATATGCCTCGGTAGCCCCTATTCCTAAATCTCTCGGGACATTTTCTTGTATTACTTAAGACATCTGAATAAAATAGATTATCAATTGTTTAATAAGAATTTTGACTGCGCACATTAAATGTCAAAAGTCTTTATTGTTCATTCAATTATTGTCTTTATTGTTCATTAAATTTACTGTAAAACAAAATTAAATGGCTTTCACACCAAATTTGGTATTGACCACATAGATCTAGTCGCGATTCTATTGCAACAGACATTCAAACGAAGAAAAATTGGATACGGAGGAAAAATAAGTAACTCGTGTCGCGTTTCTGTACCTTCCACCGCAATAAGCGAAATTGATATCTAATATTTAACTGGAACCCCGTCAAATTACATTTAAGACAAAATGCCTCTAACACGCTTCGATACTACTTTTCAGCCAATATTTAGTAACGCTAGCTACGTAGAAATTTAATGGATTCGGAATAAATGATATGAAGCTTGGAAGCTTGTGGTGAAAATGTGTTTGTAAATAGGTGTGTATTTGTGTGCAGATTCATGGGCAGGAGTTAAGTACAAATACTATACTTACGTTACATACGCCGGGATTAATGCCAGTAGGAAGAAGAAGACTAAACTAAATTAAAAAAAGAGTTAAAAATCAAATCAACTTTCACGCAGTATCTAATATAATCTAATGTTAAAACACTCCGTTCATATATAAATAAATATTTCATTTACCCCAGTGGGGATCGAACCCGCAACCGCCGCGTTACAGTTACACTTTTGGGTGGCTGTGCCACGATGGCCTCGAAAAAAAGAAATTTTGGTCAAAAATGTCACGAATTGCACCGAATATACCTTTCTAATTAGTACTGGCGTTTATATCTCGTGAATATGTATACAACAACGTTTGCTGGTTATGTGTATTATTTGTTACATGAAGTGCCGAACATATTTGGATTTAATATACGGATTTTTTATCATTTGGAAACTTTACGAAAAACGGCGTAATGGGGGGGGGGGGGTGCGAGCAGTGCAATCGAAGGGAAAGGGGCATCAAAGTCGACGATCAATTTGCTAGTCAAAAAGCCCGTAGTGTCCTTTTTCAAATGTTTGCAATAATTTTTACCATTTTAAAGGGCATCAAGTCCTAAGTTGCACCAGGCAGCAAACACCCTAGCTACGGCACTGCCTTTGCGTTATAATTATCTACAGAATTCAACACCTTAGGACCAATTCCAAATACCTTCCGCCTTTTTTAAAACAGAAGCCATCGTTGGTTTACAATTAAAATTATAACATATAATTATTTAACTATTCTGTGTGACTGTAATCATATCGAAACAGCCATGCACCGCGTGACCTACCAACAAACAATATTGACTGCTAAAAGTAGGACATCTCGTTAGAACATTCATATTTTATATCACATAAACAATGCAATAAAAGTTGTAACTTTAAAATGTATATAAAAGATAAAACTGAGAAAATTATATTTATAAATTCTAAGCCCAATATTAGGTTACGTGGTAAAACACTTGGGAAAAAAGTTCGTTCGTTAGCTAATACTTACTTTCATAGAATTAATAAAAATCACCTTAATATCAATATTATAGCAAATTTAAACATTACGCAAAGTATTATTACAAATGATTAATTGATTATATGTAAGTATTTGTATTTTACAATTGTCGATGAGTTTGTAATTGTTTGTGGCCTTTAATGAAGGCAGAGGTGTGATGATGAAGGCAAAATTTGTATTTATGAGCGACAGAATGTCTGGATGCGAGGTTTTAACTAGGATAATGACGGTGCTGCAATAAAAGAAGAAACCTTATCTTATTTCTTTACATAAAAAAAATGTTAACTTATGGAAGTATATTGCTAAAAATATGGTACGCTATCTTTTTTTTTTGGAATCAAAATACAAGAAAATAATAACTCAAACGAAGAATATCTCTTTGGTAAATTGATACTAAGTGAGTTTTACCTTTATATAGTGTCTACTTTTAAATTTATAAAAATATGGAAAAATTGACCCTATTATTTAGGCTACATTTAGACCTACCACCGTTAACGTTATCTTAATAGAGATCCAAAAAAGAAAAGTTTCAATATCACGTAAACCACTACTAACGGAAGTGAGCAACGGATATGAATTAATAATAAGTAATGTCGAAATGTCTATACATATTCTAATTATCGGTATTTTCATTATCATTTATTGTAGCACCATCATCTTTAATTTGTAGATTAGATTTTATTTTATACACATTTCATTATATATTTGTTCAAATAGAGCATTAGTTGTATGAAAAATAAATATTTTTAACACTCTTCAGGCAATGACTTGTATAAATACCTATTCTTAAGATTGGGCTACGAATAACAAAACCATCCTTTACCACAATATTACAATTAACGCTCTTTCTAGAATAGATATATAATGCAATGTTTAAAGTATTCTAATATTGTAAATCGTACCATGAAAATAAGTACTTTTACAAAATGAAAGTAATAAAACAAAGTTTTTGTTGCACAATTTCAATGATAGAATACTTTTCGTTTCACATTGAAACAAGGTCAAATATACTTTTAATAAAAGATTATTTTTTATGAAATGAACTGTATAGTTCACTCTCGACATAAGAAACAATTGTTAGGATGTCGATATTTGTAATTTGTTGAGGAGATTAGAACTAATCTTTATTCTTTACTTCTGTAAACCTGTAAGACATTTGTTGCCAGCTGGACACTGGTGTAAAAGCTGCAAAAATGCTACAAAAACTAAAGGCGACAATTTGAAGTTTGCTCTAATATACTCACAAATTAGGAATTCCTACCTCCTCTTGATTGTAGCTTTTGTGGAGATTTTATTTTATTTTCGTAGGACCACGAAGTATATACAGAGGGAAGCAAAGGTTTATTTTTTATGTATATTTTTAAGTTCCTTTACACGCAGACGGTATGTGTAACAGATTTTTTTTCACAATTTTACTAGACGTAGGTAACATGCTCTTAGAGACGGTCCGTTTTAAAGCTGACGACAAAATGACAGTTTCTCTTAGCAATGAAGACGCATCACGGGATGATTACGTGTAATACGGAATGCTATTGAATTAATAAAACCAAGAACTACCGACGTTGTAGAATAAAGTAAAAACGCATTTATAGCGTCTTGGAGCGCAGCCATCGGCGGTCCGTGCCCACCCCAGAATAGTCCATTGCCCAGAAATTTTACTAAAAAAAAATTAACCCTGAAAATTAAAAAAACTTTTACACGAACATATCAGTTCATTTTTAAAGTCCAGGCCCCCAAAAAATATCTCTATATAAGCCCATGGACGCCGTAAAAGTGATGTTAAACTTTTTCTTTCCTCTGTATAAACTCCTGAGCTTGTTTGAAGCTATAAATGATGCCATCTCATATTAAAAGCAATCATAATATCAAGGCACGAATAAAAAATAACGGGAGGCACAGGGAACCTAGTGTTAAGACTCGGTTCCCAACTATCCGCCGAATTCTGGAGTCATTGCGTACTGAGTGGCGTAACACAACACCGCGCTTTGCCTCGACACCAGAGCGAGAAAGTATTTCATTTCTTCAAGTCGAAATCGAACTCACGACCAGTCGCGTTTACAGTCACATTTTGTGCCCCTACGCCACTGGCCTCTATAAAAGTATATAATTGACATTATTTCAAATTATTTGTTTTAATATATAAATTCATACTGTTGAACGGCTATGGCTATGGCTATATTTATATATAATTCGTGCCTTGTTGCAATTACAATTCACAACATTTGTGTAGGTTATTTAATTTATCGTGCTTTTTATATTATTCCAGTAACACTAGGTAATATAATTATCATTCCATCGGTCCATAAAATAATAATCACAAAAAGCATATGCAAGTATGATTACATGCCTACGTATGCATATGACGCTAAAAATAATCATTCATGATATTGCACATTACCTATATATTTTTTATATTTTATAAATATTATTTGCATTGGTGTTCGTGTAGTAGTAGCTGTTAGTTGGTATATCCTCAAAGAACAAACGTTACAGCATCTCCTGGTCGGCACTGGCTCTTCCCCAAAATTTATTATCTACTAATCAAATAACCAAAGAAAACACGTAAGCTAAGGAACTCTAGAATAAATAAGTCCTGCAAAAATGTATTTCATTTGTTAGAGTTAAAATTATTAATTAATAATTATCTTGTATTTTAATGTATTCGAATGCAAGTTACACACGTGGGTTGAGAACAACGAATGTTACAAAATCTTGTAAAAGTTATTAATCATTATTCGGTCGTCGGCCGTTTGTACGCTGGATTTGGAGGTCTTGTTCGCAACGCGTCATCCGTAGTGAACCTACTTTCAATATATAAGTATAGGCATCATATAATTAAAAACCTAACAGTTTTTAAACTCACATTTGAATTAACTGTGTACATTTTGATGTTTTTATATATATATATATATATATATATATATATATATATATTGTATTCTAATTTTGTCTTTATCTATTATAAATATATTTCGCCTTGCTGAAGCACTCGCGGGCAATTTGAAGATATCTTAAATATGATCGGAACGGCATTTATAATACAAACCGCAGAGAACTTGTCCGTGTTATTTCATGAAACATTTTAAATTTAAGTTAAATATTATAAGTATGTCTTGTAGATTGTTCTATATCACATCTAAAACTATGGGTTGTTAATGTACGGGAGTCACTTACAGGGAAGGGATAAGTTGTGGGTTATTTTGACTCCTTTACAATGCAGGGACCAATTCGCATCAACGTAGAGAACTATTCTACTAAGTTTTTAATGCCCGTGGGCATTATACTAACCGTCTTGTATTATTCAATAATCAACAAAATGTACTCTTATTTCGGATCTACGACAATATTCATCTTAGCGGTTTTCATTATTAGCCTGTATCGGATACAACATCTCATTAATATTAGTTTTCGCTTAGAATATGAAAACAAAAATAATCTATCAATGATTAGTATAAGGAAACTGATGTTTCATTTCTTTAGATTTAATTGTCTTATGATGATGTTATTTAAAATGTTTAACAAATTATTTAAAGCCCGCCTCCTTCTTTCGAGAAATATATCGTTAGATTTAAGTTTGAAATATTTGGATATGTATTGTAAGCGAGGTGGGCGGTTCGATTCTTTATCTAATTAGAATATAGGCATCAATTTTATGCATGATTTAAATCGTGATGATATATCATATACTTCAATACATATCGATTATTTTTTCCAAACATTTTACTTATAATCATTCCATTCCAATGTATTTACCAATGTATATAGGTGTTTTACTACGAACGTTTCATCCGGGGGCATGTTGTATTTCTAGAGCCACTTTTGTAGTAAATAGATATTGCCTACTACCTGCATATTACTTCATTACTTTCCAAGTAGTAAAGTACCTACATAATGATTGCAATTATACATACAAGTTTAATATACAAAACTATGTTAGTATATTTAGGATGTGTATTTATTTTAAGAAAACCATACAGAATTCCTTTCATTGACATTAAGAAATGTCAACTTAATTAATTACCAAATTCGACTCGAACGACTTCTATGAATGTATTTAAAAGATAAATTTCATTTAATATCATGTGACAACAACACCACTCTATAAATGAAATCAATTCTGTAGGTACATAATAAATAATCAAAGACTTTTAGGCACCACGCCTCCTTTTTATGTAATTTTAAATGTTAAAATAAATGTTGATAAACATATCAAATTGGTGTTTCATTTAAATACCCTTTCGCCCTTAACTCAGGAATATTCTTATGTTCAAAAAGTAAAAAGTATTGTTTAAATTAGTATGAAGGCTTCCAATCATTGTGGATTAATCCGCTCCGTTCTCTACCCCGCTAGGAATAAAGCATGAAGCAATATTATGTTATTAAATAAAATTAAAACACATAATAAAAGATTTTCTGAGAATTGAAACAACAATCTATTTATATTATTTTATTGGCAATTATCTAAAACAATAACATTACATATACATTATAGAATATATTAAATTAAAAAATCATCAAGATCAATATGAGATTCAATAATATTTTACTTCTAAATATACTAAAAAAAATAATTGAAAATACAAAAAATTGCGCGCAAATTTGAATCTTCTCATCAATTATAGGCTGTAATGTACTTATAATTATTAAAAATATTATAACGTAGTACCTATATTAATGTGGCCAGTAGCGGCGTTAGGGTAGGGCGAGGTTGGGCGACCGCCCAGGGGTGCCGGGTAAAAAGGGGCGCCGCAGACGCCCGTTTATGTCCGGGTTATGTTTTAAATTTTATAATAGATCGGAACTTACAAGAATTGTTATCAAATGTATTGATAACATTCGATCCCCACTCAAGGAATGAAACTTTGAAAAAATATCATTAAAATTACTCTTTTTAGAAAGGTAGTTTACGTAGGGGGGGAAGACATTTAAAAATATCTAATATTTCCAAGTGCAACTTAATTTACTTAACATAAACACTACATTACATTACATTTACTTAATCAAAATACATTTCAAAATATATAATTAGATCTATAATAATTAGCATAGCTTGAAAAATGTACAAGTGGGTTCATGAAATGGGAAAAACTTATGTGCATTTAATATTAAAATGACTCGTATGAGTAAACGGACAAACGGACACACGACCAAATGGTCGACCAAATAAAATGTGGTTCGCTTATGTCTCTAACGTTTACATTACACCTCCGTCAAAAAAAAATATGTACACAAAATACTAAAAAATAAAAAATATATAATTCTTACAGCTACTAAATAAATATTTAAAAAAACCAAATAACCTTACTTCTACGTTCTCTAAACATATAACTAGTATATAAAATATTTTTATGTAATTCCTAATCACGATTTCATCTTACAACCTTTAGAATTTCTATTGGACAATTTAGGAATGGTTTCTTAAAAACGAAACAGTTAATGTATTGTGTCCAAAATACTATACTATAAGTGTACTGTAATTTATCTAAATTTTAATAATAAAAAAATATTGTTTAACTCATTTAAAGCTACTTTTTAAAAAACCTTTTTATATACAAACATACATTATATCAAAATAAACACCTATATATGTTTACACAGAAAGATAAAACATCAAAATACGTTTCAAAATATATAATAAGATCTATAATAATTAGCATCGCATGGAAAATGTACAAGTGGGTTGACGAAATGAGGAAACGTATGTGCATTTAATAATTATAACATAATATGTTTATATGTATAAAAAGTTTAGTTATAAGTATAAGTTTATATTATATACAAATACAACACAGCTTATATAAAATATAAAACAAACTCATAAAAATGAATGTAAGTAGTAGTACGAACAAAATTCAAATAGGAACAGAAAAAAGATAGCTCGTTATTCTTAGTGAGGGACAACTTGTATGGGCCCTCAGCTTTAAATATACTTGAGGTACGACGTTTTAATATGCCGCCCTAATGAGAGGAATCATCGTACAGATATGGCACTGTCTGTTATTGTACTTAGACTTAGTTAGATATTTTAAGTTCAAATATGTACGTATAATTAGACAATTTGTTGCATAGAAGTGTTATTTCTTTGAAAGAGTATATACATTTTATAATAATAATCTCATTGTTATTGAGTTAAAAAAGTAAACTATAAATATTTTTTGTATTTTCTTATTATATTTAATAAGAAAAAAATACATATATATATTAATCTTTAAAGAGTACAAAGCTGCAAAACAAAATTCATTAAACAAGATATTTTTCAAGTTGGCATATCAGCTGTATATCAGCAGAAATATACAGGGTGGAATTGTCAGTACCACTTTAAATGAAACCACAGTTTTAACAAATCTATAAAAGCCTAACATAATTCAGAAAAAAAATAATTCCCAAAAAATGAAAAAGTTATTTTTTCAAACCAAATAAATAATACAATTATCGTTTTAAAATAAAACGCCATTTTAAACAAACACATGCACACACTTACCTGTCAAAGCGGCAACGGCGCATACGTATGTGTGCGTCACACGAACTACAGGTATGAATAAAAATCGTGAAGAAAAAATCCTACGTCGAAAACTGTTGAGGTACCTTGATAATTTTTTTTAGCTCTGGGTTTGAAATATTTTACCCTATATACAGTTTCAGTAAAAGGAGCGCTGCCTCTTCCACCCTGTATATAAAGTAACCTTTTGAAAAATATACATTAACATTAATTATACATTGTCAAAGAAAAATAGTTCTAGATAATAGAACTATTTTTCTTTGACAATGGCATAAAGGACGGAAAAAAACACAATAAAAATATACCTAATATTTTGTTTAACTACAGTTTTTGTAAATAGATTCTAATGAAGTTTCTATCAATTTAACGATTTACTATTTTGCTACTGCGACACAAATATTCAATAAATATATAATAACTAAGGGAATTCCGAAAGTACAGAACCAATCATTTTAAAATGGCATATATAATTATGTTATTACTCACAAATTCAAAACACAATTAAAGAAATAACCCTTATTTTCTCTTTTTAACTATTAGCTAGGAAATGAGAAGCAAGCCAAGTATCACAAAGTAAAATATTTACAGATGAAGTAGTAGCAGTGGGACATGTGTAAACAATGAATATACTTTCTAAATAATTTAAAACACTGATTTAATACTCTTTAAGCGATTTAAAAAAAGAAACAGTTTGTCCTGTATGTTTTTCCGCAAACATTATGTTTTAGTTCTGAAGTCGCTTTTTTTAACATAGTTTTTTATTACAATCATCATCATCATCATCATCATCAACAGCCATCTCATTCATTACAATATTTTGTTTTTATTGATTCACATTTCATAAATAATTATAGTATAGTTTTCAATTAAAATCGTTTTCGTTTAAAAGATTTTCGTTTCAATATAAAATAAAATCAATGAAACATACAAATTCAATGGAGTTTTAAATAGAATTTCAATTTCCCGCGAAACCACTAGAAAAAGAACCTGGATATTAATTAATGAGCAAAGTAAGGACGGAAAAATAAATAATCAGAAACCTGAATTAAAAAGACTAAATCCACAAAAAGTAATATATAAAAATACTTATGTTTAAATAACATATGAAATTAGCATAATCAAAAATTATTTCTATTCAAAAAAATCTACTATTTGAGTGAAAAAAAAACATAAAATAATTAGTGATAAATCTAAAGAACTTATTTCTTTAGATCCACTTTATTTTGTTAACTTGCGTTATAAATTAACAATTATTAGTAATATATCTAAAAAAATATGTATAAAAATGTATATTATTTAATATTTTCATCTAAAATCAATAAATATCGCCCGAAGACCCCCCCTTTTAGTGTTTTATCTAATTATATTACATACTACTTTCTGGTAATACTTAGATAATATAACATTATCTATACATGTATGAGCATAAAAATATTTCTGTAAAACAATTTAGAATTTAGCATTTCAGTCAACAGCAATCGTAGACGTGACGAGACGATTGCATTTTAATAAACATTTGTTTTATTATGTATATCCAAAAATTACTATGACAAAATAAATATGACAGTTACTTGTGTATTTTTATATAAAAATTGAGTATAATACATAAAAATTAAATATATATAAGATAAGAATAGTCTTAAAATAGATAGAATAAATAGAATAAATAGAATAGATATAATAGATAGAATAATAGTCATAAATTTTAAAAGTCATTATCAACAAAGATTAAAGAAATTATCGCAATAACGTGAAGCAATATTTATAGAATATTCTTATTTGTCGTTTCGCTCTTAACACAGCGATTTTTATATATTTTTTAATAAATTATTTAAAAAAATATAAAAACTTAAATACCGTACCCGCCACTGTTGCACTGACACTTGTATAATACACAAACTCATTTTAATTATTTGCTTACATTACATTACATAATGTAAACATCTGATTTGTAGCTATATAGTTAAAAATTTTCCAATTTTAAGATCTTACAAAGTCCCACTGGTTTGTTGGTTGGTTATCGCATATAACTAGAAGAACAGGTTCATTTCGCAGAGCACGTTCCACTCCTAAGCACATACCTGCCGCCGTATTGTAAACAGGGCTGCCGGCCTAATGGGAATAGGAATAGTAATTTTTAATTTTTTAAAATAAATTATCAAATAGTCGACGAGTCGTCGCCGTTCTGAAGTTAGCTCTTGCGGAGTTGATTTGATTCCAAGATTTTTATTGTTTTGTTGGATTTTAAAAGTCTAATTTCAGAGCGGCCACAACTTCATCTGTAGATGGATATTTACACATTTTAACAAATTAACCTCTTTATCGGATTATGTAACCGGAGGAACGATTAAATCTATTAAAGAGTTTAATTTAAAATTACAGATCTAGCTATCAATGAATGTAAGAAGATCTTACTTACTACGTCAAAAAACTACTTATTAAGATTTGTACTCAAAAAAATGACATTACAATATTTTAAAAGCATGAACCTAATGTTCTCGACAGAACAGGATAAATTTCAAAACGGTTTATTTGAAAGTTGTCAGGCCAGTCGCGGCGCATGGGCACAAAGTGTGACTGTAAACTCGACTGGTTCCGTTTTCGATCCACATTCAAGGAAATTAAATATTTATTTAAATATATAATTCCATTTCTTCGCTCTGGTATAGTGGCAAAGCGCGGCGCTGAGTTCCACCACTCAACGCCTCCAGAATTCGACGGATAGTGGGGAACGGTGTGTTTTAACACTAGGTTTTGCCTGCTTACTCTACTGTGAGCGGGATACAGCGTAAAGCTGTTTTTATTTTTATTTTAATACATACCGCCCCTTTATGCTTCCATTCCTGTGTACCACCGAGTTCATGGCATTTACCAATAACTGGCGATACGTTATTAGAAGCGTCCAAGCATAGTATGCGACCCAGCACCAATTCATGTCGATCCGTTTCAAACCACACCTGGAAATAGAAATATAAAAGCTGGTCAAGTACGAGTTGGATTTTCCTACCGAGGGTTTTGTACCAATTTCATGATTGTAGATCGATAGCAAGTACAACTTAAGTTTGTGGGCTTCACGCTATATCCCGCAAATAGCAAGGTAGGCAGAGGTAACTTCGTGTTAAGATACTCCGTTCCCCACTCTCTGCCGAAGTCTGGAGGCATTGCGTGTGGAGTGGCAGAACTCAACGCAGCGTAAAATTAAAGTTAAATTATAAAAATTAAGTAAAAATTGTAAAAAATCACCTGATTTAATGTTCTCATGCAACTGGCCAATATCAGACCACTGTTTTTGCTTTTTATATCTTTAGCACTCTGGACGCACAAAGATGTCTTCTGTAAACGTATTTGGAATGAATCTGTGTAATTGCGTTTCCTGGAACAATAACATAAATAAAAAATTTAGAAAAATAACACATGACTTACTATACGATAGTTGCGTCGGTATATTAAATGATTAAAAAAATATATAAATTGCATGGATATAGCAATTATACCAAAAAAATTATGAAATTCAGTTTGAAGTTTTGGCCGCACTACTGTCGCACCTTGTTTATTTATTTGTTTATTTATATTGTGAACTGGTATTAAATTATTTCACGTTCAAAAAATAAAACTTGTAACTTTTTTTTTGGAATAAAAATATTTGAATTTGAATTACCTAGAATGCCACGGTTGAAACTTATTTTTATCCGGATCATTCAACGCGGCTATCTTCTTTTTGGCGACAGTATCCGCACCCATTTCTAATTCAGGGTAAATATTGTCTAAATACCATTTGAAGGATTTGCATCCGAGATTTTTCCGTAATGCTTGACGTTCAGATATGTCGCCTACGGACACGTGCGCCGACAAGGGATTTTGTTCTATGACTTTGTTCTGTAATATAAAAATATACTATTTAATTAACGGAAACGGTCCTCACTCGAGGGATTCTTTAATGTTTTACTTTTTTTATTTTGTATAGCTTTTATTATTAGTTATTGTAATTATGTATAGTATATGTAATTATTTGTTATTTTATTACAAAATCCAAATTTACAACATGAGATAAGATTTAATAATGTAAGATAAGCAGAAAACACATTAAAAAAATCACTTACCACGTAGTCGTCCATCCACACTCGAGCCATTCTCATAGAATTTTGCAGCATGTAATCCTCTTTTTCACTAAAACCGTAAGGCCGTCGTTTACGGAACACGTGACCTACTCTACTGCACGGAATCATCTCTAGAATACCACCGCACATCCAAATCTATAACAATAGATGATTTTGTTTTAGTTTCTATCTCTAGCATATAAAAGGATAGGCATGGACAACCTAGTTTTAAGACACTACGTTTCCCCACTTTTTAGCCAAATTTCCAGACATTGAATGTTGGTATGTTTAAGTTCTACATATAAGTATTTTTTTTCTAATCCAATTATTTACTAACTTTTATATAAACGATTGATTGAGTTTATTATTTTTAATTGTTTATAATAAAGATATTTGTTAATATTTATCGATTGTTATTTTGTCAGCTTACTTGAATACTTAGAGCATGTCAAAATCGATTTACTCTGCGATTTCAACGAATTTGTCAGATTGTAACAGTAACCTATGTATGACATTAAAATTATAGAGGCAAGGACTGTTATAAATATAATATAGTTATTCTGCGTTAAGTATAACATAAATACATAGGTGACAAAATCTACTCAAAATACGTACCCGGAAAGACATTTCTAAGTTTTCACCTCCCCAAATGTTCATCCCTGGATCATACTTGCCGATGTTATTAAAATATTCCCGATATATAGCAAACAGACCACCCGCCATTGTTGGAGATCTGATTGGTTTCACAAAATCCTCATCGCCTGTGAAAATATTATGTTTTATTTTGAATTTGTAATTTTAAGATTACATTTTGCCCAAATTTTTTAGTCAAAAAATTTTAAAAAGCCAAATTGAATTTTCCCGAGGAACCCTGAACGATATAAACGGGTACCGACAGCTAGTTCACCTGTCCCCACTATTAATTATGTTTTACATTTTGGAACATATAGGTTTATAATTTATGCATAGGTTATTTATTTATAAGTGTATATCTTCCATACTAATTTTCAAAACATATCAATAATTTGTAAAGCCCAAACTTTTTTTTTTGGGAAAAAGATTGGCATTTTTCTTTTCAAAGATCAAGCACCAACTTCGTATTACATTCTTACATTACAATTAAAAAAACTTCTAAAGAAGAACTAACATGGCACGAACTAAAGCGACAGTTATGGGTTGGATTCCCGCTCTAGATAATTAATTATTTTCATTTCCCTGCTCTGGTAGACAAATAGCAGAGTTGAGTTTCGTAATGTCCCGAACATTGGGCGGAAAGTGGGAAAAGGAGATACTAGACCAGTAAAAGATACTAGACCAGTTCATCGGCCTGCTCTGCTGCCTGCAAAAATGTAAAGATAATTTTATTCCTATCAAATACTAGGACAATTCTTAACAGTGTATAAAAAGAGGCCAGTTGTGGCACAGGGGCACAAAGTGTGGCTGTAAACGCGACTGGTTGTGAGTTCGATTCCCATTCGAGGAAATGAAATATTTATTTAAATTTATATTTGCATTTCTTCGCTCTGCCACTCCAACCGCCATCACACAATGGCGCCGTAATTCCACGGAATATGACCAACAGAAGTGTCTTAATGGGAGCGAAATGTCTTAAAACTAGATTCCCAGGTTCCCTCTGCCTACCCTGCTATGTGCGGGCTAGACCATAATAAAAAAAAGCTTATTTTACGTTGACTAATCAATCGCTATCTTTCGTTGTTTGCCACTGTGACTTTTAATGAGTGCAATTAATAATGTTCAATAAATGGTATGTACCTAACCTAACTTGATAACCTCCAAATTCAATAAAGTGTAATTTGTTTTATTTATTTAATGTTAACAATATGTTATTTTGTATGAAACGATAAATATTATATTGTAAGCAATATTGATATAAAGAATATTTACATTTTTTATTACTGACTGGCCATAAAAATTAACCTTTCATATATTTTGAAATTTTTTGATGATGATTTTTGATGAAATTTGAGATTTTATATATCTTGACATCGATGGATTTATTACAAATACACACTCACACACCTTACATGAAATCATGCAGCAATCACTCTTAATAATGTTTGTACTGTATACTTTCTTTTTCTTGCAGCATCACGCTGTCCCGCATTTAGCACAGACAACCCAGTGTTAAGACAATGTATTCCCCAAATTATATTAACTAATCTAAAAATTATATTAACAAATTAAAATACTTGACCAAAACAATCAAATTCTGGTTAGTAAAATAAAAAAATGCAAAACAAATATTCCATTAAAAAAAAATACCTTTCAATGTTCCTTTAGGTAAGTTATCCCACTTAAAATGCAATCCCCAATTGAAACCACCACGGACCAGGGGACTAGGTGTATACTCAAATGTATCAGCGTTTATAACATCTATCACTGGGGTCACGGCTCGCGGAGAAAACCTGACTGTGACACCGTCCACTCCCTCCGACAAACGGGTTAGGAGAGGTGGCAGCCAGTCCACATTCACCTCAATATGCGAATCCAGAAATACTAGAACCTAAAATAAAACAAGTATATAAATTAAAATCTCTAAAAGATATGAAATAAGTATACATTATTTAATTTTTATTTATTTAACTTATAAATTATATATGTACGAGAGTATGAACCTATGTTTTTCGTTAGATTCACGCTTATAGCAAGGTAGACAGAGGTAGCTAATAGTAAGTCACTTCCGTTCCCGTAATTTAAGCAAATCTGAGAATACGAAATCGCAAAATCGAAAAAAAATATATATTTTTTACTTCCCGTTATACCTCGCATATAGCAATCTTGCTATATACGCACAGGGAACCTAGTGCAAGACAGTCAGTTCCCACACTGTGTGTGTTGGAAACCATGCGTGTTTGATGACGGACTTCAACACTGCGCTTTATGTTGTTGCCAGATCCAAGAAATTAAAATAATTCACTCCTTAAGTGAAAATCAAACCCGCATCCATCGTGTTTACAAACAGACGCGAAAAATAGTGTTGGAATATTCATTCAGGAGTTGAGTCCACTAACTTTATAAAATATGGTAAAAAAAACCTTATTTAGCTTGTAAGTATATATATAATTTCGAGCTTACATCTCCAACACTGTTGTCAGCCCCATACAACCTGGCTCGAATCAACCCTTCCCGTTTGTTCGTCTTCAACAAACGTATATTCAAACCTTTCATAGACCTCGCATTCGAATCCGTTGTTTTCTTAACATTTTCATTATTGTTGTTATTATTGTCATCGTTTATGTAATCTACTAAGTTTTCTCCTTCTATATTATTAGTTTCCAACATTTCTTCTTCTTTTCTCACTATGGAATTGAGTTCATTCACTGACTTGTGTACGTTTTCATGTAATCCTTCAATATCACTATAATCATCTACTAATATAATTTCCTTCAAATGTACTAACTTGGTGCGGTCTATTATAGAGTAGACCGATCTCATCAGCGTTTCAAAATGCTCATTGTAGAAACAAATTATGATTGAAGCTTTAGGTAATTTTTTCGGAAACCTTTGTATACGACATCTGTAATATTCACATTATGAAATAAATTTGGTTTAAGCAGCAAAAGTTGTAAATATATTTAGATCGATTATTTAAAATATATTTAAAGTGAACTGATATCAGACACTTACAATTTATTTCTGGTATCAGGTAGTCCTCTATGATTACCGATTCTTTGCGATATCAAAGTATTAAAGGCGTGCACATTGTAGCCAGCTTCACGAATTCTGACGTCTTCGGCATTATGTATTAATCCAAGTTGATTTTCTAGCAAAAAAATTATAAAATAATAATATACTTTTGGCAATAATACTTGAACATAATAACAAAGATTATTGGCATTTGTCATAGCATAGAATTCTGCATAATATAATAGGATTTTTTTTCCAATTAATCAATATAAGTAATATTTTGTTTATTATTTTTAAATGATCACTTTTAATTAATTTTGTAAAAATTTTAAATTGCACGATAGGAACATAACTATTATCATAGATATAAATTGATTAAATGAATAGTATTGTTTTATAGGAAGTATCTAAAAAGGGAAATAATTTGAAAGTTTCTCATCTATTTGCCTTTATTATAAAAATTTTTGAAGTGAAGCACTATTTACCTAGACTTTTATCTGGAAGAGCCACATTTTTAATTCCTAGTTGTTTTGCAAATTTCTCTCTAAGCATTATCTTTTTTTGATATGCCAACTTTTCTTTTTGATACTTCCACATTTTACCGACAAGTCTATCATTGTTTTGTTTGGGACTATCATATAATAAATCTTTGCCTTCCAATGCTGCAATAGATTTATCATTGTTTTTAATACGGTCCTTTTCTTCTTTATTTATTAACTTATAATGAATTCTGTTCTCAGTGTTAGTAATAGCATTTTCTCCTAAAATAACAACAACTTATGAGTGTTAGTAATATATAAATCAAGTTCACTTATTTTGTTTAAAGAAGAAGAAATGAACTTCTTATTAATTAACTAATAGTAATGATATTAAAGGTTTACTCGTAGGACTTACATTATTTTTTAATCATGATTGTTTATTATATAAAACAGAAACTAACCAAATTGTATGCCTCTAGTAAGGGAATTAAGTGGGTTACAAGAACCTATAAAAATAATACATGTCAAATACATATTGTTTAACTATCTAGACTAGACCATCAATTATAACCAATAAATAAACTATTTGTACTGGTGGAACTTATCTCAAAGTAATAAAAACCACTTTATTCTATAAAGTAAACTTCTATAAAGATAAACATCACATCATAAACATATATATAATCTTATCTTAGTAATATCATTTATATATCTATATATATAAAATCAAAAGGTCACTCACTCATCACGGAACCTTAGAAACTACATGTGCTAGGAATCTCAAATTTTGCATATGAGTTATTTATACTAAGACGGGAATTTGCAATATTCAACTTCCAAGGGGTTGTTTTTGGGGTTGAAAGGTTGTATGAAACTTTGTTACTGCAAATGCTAGGAGTCTCAAATTTTGCATGGGCGTCACTTATGGGATGTAGGTACTCATGGAGACAGAAATTAATAATAACGTAATTTAAGCAGGCGAAGCCGCGGGCGAGTCGCTAGTATATATATAAATGTAAGATAAATGAAAGATCAATCAGTCATACTTGGTAAATCATGGGATAAATAATGACTTCTCTAAACTATAATAAATGAAACAATGCAGTGTCTATGTCATTTTACACATTGGTTTCACAATTGGTTACAATAAAACTAAAAGTTTACTGAATTAGTTATTACATATTAAGAAGAGACTTGATAAATGAAAAGCAAAAATGTAGTGTTAATCAACCTGAAGAGATTTATAGATGTTCAAATTCTTGTTATATTTCATTTGGCAGCCAATAATATTTCTGTTACGTAATGAGAAACAGTTTCTTTTAACACCCTAAGATCCTTAAGTAGCAACTTTGCCATGCTTATTCTACAAGACCTTTTCTTAGAATATTAATGAATACTGATTATTTTGTTAGTAGTTAATCTTTGAATTGTGAATGCTGATAAAATATTTGCACTGCTGAAAAAATGTAATACTAACAACATAAAACATAGAGGCTGCTAGCGCTACTAGTACTACAACTTCAGTGGGTTCAAATTCTACTCAGGGATAGTGAGGAATTATTTTCTCACTCTGGTAGCAAAGACAAAATGCATTTTTGAATTCCCACACTCAAAACATAATTTCTCCAAAATTGGGTGGTGGTGCATGGTGACAATTGTATTTTAACATTAGGTTCCCCATCCTTATCAAATGAGGGATACAGTCTGAAGTATGAGGAAATATTAATAATCAATATTGTAAGATCTTCCAGTGTCATTTGGGTACATAAGATATTTATCTAAGACTATGTACAAATATGAACAAAGGAATCTGTGCCAAGCATTCTAAATTTAAAAGCATTTGGATAGCAAATATTGCCAATATCCAATGGAAAAATGAATTAAGTAGTTAGTGAATAAGTTTTACTTTGAAAATTAGTTATACATTTTGACAAATAATGGTAAATACAAGCAAATATAGTCACATTTGATAAAGATTGACACAGATTTCATTATATTTATATAACATACATGAATAATATATTTATGTAATACATTAATTAAATTATTTCAATTTTAAATCACCTGCTACTACATGGTAAATAATGACTGTTAAATAATGTAATGTTTGTAAACATAAGGGCATAGTGGTTGGAATCGAATTAGAAACATTAAAGGATAAATTTTTGAATTTATAACTCATTTATAAGTTTGAAACCGAATAGTTTGTATGTAATATAGTCGGACTTACCATTCATATTTAGTAGCCAGTATAAATATAATGCCACACTCCATGTCGCCGATGCACATAGTATACCCCACAAAAAAGAATTATTAAGCCTACCCATTCTTGAATTAAAAAATCTTACAAAATATATTTTTTTTATAACACACATGAATTAAATATTCTGAGATATATTTTTATAAAATTTACATTTTAAAGTACTTTTCCAACCAAATAACTATATGTAAAAATCGATATGTAGCCGGATATAATATATCGTAGTAAATTAACATATACAAAACACTCGTGGCAGAACGTCTGAGATAGACTGTCACTAGGCTTGGTCAATCGTGATTGATCGAAATAAATGATTGCAATCACGCGTGATTGATTCTATCACTTAGAATTAGAAGTGTGCACAACAGCTCATTTTTGTGAATGAACAAGCGATATGTTCAGTTTAGAACTCCTTTTTTTACGTTCGGTTCTCCTTATTATTTCAATATTGAGGTATAAATAGGAAAATTTCGCCATATTTAATATAGTAATCATAGATAATACACATATACTAGAGATAGTAAAGACATAATACGTCATTCATTTCATTCATTTAGACTCAAAGTTATTAAAGTCCATACTAATATTTAATTTTATCTATTGGAGATTTTATAATTACTGGACTAATAAATTCCTAATTAAAAATCTAACATTTTTATTATAAAAGTTTTTTATTTTTTGGTAGTAGTTTACTAGAAATATAGTGTCTTATTATATTATCTAATTTCACTTTTCATGGTTTTAAAGAAAAAATAATAATAGTTTTAAAATTTTAAATGATATGAAGAAAAAGGTGTCTTTTTGAATCTCTTTACAATATTTTTTTATATATAATGTGCGAGTAGTAGTAGCGAATGCATGATATTTAATATCCGGGAGTTTCATTTACGAAATTATGAATTGTGGGTTTTTTACACAGTATCGAACGATTGCGTTTGGATTTGCATAGCTGCGAACCCCTGATTAATAAAGGAAAAATTGAGGGTATTCTAAAAAAAATATTAATATTTTTAGTATAAAATATTTTGTTTATTAACGGTTAGCCAGTCACGGTGGTCGTGGTCGCTTTTAGCTGGAATATATAAAAAAAGATTTAATTTGTCAATATCCCCAAAAACCATTGCCACAATTAACACGGATTCTATTGAGAAGACAACAGAAAGAGAAAAATGTAGAACTGTTGGACTCTTCATTGCTTATATCGTTATCCACAAAAAAGCAATGAATGCGCCAAAAGTTCACCACACAAGCCTGCCTTGAAGTCACCATCGCTAGAAACAAATAACCTTCAACCTTCAGTGTTAGGTAATTATTATATATTTTTTAAAAAGATTTAATTTGTCAATATCTCCAAAAACCATTGCCACAATTAACACGGGTTCTATTGAGAAGACAACAGAAAGAGAAATATGCAGAACTGTTGGACTGTTCATTGCTTTTATCGTTATCCACAAAAAAAGCAATGAATGCGCCAAAAGTTCACCACACAAGCCTGCCTTGAAGTCACCATCGCTAGAAACAAATAACCTTCAACCTTTAGTGTTAGGTAATTATTATATTTTTTTAAAAAAGATTTAATTTATCAATATCTCCAAAAACCATTGCCACAATTAACACGAATTCTATTGAGAAGACAACGGAAAGAGAAAAATGCAGAACTGTTGGACTGTTCATTGTTTTTATTGTTATCCACAAAAAAACAATGAATGCGCCAAAAGTTCACCACACACGCCTGCCTTGAAGTCACCATTGCTAGAAACAAATAACCTTCAACCTTCAGTGTTAGGTAATTATTATATATTTTTTAAAAAGATTTAATTTGTCAATATCTCCAAAAACCATTGCCACAATTAACACGGGTTCTATTGAGAAGACAACAGAAAGAGAAATATGCAGAACTGTTGGACTGTTCATTGCTTTTATCGTTATCCACAAAAAAAGCAATGAATGCGCCAAAAGTTCACCACACAAGCCTGCCTTGAAGTCACCATCGCTAGAAACAAATAACCTTCAACCTTTAGTGTTAGGTAATTATTATATTTTTTTAAAAAAGATTTAATTTATCAATATCTCCAAAAACCATTGCCACAATTAACACGAATTCTATTGAGAAGACAACGGAAAGAGAAAAATGCAGAACTGTTGGACTGTTCATTGTTTTTATTGTTATCCACAAAAAAACAATGAATGCGCCAAAAGTTCACCACACACGCCTGCCTTGAAGTCACCATTGCTAGAAACAAATAACCTTCAACCTTCAGTGTTAGGTAATTATTATATATTTTTTAAAAAGATTTAATTTGTCAATATCTCCAAAAACCATTGCCACAATTAACACGGGTTCTATTGAGAAGACAACAGAAAGAGAAATATGCAGAACTGTTGGACTGTTCATTGCTTTTATCGTTATCCACAAAAAAAGCAATGAATGCGCCAAAAGTTCACCACACAAGCCTGCCTTGAAGTCACCATCGCTAGAAACAAATAACCTTCAACCTTTAGTGTTAGGTAATTATTATATTTTTTTAAAAAAGATTTAATTTATCAATATCTCCAAAAACCATTGCCACAATTAACACGGATTCTATTGAGGAGACAACAGAAAGAGAAAAATGCAGAACTGTTGGACTCTTCATTGCTTTTTTTCGTTATCCACAAAAAAAGCAATGAATGCGCCAAAAGTTCACCACACAAGCCTCCCTTGAAGTCACCATCGCTAGAAACAAATAACCTTCAACCTTCAGTGTTAGGTAATTATTAGATTTTTTTAGATTCAAGCTGTATACCACAGGGTAGGAATAAGAAACGGGTAGGCCGTTTACCATTTAATATTAGAGACACTTGTGTTCAGTGGCGGATCTCAACGCTGCGCTTTGTCTTATTTATTACTTCGAGTTTGAATAGAATCCACATTCCTCGCGATGACCTCTAAATATGATATTAATTATTATTTAATATGATTTATGATTTTAATATTAATTTATTACATTGAATTTTATTACATTACATACTTTATTTCATTGATACCCTGATATTAATATTAACAGTGATAAAACACTTATCTGATATTATTTGATTATCTACACCTATTGATTTTCATTTATTACTTAACTTATAAATTCTAAACAACCATGGATGTGGTATATTTTGTTCCAGGCAAACTAATAATATACAAAATATAATAATAATGTAAAAAAAATCAACAAATAACTGACGAGATTATAGAAATATCGAGTTTCCCATATATGCAATTAGCAGCTAGTTGTTCAGCAGTAACTGTTCTTATGTTGTATTTTTTGATAATCTGACTTCATGATAAATATGATAAAAAGTAAGTATTTGACTAAAAAAGGTTGCAGGTAAGTATATTTAGAAAAAAACGATTTATTAAATAAACTATATTTTAAATAAACTTTATTAATATTTGAATCTTTGAATAAATTATAATAAACGGTTATAGTTATTTTAAAATATAAAATAAAAAATATTTGTACTCTCAATTTTTTTTGTATTGAAATGTCTTCAAAGTTTAAGAATAAAATCCTTTGGTTTTGAATTTGGGTATTTTACATGTCAACTATTTAATAAGTAATTATTAAAAGTAATTTATGCTATTCAATTTTTAATGAGTACACACATAAGTTATTTATTAATATTATTCATATTGCTTTGCACCACACTTTAGCCCTCACTTGTACCCTATCCTTGGATTGGTTGCCTGGAAGAGATCACTTTTAGTGATAAGGCCACCTTTGTGCATTTTTTGTATAATAAATCAATGTAAATATTCATATTTAGTCTGCAATAAAGACTTTCTATCTTATCTTATAAGTTCTACAACATATTGTTATTTACTTACATGATTGTTTTTCTAAAACATAAACTTTATTAATAGAAATAGAAGAAAAAATATTTTGTTATTACTAAATGAGAAAATGACTTAATTAAGAAAATGTTAAATAACATATGTGTGTTAAATGTTAAATAACATTTGACACTTTTTTTTTATTTTGAAGAATATTTAGTATGAGATCAGTATATCTAAAATTAAATTTTTACATTGGTTCTTTACCTTTACAAATTTTGTTGCAAATAAATTTAAATGATCTACCAAATTATTTAAAATTTTAAATTTCTTATTTATTATATTTGATACTTAGGCTTAAAAATATTTCTAGTGATCGTCTAATTTGTACTCATTATGTTTTAATAAATTATAATTCCATTTTATTACTCATGTACTTAGAATTTCAAATATCAATAGATGATAATTTATAAATGTTCCTAAAAATATGATATTTGTAGAATAAGAAATTTAAAAATAGTTAATTGTTTTACATACTCTGTTTCCAGTGACGGTCAAAAATAATAAGATCCTATATCCAATCTCAATTTGCATGTAAATAATATATAAGTTCTAAAGTCTATTATTGTATAAATGAGTGATACAATAAAAACGATAAATTGGAGATGTATTTCATTTTTGCATTCCTTTTCTACATGTACAACAAAACAAGTACGACTATATGTATATATATAGCAGCATATACACAGTTATATATACACACACACATATATATATATATATATATATATATATATACTAACTGTTTTGTATAGTTGAGGCTACGGCATATACATGGCGTTGATCCATGTTACCACTTTTGATGCCGAAGTTTGGTCTCTATTATAGTATATAGAATGCACTCTGTGGTACAGACTTAGATTTGTTTTAAATTGCGAGGCACGAGGTCGGAGATGAAGGCGGCGGAAGGAGATGCTCCCGCCTCCCGCGCTGTACTACTTTTTATCATAATTGCACTATAATATTAAGCAACCTATCTCTTTCTAAAATAACTTTTTTTTTTACCTCATTTATCCAGTTTTTATTATTTCTATTACTTTTATTTGTTTTAACAATTTGTATTTTATGACACTCGTTGTAGATATAAGTAAATACTTACTTGCAGTATAGTTTAAGAAATAAATTAAAGTTGTAACATTATTAGCAACATAAGTATACTTATGTCGGTGTTGGTAATAATTTATTTAAATATTGAGAATAAATTAATCATAAATCAATTAATTTCAAAAGATGTTTTAACGAGTAAAATTAGAAATAGCATTCAGAGTTAATAAAATGCTGTAAATATGGAATTGATGATTTTGTATTTGTCAGCTTCCGGTGGCGCCGCTTTGGGCGCGTCATTGTCGTCGTCATCAGTATACTACCAGCAACAAATTATTAAAGTGGGTAGAGTTATAGATTTATACCCTTATTTAAGTTGATTGTTAAATTCAGTCAAATTTTGGAACTACTTAGTCGTGTATAAATCAAATATTGTTTAATTAACGTGTTAATTGATCTTTGCTAACAATCATCTAAATATGCTTATTTGTCATTTGGAAAAGATAAATTAATGTAAAACCATTTTTTTACATATTTTTATGTAGGAAAATGAACAACAAACTATGCTTCCTTCTAAGACAAGAATGTCAGTTTTTACATATTTTTATGTAGGAAAATAAACAGCAAACTATATTAACCTACTATCACAAGAGTGTCAGTAAGAAATTTGTGAGGTGGTACCTCTAAATTTAGAGGTGCTGGTCCTTTACGGGTTCTTCCAACATTATCGTAATGACTTCCATGACATGGACAATAAAAACCTCCCACCCAATCCCCAGAATTAGGCACTGGCACACAGCCCAAATGAGTACAAATTCCAATAACTACTAACCATTCAGGTTTTATTGTCCTTTGCTCAGGAGTCTCTGGATCTCTTAAAACTGTCAATGGAGTATCGGCTTCTGCAGATATTTCTGCTGCAGTTCTATGCTTTATAAAGAGAGGTTTTCCGCGCCATTTATAAGATTTACACATGCCTGGGTCAATACTAGTAATATCTACCTCTATAGCAGCTAATGCTAGAACATCAGCCGGTGCACTCATACTTACTAAGAAATGTATTAACTCTGTTTTTAAGCCATACATTCCACAGAGGACCCCAAAAAATCCAACAACGTACGTGTATCCATACTTCTCATCTCCCGAATGCCATGTGGTCGTACTGACATCTTTAAACTTTTCTTTTCTGTAGTCATCAAAACTGGGATGTTTCATATCACGATGTAATTTTGGATAGTCTTTTTGGAAACGAACTTGAGTCCATGTGATCAAAGTAGGTAATGCGCACAACGGATGTATCTTTCCACATTCTGCAAGTGCCTTGATCGGAATCAACTTCTGAGTCGGATCGAAGTCTACTCTAAGTGGATACTCTCGATAACAGGAACATTTCCAAAGAGACCGACAATATCTTGCAAGTCCATTATTAGCTAGTAAGTACATTTCAAAATGAAGTTGAAATTTTTATTTCCCTTAGTTTGAGAAACTTAATATTACTAAGGTTTCTGACGTTAACATTTGTGTCATCTTTGACGACCAACGTTTTTCGTTTATATATCGTCAATTTAAATTTTAAATGTTTATACCGTTTCAAAGATTTATAAAATATTAATTTGATTTTATAAATAAAACGGTAGGTAAATAATCTTGTATCTTTTTTTTCATGGAGTTTTTTGATAGCTATTTATCAAAGGAGTGCTTTTGATTTTGCGAATTTGTATGCGAATTTGTATTTTTTTTATTTAAGTATGGTACGGTACACAAAATAATCTATACGCCATCATGATTTTATTGACCCATTAGCTCATCGTAGGTATTTCTTAACACTATTTTTTTAATTTTAAATACAAAAAGAATGTAACACAATTGATGAAATGTATATTATCCATATCGTTAGAATTTTAATTAAACCTAATGATCTCCATTTTAGCGTTGCTTAAATATTAACATTCACCAGTTGCGCTTAGATACCTATTTGAAAACTTCTATAATAAATTTGTTGTATTATCATATACAGTGGCAAGGCCTAAAATCAACAGGGCACGGACCAGAACCTGCTACTTGAGGCCAGTAATGGTGCAGGGGCGCAAGGGTGTGACTGTAAGCACGACAGGTTGTGGATTCGATTTCCTCTGGAAGAAATTAAATATTTTCATTTACCCACTCTGGTAACGAGGCAAAGCGCGGGATTGAGTTCCGCCAGTCAACACGCAATTCCCTCATAATTCAGTGAAAAGTGTGGAATTGTAGATATTTAGAAAATATCTAATGATTTAAGTTCCACAATATTAATTTACATATGGTTATATAGCTATACTTATCCCTTTGGCTTATATCCCGTATTATTATCCTTATTTTCTCGTAATCCTAGTAAAATATACCAAAATAGTTGACAAAACTATTTTGTAACATAGCTTCGCCTCATACAGAGACCCTTGCACATACTGGTTGGTGCCAAGGCTCTGTGACGTAAGGTGAAAGTGGAGGCGCTACACCAGTCGCGTCTCAGTCGGTGCTGGACGGGCCACCACTAACAAGTAAGTAAGTATCTCCAATATTTGATATTGCACGTGCGATTTCTCTTTCATAGAGTATATATAAACTTTCTAGCGATTTTGTTTTTGTTTACTTAAAATAAGTATAAGTATTTGAAGTAATTGCGTGTTATTAGATAATATAAACAATATAAAATAATAATCATAATAATAGAAAAGAATAGAAATGCATTTGTTTTTATTTGAGTTTAGGTCGTGCAATTTGCGTACCCGACTTAGGTTTTAAACTATATTGTTTAAATATTTTTTTCTTTTAGATTAATGGCTGTTTACGTAAGAGGTCATTATGTTGGTAATTTTTGTTTATGCAATACCTATAACGGAATGTTATATGCATTTTGCGTCAGCAATTTATATAGATACTTATCACTCAATCTTTTTAGATATAAAAATTTTTTCATTATCATATTTGTAAATGTGTATGTAAATGTAATAACTAAATATGATCAAAAATTAACTAAGCATAAAAATGATTTTAATAATTCATTTAAAAAAAAAACAATAATTAGGAACTTGTTTATAAAAAAATCTTTACACCCCCAGTTGTGTAACAACTAATAATAGGTAGGTATTACTCATAAATGCATCACATGGCTATTGATGACGACCACAAAGTAAAGCCAAAGTTCAAGGAACACAGTAATCACGAGGGATCCTAAAACGATAACCGATGTAGAAATTTTTTGAACCACACAAGCCGACTTCAAGAAAAAGCAAGAAACGGGTGCAGCAATGACGCCGCATATTAAAATCATACACATTCCTAATAGCACCCACATGCCTGTTGCTAGAGCGCCACGGGATCCAGCTGTGGCTCCTACAAATAAAAAAGCATTGGCTACTGTCAGCATTAAGGACGTCAATCCTATAGACAAAAGTATCACTTTCTTCGCCGTATCGTCCACATCTACATTACGGCCGGTTATAAACACCAATAGGGCGTTTTCGATCAATCCATAAACAATGATTCCCGCCAGCCCAATACCTCCAGATGCCAATCCGAATAAGGCTATTAAATATGTGGCATATTTTGGTGGAAACGTTCCGAAACATCTTACAACTTCTGGCATTGTGTCCATTTCGAATTTACCTACTTTAGATATAAGTTAATTATGTAAAATTGCAAATCCTTCAAAAATAATATTTTGACATATCTGCTAGTTAGTTAAAATTGACATAGTTAAATATAGTATATATATATATATATATATATTACATATACTTTAATAATATACAACAATCCACGGATTAAACCTCATAAGCTCCTAAGGTATTTAACAATTTTTACAAAAATAATATTACCTAATTCCATATTGCAGGATGGAAACGTCACTCTACTTTCTTTTGTGCGTAGTGGGTGTTATATCAATGCCAGTAGACGACCCAATTCGAATCGATTTGCCAGTGTATGATCAACCTCGGGCCTCTTCCAATGTCATAGCTGAGCCTTTGGAACGAGAAAATCACCCTGGCTCAACTAAAGTGGACCAATCAGCCTCTGGGAACCTTATACCAAGCAGGAGTTATGACATAAATAGCGTATATAATGACAATTTAAAACAAAAATATCCAGCGGTAAAATTTAAACTGTTTTATAATTTACATACCTACATAAGTACATTTAAGTACAGAAAGATATTATTTTTTATTGTTTTTATAACTACTTTATTTATTCCAACAGGTCGGTTCTATAAATATAGGCGGCGGTTTTTTTTCTAATCCCGTAACCAAAATTGAAGGTGCCTTTTTAGAAACAGAAGGCTATGGTAGTAAAGTGCTCTCTGTGAAGGAAAATGCACAAAATGTCGTCGCCGGCATCTTTCAGGTTATTTACCTTCTATATTATTATATAGGCACCACGTTTGCTCAGTGGTACATAGTCTGAATGTATACGTGGTAGTGACTTCAGTTAGGGATTTGACCACACGGATTGTTTATTTGACACGGTGACTTATTTTCTAATCTGAATTGCGTTGGTAGGTATTCTAATATCATTTTAAAGATATATATTGATAACTAACGAGCCAATTCAATAAGCATTTATTTTGTGGCAATATTGGCGAACTAAATACTAAGGCCAGTCGTGGGGCAGGGCCACAAGTGTTTTTAGGTATGGATTTAAATATTTTACCTTATATGCTGTTCCCGTAAAAGATGCGCAGACTCTAGATATAAGATGTGTTCCATATACAGATAGAAATCAGTTACAATTTTACTATATGTATAGATTATTTTTATTTCCTCACCTTGTCATTTGTCACATTATGTATCTAAAAAGGGCAGAAAGTACAGAATTATTATCTTGATGAGATTGATTTCGAGATGTTGTTTTCATGTACAGATATGTAATTAATTTTCTATTGTCTTAAAAATATTGGTAAATAAGGCTTGTAATAGTTATAAACTTTTACGAAAAAATATTCATAAATATTATTATTACAGCCAAAACCAATTGTTGATACAATCAGGGAAGATGAAAAGTATGGAAACAATGGGGACAAATTCTATAATGCAGGTCGTGCGATTGTTGGAGGAGCCGAAGGAATATCAAACTTTTTTAACTCAATATTAGAGGTTAGTGACAGAATATCGTAGTAGTACTTAAATAGTTTACAGAGGGAAATTAAAAAGAAATAGTTCACTATATTATCAATTCAGTACCAGTTTTAACTAGTCTATAAAAGCGTAATACATTTTTTCCCCAAAAATATTTTTTTTTCAAACAAAATAAATAATAAAATTATCAAACGCAAACGCTTCCAACCTGTATATTACAACACAACATTTAATTATATTTTTCGTTTTCAGATTCCTAGTTCCATAATAAGGTCGATAACGCGGACTGCTACGGAAAAATTAAATAATCTAGGAGGTAGATTAATAGGACTTTAACAGTAACTGTACTCATTAAATCATTCTGTATAATACAATTAGAATATTATTTAAGTTAAAAAAAATTATATAAATACACCTACAAAAAATTGGACATATTTACTATTGCGAAAGATTTAGTTTATAAAGACTTCTAGAGGTTTAATTGAAGTAAGAATTTAAATTTTAAATAATAAATTTGCCAGATGTTGTACTAATGTGTATACTAAATAAAACGATTCACCACGGATGTTTATTGACTTTAATTCACAATCAAACATATTTTATAACATTACTAAAACATAGCATTTCGTACTCTAGATACTACTCCTATATAAAGGTTTTAATCAATTCAATTGTTTTAAACATACGAAAACACAATGTAATACTTACTATTATTTACACATAAGAGTTATCAGATATAACAAAAATGCTATGTAATACAATTGAAAAAACAAGAGAACTTGTTGGACGCCTGGTAAAAAAAAAACCATATACAATCGAAATTGGGAACAGTACCTTGGTTTAAAATAAAACAGTAAAATTATATACTTATTTTTTTATTCTGCATATGTTACAGCCAGAACTTTTTCTCATTCACATGTACGTCAAATGCCGTTTTTGAAATTGGATAAAGGTGCAAGGATCTGCAATATTAAAGTGATATACGAATCTAAAATCACTTAAAAGGTTTATTTATATATTTATTTCATTAAAAATCGCAACATTTGTGTACAAATAAATTGTATTACGTTGAAAAAGTTTTGCATGTAACATAATATAATGTGTGAGTTGACACGTATTCCATAATATATACATTTAATTTGTATGAAACATTTGTTTTACTAGTTAAAAGTAAACAAAAAAAAATACCATTTAAACTTAAATATATTATAATATTTATAATAAATTAAATGCCAAAGCAATATTACGATACATACATTATACATACTATATATAATACAATTTTACTCGTTTCAGTGTATAAGCTAGGATACAATGATTATGGCGCAGACGAGTACTTCCCGCAGAAGGGATTCATGGACGGCAGATGTGGGGAAACTGCCGTCGTATAAATAAATATCCCTAAGAGGAGACGCATGTCAGTCCTGGCACGTGATCAATAATATAGAAAGTTTTTAGTTATTAGGATGAAGGAGCATGAGTCTCACATAACCCGCATCGCATTTTACCGGAAAAAAAATGATTATAAATGTTATTTATATTTATTAAACAATAAAAATAATAAATCTACAAACATTCCTCCTGGCATTAATGGCATTAATAAAAATAAACAAACATTATATAAAGTAACTTATGCAAATCAATATATATATTTTTAAATATATATATTTTTAAATATATATATTTACATATATACAGTACTTATATATTTAAGTAAAATCAATTTGAGTTAAAGAAAAAAAACTTTTTATTTTTTAACATTTTCATGGTAAGTAAAGAGAAAAAATCAACATTGTCAAAAAAACTAATTTTACTCGCACGAGATCTTGTCAGTGAGAGAAACGCGTATTACGCGTTGTTGAGGATTTTAATGGTTTAGTATAACATGTATTTGCTACTATACGATACGATATAACATCATACATACTGATAAAATAATTAAATTAAGGCTATTAAAAGTTTAAAGGTCACCGTAAGACCACCTTCACCTAGCGTTTTACACTTAGAAATTATTAAATTAAATCAGCAATTCGGAAATGATGTACTTATCATATTTTGAAATACCATGTGTCACGAAAATTAGAAAATCTACCGCCTTTAAAATGTGACATAATTTATGGATGACCCCAAAGTCAGAACGAAGAACAGTAGAAACGACACAAATCAAACCCATCCTGCGTGAAGACTGGGACTACTCCTCGTCGACGTGGTCCAACACAGTGAAATCGACGTATTTGTCCGACCCTAACCATTATGGCCCGTCGAGGCAGATGTTGCGGACATGCTGTTTATTATGTGACATGACCAGCTCCTGTATCTCGGGCGGGAGCTCATTGAGCGCCGGGGCGGTGCTCTCTTCAATGTCGTTACGCCTGTAGAACAGGACGTACGGAGTGGACGAGGAGGATAATGAGTGGAAGTGGTCCTCGTCGGCGAAGGTGACTTCATCATCGTTGTACTTGTGCCAGGTGTTGTTGTCCTTGGCCAGTGTGTAGTAGTGACCGGAGTCGAGCGTGCTGCCGGCGTGGATGACCGCCGCGAACAGATCGTAAATGGCGTGGACCGCCTGCGCCCGCACCGTGGGCAGCATCACCGTGTGGTTGTGGTATATGGAGTGCATCAGCTTTGTTTGCTCTTGCAGCTTGGCATCGAACCTGTTATGTTACATAAAACTCTTTATTTTTTATCTTCACGCTGTAGCAGAGTAGGTACCCCACAGGGTGTCTTAACCCCCCAACCCCGTGTTGAGACACCCTGTTTCCCACGCAGTTTTGCTTTGCTCTGTTACTCTTACACGGGAATCGAACTCACCCAGCACATGACTGTAAGTCAGACGCTGTGCTGCTACGCAACTACGATTAATATTAACCCTAATGGGTTAAAATATTAGCAAATAATAAACATTTAAATGTATGAATGGATTATAACAGTGGACGATATCAAAAAGATATGCTTAAATCATAGCTTTTAGCGCTTCTTATCCCCTACTACTACACCTTCTTTCTTTGTTATTAATAAGTATAAAAAGGTAAGGTTAATAAAAAATATACATTTATATTCCTTCTATAAATAGTGCGAAATCCATATAACATTATTTAAAAGACATTGCACATTTTGTGGCCTTATTAAATGTTTGCGTCAAGTAAAGAGTCAGCCAGTAGGAAGTCAATATAATTTTTCTTTTATAATATTAATTTTTAACCCCGTTTAAATTTTTTAAGTACCTTAAAATTTTTAAGTTTTTATTCCGACAGTTGAAGTAATTATAGGTCAAATGTAAATAATAAAGCAACAAAAAAAAAATAACAAACAAAAACAAACAGTAGAATATTTTACTAATTTTGGCAATTTAGACATTTTTTATTTAATAACGACGTTATGTTTTTGAGACTGGGTGTGATACCACATAGTCAGTCATTGTATGGTAATCAAGCTAAACCAAATAAAACCAAAAGATTTTAATTAGTGAGATTTCCGCTACATAGAATGATGTTATAAGAAATTAAGAACGATATTTTTAAAGTATCCACTATACAAGCGTTCTAATATGTATAGTAAAATATTGAAATTGTGATTTGGACGTTTGCACTGTTTATCCTACAAATTACTAGACATTTTTACAATTAACACATGAATACAAATAATTTTATCATTGGTACGTAAAGCGACAACTCAACTTACTTGAAGTTTTTCAATACAAGTATAAGATACTTGGGTGTAGTTTCAATGAGGACGGTCCTCTCAGCATCTCGGAGACCACCGCAGTCTCGGCAGTCGTACTTGTTATTACCGGAGAGGCTCTCCTTAGAGCAGTAGTACTCTAGCAGACTCTGAACACTATGTTGCCATTCCTCAGGCTTCTCCGGAAAGGCGAGCTGTAGGTCGCGGAACACGTCGCGTGAAAGTGAAGACGCGTGACAGACCGTGCACTCGACCCGCGTCAGCAACACGCCACCGAACATGTTGTCTATGAAGGAGTCTCTACGCAGGAACGAGGCCTCGCCCAAACGGGCACGCTTCTTAGGTCGCGTCAGCACTCTTGGTGCGTTGCTGTTGCGTTTACTTGAGCTTGATCCTGAGATTATATGTTTTTTTAGCTCAACACGTATTCCGCATATAACAGGGCTAGGCAGAGAAAATCTAGTCAACACTAGGTTTTCTCTGCCTAGCCCTGTTATGTATTGCAATGTCAAACGAAATGTCTGTTGAGACATTTCGTTTGACATTGCAAATTGCATTGCATTAATTCAGTTTTCAATAGAGAGATGCGTTAAGCAAGTTCATTTTGGGTGGCGTTTTCTAACAACAGACTTTGCAAATCGTTGCTTAGCAACGGTCGCATAGCGACAGTTCTTATTAACATGGCGGAATACATTGCATGTCAAATTAATAAGTATTTTAATATATTGGTATATATCGAAAATATTACAAATATGAGAAAAAAAGTATCCTATGTTCATACGGTAGTATATATTATATATTATATACTCAAGTATATATATATATATATATATATATATATATATAATTGAATTAGCGGTTTGGCCGTGATTGCGTAAAAGACAGGCAGAGTTACTTTCGAATTTATAATATATGTATGGATAGTTTAAACAGGCTGTTAAGGTTCCACATCAGGTATTCAGATTTTCAAAATAAAATATACAAATAAACAGACAAACAGACAATTTTTTTTAAGTGGATTTGGGCTCTGTTACTGTTCCTAAGCCCCCCTCAATTACTATTTTGTAAATATACTCAATGTACATACGCGCCATTTTTACTTTCATATTGTATGTATAGATATAGATTAAATAAATTGCAGTGTAAAAAAGTATAATTATACGATACAATTATTTTTACTGTTTCTATCTATCTAAGTATCATTTTTAACGAACAAGCATCGAGACCCACCTCCAGCACGACTACTGCCCGGCCTCGGAGAAAATATGCTTGATTCTTGATAGTCATCACTAGAAAAGAATAAAAAAATTTTTTTTAAATTTTGATCTTAATAATAAGTAAGATCTCAAAACAAGTAATATATAGCTAAGACATTTGAAGTAGTTCGTAGTATCACTATCTAAATCGAACAACTACGAATTTTATATGTGAATGTAAGAAAGAAAAAGGGAATAATAGAATAAATAATATATTTCAAGTTCATTTGGCGTGTAAGGGGAAAAACACATCGTCGGGAAATTGAAAGCTAGTCAATATTATAGTTTTTTTTGATTATGTAAAAATATATTTTTTATGATATTTAAATAAAAAATGTGTAACTAATTTTTATACACATCAGTGTATTAAATCTATTTGTTTCTACTATAGGTGTCGTTTTCTCTAAAAATATATGATAACGCGAAGAATAATATATTTAGAAAAACAATTGTATAGCTTCTAAGGTGCGTACGAACACACACACGTGTGATAATTTTGCATTATAATATACCTTGCGTTTGAAGATGAGTGTTGTTGACTGGCGGCGCTCAGCACCGGCGGCCGTGTGTAGTCGAAGTTACGGCCCGAGCAGTGCTCGTATGACTTAAGCAACTCCAACAGGTAACTGAAAACAAATATAAGTGTTTTTTAGAATACACGAGTCAATCTGTAAAAAGTACATTCATTTCTATTTTTGAATACTTATTTAACAAACAGCGAAATTGGGACAGTAAGTCATAACATAACATAAAAACTCTTTATTTCACACCATATTAAACATATTTAACAAAAACAAAAAAAAATCGTACAAATAAAAGAAATGCTAAAAGTGATCTCTTCCAGGCAACCTAATCTTAAAGGAATCAATTTAAAAGAGAGGGCATGGCGCGATCAAACATATGTATATTTATACACCTGCATAAATATTATCTCATAAACTACATAGAATACATGATAAAAATAAATAAATAAGTAAATAAATAGAAAAAGTGCATAGATACATGACAATTACGTCGAAATATATGAAAATACTACATACTAAGATAGTAATTTTTAACTTTATATTTAAATATATTTAAGGATTTAGACTGCCTTATAGCTCGCGGTAAGGTATTCCATAGCTTCGCGGCTTGGACAGTGAATGACTCACTGTAGCAACGGGTACGACACGAAGGTATTTCCAGGACATTATCACTTTGGGATCGGAGAGTTAGGGCAAGACGGGATTCAGAGCCGAGAAAGGTAAAGCGTTCTTTAAGGTAAGTTGGAGTTTCAGGATGGAAGAGGATAGAGTAGAGAAGAGTTAGTGTATGAACATTCCGACGTTCCTTGATAGGAAGCCATCCGAGCCTCGATCAATGCTCACTGATATGATCAAATTTCCTCAGTGCAAAGATAAATCTTATGACAAGATTTTGTAGGCGCTCTAATTTATTGAGTAATTGCTGCGATAAATCCAGGTAGCAAGTGTCTGCATAGTCTAGGATGGGTAGTAAGAGTGAGTGTGCTAGGGTTATTTTAGTTTTTATTGGTAATAGATGTTTCCATCTTTTCAACCTACCCATAGCGCAGTACAGCTTGCGGCTGGCTTAGCTCAGATACTTGAGGTGTCCACGAAAGAGTGCTGTCCACCTTGATACCTAGATTTTTTACGGTGTTGCAATACTCCAATTTACATGTGTCGAAGATTATAGGTGGAAGGGAAAGGAGATCGATTTTGGTAAGTTCCTTAGAACTGCCAAGAATACACACTTGAGACTTCTTAGGATTTACAGACAAACCATATGATTTGCTCCAGGAATTAATGGTTTGCAGGTTGGAATTAACTTGACTAATAGCCTTAGCAATCTCATCTACCTTGGTGGTCGTGTAAATCTGCAAGTCATCAGCGTATAGGTGAAACGGTACTGGACTGGATACGGTAATGGAATTGATGAAGATGGAAAAAAGTAGAGGAGAAAGTACTCCACCCTGAGGAACACCGGCATAAATACTGCACACAGACGACTGCTTATATATATAGGCGTGAAACCATTCAATAGCTTCTGAGAAAATATTAATAGATTTTAGGATAGCTAAGAGAATGTCAATATCGACAGCATTAAAAGCGTTTGAAAAGTCAAGAAGGGTAAGAATAGTGATTTGTTGGTTATCGATTCCATATCTAATATCGTCGTTGACCTTATTTAAAGCTGTGACAGTGCTGTGTCCAGGGCGGAATCCAGACTGGAAGGGAGATAGGATGTGATTTTTGATCAGGAAGGACTAGAGCTGTTGATGGACTATACGTTCTTGTACTTTGAACAGGAACGGGAGGATAGAGATCGGATGATAGTCTGTAAATAAGGAGGGATTAGATACTTTAGGTATGGGAATAACTATCGCCTGACGCCAGGAATCAGGGAAAGTATTTGAGGAAAGGGAATGGTTAAAAATGTGACAGAGGACAGGAAGTACAAAATTAATACTTAAAGTAATTATCCTTCGGCTGACTTGATCGCTACCAGTAGCATCAGATTTAATGGCGAGTATATGTTTCTTCACATCGTCAGGAGAAACAGAAGTGAAATAGAAAGGAGATGTACAGGAAGTAAGAGGAATAGATTTAATGGTTTTTATTTTAGTATTGTGATTTAATAGTTTGACATGTGTAAAGTGTTCATTAATTTCGTCCAGATCCGTTCTGTCGCTTAACGTAGTTTTTCGAAGGCCTCCAATACCCATAGAGTCCAGGAATTTCCAAACTCTAGCTGAATTGCTATTTTGGATGGAATTATGAATAAAAGTGCGTTGTGCATCCCTACAAATTTTACAACATCTGTTCCGTAGTTTTTTGAACCTATTAAAGTTATCTTCGGTAGGATTTCTTTTGTACTTTGATTTAGCAGAGTTGCGCTTTGCCATAAGTTTCTTAATATCATCCGTTAACCAAGGAGCGGGAAGGTGCTTAAGTTTTATGGGTCGAAGTGGAGCGTACACATCGAAGAGCTCAAAGAGGGAGTTAAATATATTATCTTTTTCGTTAATGGTCGGAGCACTTAATACACTATACCAATCTATACGATTTAGATCTTGCAAGAAGGCTGCGTTATTAATGTTTTTAAGGGTCTACGCATGATATTAGACGGTTTAATTTTTGGTGTACGAATTTTATATGTCATGTATACAAGATCATGATACGAGAACGCTTCAGCACATAGCTGGCCATAAGCAGCAACTCGTTCATGTAAAGAAACGATCATTAAATCTAATTGTGATGAAGTGGTGTTAGGAAAAAAGTGGGTAGCGTTAGTGGGGTAAAGATTGAGGTTAGCACTATTAATATTATTTCTTAGTCGATTAGCTCGCGAGTCAATTTTTATTAAACATGTGTTAAAATCTCCCATTATAAGAGTATGATGGACATTTGGAACATACTTGTCCAACAGAGCTTCAAAGGTGTCAAAATAATTAATGTGGGCTGTAGAAGTCAAGAATAGAAAACAGTATATGATTACGTAGATAGATAGCCACTCCACCACCGCCTTTTCCTGTACGGTCTTTACGGATGAGATGGAAGCCGGGTAGTACGTAGGATGTGGATGGTAGGGAAGGTTTCAGGAATGATTCAGAAACTAGAATCGCATGTACGTTTCTAACATCAAAAGTAGTTAAAAGAGATCGGGATAGTGGGCAGGATATGTACCACCTTTGTGCGTTGATATGTACCACGTTGAAATGCTTAGCACGAGTCCGCAAAGGTTGTCTCTAAATTAGTGTTTAGTGGAGCAGAAGTAATGTGGAAACTGGTGTCTGACGATAAAGATATACAATCACAGAATGTATCATCCTCAGAATTGTCTGTATCTAAATGATAGATTGTAAATAAAATAATAATAGAATAATATATATATAGATATATAGATAGATAGGAAATAAATTTAAATATAAGTATATATAATATTTTTATATAAATAATAATAATACCAGTAATAATTATGTGTCAATTATATTGATAAATAAATAATAATAGTATCTGCTATAGATATTATTACAGGTTTACAGCTAATAAATTTACATTACACCTCTGCCAGCATCTAATAATGATATCAAATAAACATGCAAAATAGTCCAAATAAAAAACAAACTAAAAGCTATTCCGATCACTTAAGATTTTTTAATGCCCTTTCTTTATCTAATAGTAGGGATTTACTTGATCTTTGCTTACATAAAATTATAAATGGGGGTATCGATAGTCCAAATTTGTTAAACAGAATAGGTTTAGTAATACCAAGGTGCAATTCTAGAAGCCACAATAAAAATAAGCACACTTTTAAAGTACGTTTCTGTAGGAGTAACATAGGCAAAGCAGCTCCATTGAATAGAACTCTAATATTATATAATAGCATATTCAAAAAAGCAGGTTTAGATATATTTAAGCAAATTTTTTTAAATTAAATTTTTCATGGATTGATCAAATGTCATTTTAAATTTTAGTGTTTCTGTTTCATTTTATATTATAAGTTTTTCATTTTTATTCTTTTTCTGAAGTGTAAGTAATGTTAGTGTAGAAGGATTTGTATTGTGTTTGTTTTCATTTATTTTTAATTTATGCATGTCAAGTTAGCCTGTAAGTGCGGTATACAATTAATGTCGTTCTCACTTAAGATTGTTTTTTAGCGTTTTGAATTATTATTGTATACAACTTTGGCTTCCTATTAAATAAATAAATAAATTATAAAAAACCCAAATCGAATCGAATAATCTAATATCGAAATCGAATTGGAAATAATTAAATGAATCGAATATCGAATCGAAAATATTTAAATGAGAACCTCCTCCTTGTTTTGAAAGTCGGTTAAAAATACACATTTATTTTATGTATATGTATAGATATGAATTGCTTTATATTTGCAGGCAAACTCATGCCTTGAGTTCATTCAAATGCCGATAACTTTTTTTAATGAACCGATTTTGATGATTAACTAACTTTAGATGTTAAGTTGAGTTAAAACAAAGCAATTGGGGAAAGTTTGAAGTAAATCGGTTCAGTACTTTCGAAGATTAGCGTGATCATACATACAGACAGACAGACAGACAAGAAATTTTAAAAACATTTTTGGTTTCTATTATTTTTTTTAAGTGTCTTCCCATTCCCCTTCCCATTCCCCTCTATCCATTTCAGTCAAAAATATTAAATGTACAGACAAAATATTTTTACTGTTTTATTATATAATAGATAATAGTAATAAAAAGTTATTTATATTTTAACGTGTTTCATTTTATGTATATGAAAAATATACATTTTATTAAGACAAGAACAATATTATTTTTTTTGTTTAAAAAAGTTCTAATGACTGGACATAATTGGGGCATTCCTTCCAAAGACACAGACATATTCTACGCGAAGTTTGTATAACAATGTTTAATTTTTACATAACTTTTAAAAATATTGCTATAAATCTAAATTGCAGTTACTATAAATATAGAAAACAACGCAAAATATGTATACACCTACCACTCATTTGAACCTTAACATTTAACTACAATAATGACCTTTGACCGATTGTAGCCGCCATTGACGAGGTCTTTGCTAACTTTTATATAATTTAAAACACGCGAGTCCATAAATAAAATCCAGCTTCCCGCGTCCCGGCACCCGCGCATGTGCATTGCATCACATGCAATTATGCATTATTGATCGACTATTGTTATAAGTCCTTCATTATCATTTTTATTATAAACTTATTTAAAAAGACATAGGCCTTTACTAGCCCTTTCACACTGTATTCCGCGTATAGCAGGTTAGGCAATGAGAAAGTAGTGTTAAGACACTCCGTTCCCCACATTCCGCCAACATTTTTCGATTAAGTGCCAGCACTCATCGGCGAACTTTTGCTAGAGCGCAGAAATAAAAATAATAATATACAATAATTCGATCCCCATCGTCACTTTACTGACGGACTGAGTCTAACATTTTTTTCTTCCACAACCATTAAGATAAGCTTAAGTATAAGTTTTCAATACAGTGGAATTCTAGGAACGTACACGTAATATCAACTAACAACGATATAATATATCTTTGAAACGTCATCACAGTACGTATTAAAGCAAATTAAGCTCTTTGAGATATTATATACACAGTAAATTCATAGTAAGCTTACCGTGACATGCCACCGATGGAATACCCGCTAATACTGTTGCAATGATTGTAATATTTACGTACACTTTTAATTTTGAGTGATACTGTAATTGAATTGAGAGAAGTTGTTCAACAAAAAGTCACTCGAATTAATTTCGAAATTAAGTGAATGTGTCGTAGAAATGTTTTAAGCTTAAAATGTTATTTATAGTCTCTCAAGAAAAATCTTTATTTAATCTTATAACGTTATTCGTATGGCTATAAAGGATTTCTGAGTCTATTCAAGAAGCAAATTTTTTTAAAAAGAAAATATTTATAAGTTCATAATAAGTAATAAAAGAGTTAATAATTAAAAAGTTGAAATTTGTACACAATTATGTATGTTCCCTGAATTCAAATGTTTCGCATTTTTTAAAGTTACAAGAAGTTTTCTGGAGAACTTTTGTCTTTTTTTATGAAAGGCATTCCACATATTGCTGTGAAAGAGAACTTTAAGTTACCAGTCGAAAACGGGGATACGAAGCATAAAGCAAAATAGACGTCAGTTCCAGATAGTAGAATCTCTTTATCGGGAACGTACAGTCACGAAGTGTCAAGACGGTCTGTGCGCGGTATTACTTTTGCATTACCAATTCTTGAATTCTAAAAGTAGTACTATATGTACTGCTACATATTTAATAAATTAGACTTCTTTAAATAATCTAAATATGTCTACAACAGATCTGTCCTGGCCCGTCTGTGTGTCCAGCTGAAATGAATATCAAATACCGAGGTCTAGTATCTTAGAGCACAAAAAAAGTTAACTTTTCACCGACTTATATTGTTAATTGTTGTTAATAAAGTATTATATAGAATCCCTTTATGAGAAACATTTTAAGAAATTGTAAGTATTGACGTAAAGTAAGTAGATCTGAAATAGCAATTAAGACTTAAAGGTAACTACAAGGTACAAGTTACAGTTCAGGAAAATACCCCACAGCTTATCGTCAGTTGCTAGTTAGTGTAAATATTAAAGCTATTCAGATGTTGAGACAGGCTTCATTTATGATGTCATAAAAAAACTATATACATATTTCAGAAAAATCCTTTTACCGAGCACACCTCAAAGCTTACAAGAGCATAGAGAGTCGTAAGGGTCCGGTCTGTCACACAAACAAATACGTGGTAATAATAACTAAATAGATTAACCGACAAAGAGCGAGTCGGAATCGCCTATGAAGGGTTCCGTCCAAGCAAACAAAAAACATGTTATCAGAACCAACACCACTATTAGACTTCCGTATCACTTAAGGAAAACAGAAACGTTGTTGTCCGTACGTCTGTATGTCTCTCGAGTTAATACATTCTAAATTAGTAAAAATATAATCGAAACTACAAAATGTTAGTATTTATATAATGTTACACAGATAAATATTGTTAACATAGTTGCTCACCTCAAAAACTCTGAACTGTCCTGTTGATTATTCTTCGTGAAGAAAGGTGGCTTGGCAACTTTGGCAAAGTCCTGCGGATTCACTTTTGTGGAGATCGAATGCATCATTTCAGCGAAAAGGACGCTCATCTTCTCCCAGTACGGACACTCCGTCATCCTCAATACTACGTGAGTGCTGAACCTATGGTCAAAATCACAATAATTGTTTTCTAAAAGTCATTATTTTAACCAAAAACACAAAAAATATCACATATAAAACTCATAGTAAGATTCAGACATCGACGAGTGGATTTAGCTTAACCTAGCGCAAAATTTACAATGATTGCTCGCAAAGCCGCTTAGCTATAGCATACAATACATTAGCTAATCTGGATGGTGTCCTCTGAAAAGCCAGACTAACTATCTAAAACAATTCAACACATACTATACAAATTGTTAGAAAATTTCTAAGCCGGTACATGCATATTGCTGCGTTTTATCCTATTAAAATCTACCAAAATACGTGCATGAACATTTGAATTCCTTTATTCGTTGATATAAATATAGAATTCAGTAGTGGCGCAAACGCGACAGGTTGTGGGTTCGATTTCCACTCGGGGTAATGAAGGGCAAAGTGCATTATTGAGTTCCGATCCTCAACAAGCATTCCAGACAACCTCTAGAATTCGGCGGAAAGTAGGGGGCGGAGTTTCTCAACACTAGGCTCCCTGTCTACCGTGCTACAAGCGGGATACAGCGTGAAGCTGAAAAAAAAGTTTGAATTAACCTCTAATCCTCATATTTTTCCTAATAAATTCTATATTGGAAAAGGAAAATAGGTAACACAATGTTTGTATCTAAGTTAAATAAGAATTTCGCATTTGCAAGTGTTTTTAAATATTGTACTTATTGAAATCAGCTTATTAGAATTATGAATACTTAATTTTATTCAAACAATAATATAAAACATTAAATAGGCAAAATATATTATTAATTTCAACTATATTAATTTCAAAAGAAAATGAGCGTGCGTATGCATTTTCATATAAATAATAAAGTTATCCCTGACATATGGCGAGCGTAAAAAACAACCTTTAAAGAAGGAAGGTTTTGTATTTAATAATGTACACTAATTGAAGATCTTTCCAGCTATTAGTAAACACAAAGTAACAAGACAAAATAAAAAACATCTGAAAAAAATATAAAATAAACCTTGTCGTTGCAGTCTCCGTTAATTAAATAGACAACGCACAGCAAAGTAATGGGCATAAAATAATAATATTCAGTATTATAAATGAATAGAGTTCATAGGGACGGTTCATCACACATAAAACATCACTGTATATTGCGTTAAAATTCGTAAATTCATTTTTCAAAACAAAAAGTATAACTTTCACAGGCAAAATTAGAAATACATTTATTTTTTCCTAATATATATATTTTCATTCCATAGAATGTAGAAAAGAGGATTATTTCGTGTCGATGAGGGTACTGCCACAGTAAAGCCTCTTAGTGTTAAAATATATATTTTATAATAAAATACGATATTTATTCTATAGAGTACTTCTGTGAAGGTTGCACTGTACCATTCAGTTTTTATTTATCAACAAGGAGCGTCCTCATTGCCTCTGGTGAAGTTAAAAAACATATTTATCAAATACAAATATCTGCTAATGATACATTTAATATCAAAAATATATACGTAATAAATATATATTACTAGAGACCCAAACGAGGCTTAGCTCGCTGAAACTTATTTTTATATTATAGCCAAACAATTTTTTTGGTAATATATTTTTTTTAATAAATTAAGTATTAAACAGTTCCTAGCAGAAAGTGGGGAACAGGAATAAGACACTATTCCCTCTGCAGATTTTTACCTTCGATTTTGATTTCGTCCTTCTTCCTTTATCTTTCGTATTCAAAAAACATTACCATTTTGAAAGAAAATATATATACATTTAAAAGTAAAGTTACAACCAATTTATTAAAACAGTAAGTTAATTTGTAGAAATATAGTCGTTTAAAGTACTTTAATTTGACATCGTTTTTTACTTATGACTGATTGACGTAACTTATTTAAATATAACAAACTCTAAATATCAAAGCTAAGCCGTTTCTGAGATAAGCGTGCAAAAACAAACAGAAAGACCGACAAACAGACAATAATCATTGTTTTGGCTTTCATTCCATTGATAAATGCGTCTAAAAAATATATGTTATATCACATATCTCCCATATACTGGCAGATAGCGATCAGTCAATAGATAGATATATATAAAAAACAAAAACAATAAATAACTTACTGCCTAGCGACGAGCAGCGCTTGAATGATGCTGTTCATATAGCAGGTGTTGCCGAGGTTCAGGAGGCCGACCTTGCGGGTCGGTACGTGCGTGGTGACGGGCGCCAGGCACACGTTGCGGGCCGGCCACGGTGGCAGCTGGAGGAACGACGACGCGCGAGACGTCATGTGACGCTCCAAGCACAGAAACTGTTGCGAGAAATGAGATATGAGACTCGGGGGAATGTTTTATTTTCATTTCATCGGTTTATCTGTTAACAAGACAAAGTGCGTCGTTGAGTTCCGCCACTCAACACGTAATATCTCGTATTTAAGGCAGAAATTTGGAAATGGAGTCTTATAACACTATGTTTCCCATGCATATAATCCTATGTACAGCGTGAAGCTAAATAAAATTCTACATAACTAGTTATTATTTATCCCCCTCTTCAAAACCTCCCTAGGTGTCTAACCAACTAGCCTATGCTTCCTTATTGAGCTGCGTCGACATTTTCACACACTTGTTAGAACTTATTTTTATTGTTAGCATCTCTGTAGATAGCAAAGAATATTTTAATTATCCTTTAAAAAATTTTTTTCCTAAAAAGAAATATTTTGTTTCTAGCTGCAATACTTTACATTTCTATGTAATCTTTCACAAATTAGAATATAATTAAAATTACAAAAACTTTTGTATCAATTCATAATTTGCCTATGTTTTATACAAAAAAATCATAAGCTATAAATATAAAATTCATAGAAGAAAGGATTCTGTATTCACTGAAAATTTATATTTGAACAAAGTAAAACGAGAGTATAACGAAAGTTTACTAGGTAGTAGGTTTGTATGACATTTATAATTTAAATGCTTCTGTTCAGTTCCAATGCTATTACTACTACTATACGAGAGGCAGAAATTATAATTTAAAAAAAATAGCCCCGAAAAATAAAAATAAAACCAACATTTACATGGATATATTAGTTCAAAGCTAAAGTCCAGACCCCTTCCGTAAAGTATATCTAGATACGCTAACGCTTAATGAAAATAAAATGTAAGCAAGTTTCATAAGAAATTAACAGTAATCTACTAAATAAAAATAATGACTTAGGAAATTTTAAAAAAAACAACAGTAAAAGAATTATATCTATGTGAAATACTTACCACTTCAGCATATTTTTCGCGAAAGCTATACAGCGAATCTGTTTTCAGGGTATTCACAATACCGTCGATCATATCTGTTAAGATATCGACCAGGTTCTGCAGCAGTTGCCGACTCCACCGGCCACTGTCCGCAGCAAGGTTAACGAGAACAACACCCACGTGAGGAGCAATCTATTAGGAACAATCACAAAATTATTTTAGAAACTAATAGAAGACGCTTAAAGTATTTAATTATTTCTGCAAATTCTGCTTAATTCTGCGTGTCTTGGCTAGGACTTTAGTTCAGCCATTCAATATAAGAATATTTATTGACATGACATGACTCAAATATAGACAAATCTAATTGTATTGGACATTCTACTTGTCAGTTAGCTTCAGCACTTAGAATGTGTGCACCATTCATAATTAATTCCATTTTACAAAGGAGGGCGAAGCTGCGGCTAGTAATGTATATAAATGATATAGGATTTTAACTAAAACTTAACAAATAAAACAGTTCTATAAGCGTTAGTTCTATCTGTGAGCGAAACTAACCAATTGCCAAGTTTTAATATTTATAGTTGAAAAGGACAAACACATTTAATATTGTAAATTCTTAATATTGTTAGTATAACAATAACTTTCTGCAAGCAAAAATGTTCTTATACGGCAACGTAACTATACATATATTTAATCCTTTTGCTAACGTTTAGAGAGATTTACACAGCATAAGCCCTGAACCTGGACCGCAGGTCGGGTAAATTTTATTTATGCATCCAGTAAACACGATGTATCTACAATCTCTTTGAAATCCTTATCTTTTAAATAATGTTTAAAAGTGTTGTTCGCTCATGCAACTATTAATAAAATATAAAATATCGAACTGATTAGAAATGTGCTACTAGCCTCTTACTGTTAAGTATAATACAATGAACAGATGCTTACCATTAATAGTATTTTTATATAATTATTTATGAAAATAATAAACGTTCAAACAACAAACTTACCCTGTCAAAAGCGTCAGCAGACTCCCGTAAAGATGCCAGAACATGGAATATAGCGTCCGCCGCCTTCTGTTGCAGCGACGCTGGATACGCCATGAACGAGAATAGTTTACCAATATTGTCAACACTTGTCTCTATGAGTACGTCAAAGCGCTCATTCTCCTAATAAAATTTAATTAAAGTTATATTATATTATTGAAATTAACTAATAGCTATAATACTTTTTAGAAAATATATAAAAATTTTATCGTAGCGGGGATTTGAACCCGCGCCTTGCAATTTAAGAGTTAACAATAGCTAAATTTGTCAAGCCAGCGATCTCTTGAAAAAAAATATTTCTTCTTATTTTTTATAGCTTGTCCCTCAGATAATGCTGTCCGGGACTTTACCAGTCAGTGGTGGTCCTAAATCTTTTAGCGAAATTTTACCTAAGAATCTATTTAGTCCTAGCAAGCTATTACAGACTGTATGGTCGAGATTCATCATACATGTTTGATTTACCTCCAGTGCTTTTATATAGGCAATGGTCCAGTTTCCAAGTGCCGATGATCCGTACCATTCGGGAAGCCAACGGTACAAGCAAGAAAGCGCAGCCCGCGAACCAGCTTCTGCTGGGCCATTCTCTCGTTGTTGCACCAACCAACGTGCGGCAGATAAGGCCGATTCCTCATCGGTTTCATCAATTACAATCAAAACTGCCGCCGTAGCAGGACACGCATCAGACTCTATTAAAAATTACATAATTCTTCAATATTCTCTCATATCCAATTTCTTTTATATTCGTCATAATCTACGTGTACTTAATTTTTATATATTTTTTAAATTAACAATATAAATATTATATTAAGATTTTTTAGTCACACTAGTGGTTGTGCCAGAGTTGATTCTTAAATAATTGTACTAGCTAAGAAAATTCCAATATTTTTTTCTACTTACGAGGATCAGATATATAACTATAGAATTTATCAAAAATGGCCGTTATAACTTCATCACGGACACCACCATGCACTGTCGTTACAGCACGGAGCAAGAATTGTTCAACTGGCTGAAGCAGCTCAAATAACTGTTCTGCATTCCCAGCAGTACGCGCTAAAAGAATATCAAACATTGAAGTAACATACTTAAGAATAGTTTCATTTTACTTATCTCGTCTCTTATCACTAACTCACTCTCATTCAGTAGTAGCAATTGCTACAAAGAGAAAAGAAATGATAAATTAATAAAATCAGTTAATTCATTAATTAAGAAAAAATCATAAATTCAGATTATAAATTTCGAGGTGAATCATTAATACGAGTGACACGTGCCATTTTAGTTGTTCGTAAAATAACCTGCATAAACATTTTAAGACTGTCTTACTATAGTATTCACAGAGTTAGTTTAACTTACTTAGCGGACGATATGTGATATTTTGCTAATATTTTAAAATTTAAATTTACCTAATGCCGTAGTACCTAATAAACTATATAGGAAACATAGTCAATTAAAATAGTATAATATATGAAATAGTAAAAAGTCTATATAATTCTTACACAGGCATTTAACAATATCTTGACAATGTTTGACAAGCTCTTGAGGTGGTGGTAAATAGTTCGGTTGCTTGTTCATCGATTCAAAAAATTGCGCCAGCGCAGTTAAATCGAGTTGTTTTCGGTTGTCAGCAACCAGTTCATGTTTTTTCACAGCCATTTTTTTTCTGTGGAAAAATGTTACAATTAATTGTTAGAAAATTATAAATGACGACGAGCACGAAACACCTCAGCATTCCATTTACTCAACTAAGTGCTTGGAACAATGATTGTGGCCCAAATATAAGTATAAAAAGCGCATTAAAATTAAAATACATTTTTGAGACTCGTCTCTCTACCTGACCAAATTTAGACGAACGAACGAATACTACCTCCCTTCCTTACCTAATTAAAAGAAAACGCCCAGTATACGCGACGAAATACGGCATGATATAGATATTAAAAGAATTTTATGATCTTAGTGAAAACAAACCGTCTTAGAAAAATCCAATAGCGACATTCATATTCAAAGATCAATTATTATTTTTTTCTTTTATTATTTTTATTTTATTACTACCATTTAACAATGCATACAAAAACTTAAACTGTGTCCTGCAAAACTCTTTGCGAGTTTGACTGCAGGATCTCGAGTCTCTATACATATGATCTAAATTAAAATTACATTAATATTAGATCAAAATTAAACTAAGAAGTATTTTCTGTCAACTGTTCAATTAACAGTTGACAAAAAATACTCCCTAAGTTTAATTTTAAACCTCCTTAAGTCTGGCTCGCGGCGTATGTCCTCAGGCAAACCATTAAGCACATAGGGTACACGTTTTCTTAGGGTTCTGTCACCATAATAGTTGTGTACCCTAGGAACCTCGAATTTGCCTGCGGACATAGACCGCGTGCCATACTCATTATCGACTAATTTAAGGTCCAGCTCCCGATTGCTATGGTTATTAATGGCCAAAAGATATTTATGTTTTAAAGTTAACGGGAGTATTTTACAAATTTTAAATAATTTGGAATAATTACCTTTACAATTTTGTTTTGTTTTTTTATTTACTAGAAGTTTTAAAAATCTTAGCTGTAACGCTTCAAGCCTAATAATATGTGTTTTAAAAGCAAGACCATAGCAATCGAGAGCGTAGGCCAATATTGAATCTACCAATGCAAAATACAAACACTTTAGTGTATCAGCTGGAACTTTAAAACTTAAATTATAAAATTTGCTGAGTAGCAATCTTAATTTATTACAAAGATAGTCGATATGATAGACCCAGGAGAGGTTCTCGTCGACTTTAACACCCAGGT
>JAAIXI010000210.1:370343-572171 GCA_013403645.1 Heliconius nattereri
TTTTTTTTTCATTTATTTATGTACCACACAAGAAAGAAAGTACAGAAAACTTATAACTACAGAAAAAATGTGTACAATGGATAACTTATCTCTAATAGAGATCTCTACCAGAAACCCTTGAATGTAGGAGATGTTAAAAGAAATGATTCGGGTGCGGTATTTTAATATTATGTTAATAATAATAATAATAAACCTACATACAAATATACATAATATTAATCAATATTACTATACCTACATAAATATACTTATACAAACATACACACATAGAAACATATAAATATATACAATGACATAAAAGAGTTGAAACAGAAAAAGAAAATTTATAAAGAAAATGTTTTGTCATACTTTGATATGAAAAAAGACAAAGCGACTACTAAAGATTCTAATTGAGATTAAGAAAATGTTGTTTTAATTTGATTTTAAAAGTATTTAGAGATGGATTGTCCGACAGTATAGAGTTAGGTAGTAAGTTCCATAAGCGAACTGCTTGAACTGTGAAGGATTTTTCATAGAAAGAGGTATTACATATAGGGTACTCAAGCTTTCTTTGAGTAACACATGAGCGTACAGTTTTAATATTTATGTTGCAATAACAAGTCAAACTGACAGCTTGGTAACAGCATAGTGGGGTACCACATCAATCTTTTCATAACTACAAAATAACTTGATAAGTTAGAACTCAAACATTTTAAAGTTTTAAATCAATTGCTCTGCAAAAAATAGATATTTAAGGAAAGTTGGTGTGCGGATTTGTATTTATGACAAATTATGACTTAAATTAATATAAAAAAAATAACACACTCATCTATTTTGAGTTTCTTAAGTTTGATTAAATTAAGCAGTTTTTTTACATGTATAAAATGTATGTTTAGAGTCTGTCAGTCAGCCCATCTCAAATCTCTGGATAGGGACCTCTGGAGGCATACCCATATTAACTAAGAATATGAAATAAACCTTAAGATCTATAATTATACCAAAACACGAAAAAATCAGATAAGCCGTTTTGGAGGTGTTTGATCACAAGCACTGTGAAACAAGATTTATATATATACATATATTAGACTATATCACAATTGCACGCAAATAGATGAGTACTTGTGGATTTTTTGTCTATAACAAGGGTTAAAAATGTTAATTTATCAGATCCCTCACTTAGTTCTGATATAAACTTTGTAACTTGTAGTCCTTGATATCCTGTATTGGATTCAAGTCACATTAATCTCATATTTCTTGAATAAGATTTGTTGTGCCAAGTATATTAACTGAAGAGTTAATATACTAGGCACAACAAATCTTACATGGAAGATATATAAGAAAAATATTATTTTTAAAAATAATCATCTATCAAATTAAAAAAAAACATTTATAAACAAATAAACAATTATTTTAATGCCGAGAGTTGACGATTAGCACTAACAGAGACAGAAAAAGGACAATAATTAAGCGGCCAAATTTAAAGTGGGACATGTTGCTAGGATAGCTGTACTCAAGTTCTTCTAGAATTCACCCATAGCAGTGTTAAAGTGCAATGCCAAGTCATCAATGGATTGTTGATAGAGTCCATTGTATAAAAGTGAAGTGATTTAAAACTTTAGTGAGCTTTTAGGCAATAAGTTATAATGGAAATTAAAACTTAATAAAAGTCTTAATCATTTGTGCACTTACCCTCGAACTATAATATATTTATACAATGTAATATGTTTTTACAAAAAAAAGAGTTTTTAGGCAATAAGTTATAATGGAAATTATAGTAAGGACTTACTGCTAATAAAAACTATTGAAACTAATTTAAATTCAAAAATAAAGTACAGCTTACTTAAAAAAATCCTTGATCCTACCCTCGAACTAAAATATGTTTATATAAAAAAAACATTCCTATCTATATAATAAAGTAAGTAAAATTATAATTAAATGGTTATTTTTTGATAATAAGCATTATAGTTTTTAGCTTTTCACTGATCCTTATAAACAAAGTCTTTAACACTGCCATATTGGCTCTAGAAAGTTCTAAAAAGTTTAAGTAGGTATAAAAACTAAAGCATTAACTCAAGAAACAAAGTGTATGCATGTATATGATAAATAATAAACAAAATTGAAGTAAATTAATTTGATATCTTACTTAATAAGCTTTGGACCCTTGTGCTTCTTCGGCATTGTGATAAGAAAGACTCACATGAAACTTTTGAACTGCACAAATTTAGTTTCTTTATAAAAAATAACAGAAGGTAGAATTATACTTAACTTAGATTTTACCATAAACAATTTTTTTTTTTTGTCTTTGTGTTTTTTTTTTTAGTATTTATTTTTACTTGTACATATGTAATGTAATGTTTGTTTGTTTTAGGTTTTTGTTCCAGTTCATCCATTACCATATATATATATACACTCAAAATTTACTGTATCATATCATTCATGTATTTTCTACTATATGTGACACTGGCAGATTATTTTGGGCCTGTCATAGCAAAATCAGGCCATTAAAAAAAACAAATTTTTTATCACCTGTCAGTGTCAATAGCAAAACCGAACGAGCACTGCTCGCGATCACCTACAGGTAGCGATTGCACCGGGCTTTCTTATCATGCGCATTTCCATTTAGGTCGTAAGCGTAACTATTTATAACTATATATGCTTTCAGATTCTTTTATACGACATACAATAGGCAATACTAATCAGTACATTGGTTTTATGAAGCTTAATGATAAAAATAATAAGAAATACTTACATATATGACGAAATTCAGTAACGAAAAACAAAACAATTACGCATGTATCACAATTCAATCAGCACAAGTAAAAACGAATTCACTGTCTTTTTCGCCATTATTTCACACTATTTGACATATTACTAAGTTTTAATCAAGTTTGTCCATGCTTTAAGCTAAATCAAGAGATTCTTAATAATCAGTTAGGTCAGTCATATTTCAACAACAAAAGGTCCAACCACTAGCACTTAATGACTTCACTGCATTATGTATGTATATACAACCATCTAGAATAGGTATGTATTCAAATAACTTCAAAGTCTTTATGTTGACACTAAATAAGGTAATTATAATGAAAATAACAAACTGACAAGTTAAGATCACTGTAACCACAAAACTGTTTAAGAATATATATTGAAATATTCTTTGAGACTTGATCCTTTCCCCAAATTATGTTAAATGCACAGAACACATTTACTCAAAGAATGTTCACTTCATACTAAAAAATGGGTGACAAAACGATGTTGCTGCCATCTCTTAGCATGCCCAACGAAACACAATTTGCGCGAAATTCAAAATTTGGCTTTAAATCGATCTTTATTCAAAAGCCAGAATTATTACTCTTACAAAATAATTTGGAAGTATTATTATTTAAATTATGTAATAATACCTCCAAATGATTTTGAAAGAGTCTGAATAATTTATGGCACAATAATAAAAAAATAATGCAGAAATAAAACTAATAAATACCTTACATTTCCTTTATTGCTTATAAACATTTGGTTTAATTATATTTTCACAAATAGTATTTCTGCAAAACAATTAAAATCTACTGCTAAAGATTACAATATTGCTACAAGACAAACTTGCCCTTATATGTTAGAAACAATAACAATTTTAACTTTTATAAGTTAAATAGATCATAATCTGCAAAAAAANACTGATGTTATATGTCAATAATATGTTTATAGTGAAGTGAGGTAGTACATTTTGCCAACTTATTTTGGTGCTGCCAGTATTTTTATAAAATCTCCAGAAAAATTACAATCGGATTTTCAGCCTTATAAAGGGTACTATAAGTATAACACTGGCCTTTTTTATAAAATATATTTATTTTATTTCAAATCTTGGAAATGATGATAAAATAATAATAAAATGTAACTGTTTATATCGCTGAATCAATTATAATTTGTAAGTAAGTAAGTAGTGTATTGTTTTTTATAAAAAAAAAATAATTAAATAAATATTATGAAATAAAAATATAGAATTTTACCATTCTATATTCAAAGTCCATAATTATTTAGTTAGAATAATGTACTCGCTCTATTTTTTGTAATTATCACTAATCCCAAGAGAGCCATAGTCTCATACGAATTATCATCGTGAATAAAACTAAGAACAGGCATAGACAACTAGAACACTGCCAAGTCTGCCAGAACCAGAATAACTAAACAGGAAGTAGCAACCTGAAATAATAACAGACAATGAGGGTTAAAAATGACAGCAAAAAAAGAATAAAAATCACAGTATGAATTTTTACAAATAAAAACAAGCTTTAATTAATAATATTAATTCAGTGTCAAAACATATTTTTGTCTAAAGCAAGGATTATGAAAAGTAAATGAGATTTCAAAGTATATTAAACTTATAATGGATGCTTCAGCATCTAAAGAAGAGGACAACGAAATTAATAAACTGCTTAGTCTTTACATGGAAATAAATAATTTGTCATATCCTTTACATATGAAACAAAATAAATCTGTGGTCAAGTATACTCGTATACCTGATTTTGATATAAAATCCGAAGGTAAGACAATTGACATCCATATTTATTTTTAAGTATTTAGGATAAGATCATCGTAATTTTTAAAGAGACTACGCTGAACTCTATTATTTCTTAATCGTTGACATATTATGCATTTTTAAAATTATATTTATTATATATATATTTGCAAAATGGAAGCAAGCTCATTTTAGTAGCTATTAAGTTAATTAATAATAACATATTCGTGTTTGTTTTGGTGATTTTAAAATGTATTTTCGAGTTGTTTGATGGTTTTATTTGGATATTTATAGTATAGTGTACATTCAATAAAAAAGATGAAAATTGTTTGTTTTGTCTTTAAATAAAATTTTATTTTTAGCACTATGGCCACAAAATCTATTGGAACCTAGACTGCGTCGAATTGTTATGATTGAAGAGCCAATACATGAGAGTCGTAGGTCTCTTAAGTCAGAAGTCACCATATCGTCTCAAACAATGGCATCAGATATTTATAAACGAAAAGTTATTGCAATAGAAGATAATTATAGTCTTCACCCTAAATTTTGTAATTATATATTTAAGTCATTATATAAAGTGTATTTATGATTGCCAGCTGTACTATAATATATAGGATTGTACTATATTTCGGGTCTGAGTATACAATATAAGTAATACTTCTGAGTAATTATATAAAGAGAAATGAAATTTAATTAATGATTGTAGTGAAGATAATATTACAATAAAAAAGTAAAAGATTGTAAGATACTGATATAAATATAAAGTTTATTAATATATACCTACCTAAAATAACAAATATAGGTATTTGTTGGCAAGGTACTATTTTTACTAGTATTTTGATATAAAAAAAAATATATTTAATTATTTATTCATCAGCTAACATTTGTTTACTACAATATGAACAAAAAAGATACATAGTATGTGGAACTAAGACTGAATGTAATAAACACTTACATGTAGATATATCTTATTATATTAGAGTGAAAATAAACACCTAAGCATAGGCACAAAACATATAAAAAAGAAAATCAAAAAAATGTTAAAACTAATACATTTTTAGGATGATTCAATTTTAGTTTTCAATATTACTTGGTATGGTCACTGTATTCATTAACCAACTTGCAACAGGAGAATTTGATCCAAACACTGTTTTCCGGGGTGGAGTATAAAGAAGGGGTTATTATATTAGGGAGAAATGTCACTGGTACACATATATTAAACTTATTGAGTAGCTGAGGACAATCAATTCCATTGGTGAAGTTTAGATACAAAACATATATCTAATACTATATTTTATAGATGAACTATTGGCTGGCAATCTTTTCTACGTTACTAGTATGGTTCACACCATTTAGTAAAAACATTATAAATTAATTGTTATATTGCAGCACAAAACTTAAAAAAACCTTTATATAAAATGATTAATCGAGCTATTGAAACAGACAGTAAAGAGGAAAAGCATTTATTACAGAAAAACATTTCCAAAACAAGTTACTCTTCCAGAAGTATGTATTTTGTTTTCTTAAATTTTATATGAATCTAAATTTTTCGTAAATAATTGTATTTACTATTATAACATATGAAATATGTTTTTAAATTTCAGCTCCAAAAGAATCTAGGGTTATAGTCAATACAAATGCAAATGAACATAAAAAGGAATTAAATAATGTTTGTAAATTGGGAAGTAGACACAGTAAAATCATGAAACTAGATAGTGAAACAAGTAATTTTAATAAAAGCACTAGATCTTTTGGTAAATTTTAGCTTCATAAACTTTGATTCATAAGTATATGCTGAAAATTAGTTAATTCTATTAATGTTTTCATATTTTACAGAATCTGCAAGAAGCGGAAGAAATCAAAATATACCTTCTAAAATTAGTGTAAATAAAAAATATATTAGCTCTGACAAAGCAATTGAAAAAGAAAACCCTACAAAAAAAAACAAATTTAAACATTTTCAAAAAAGTTTTGTGCAACCAATAGTATCAGAAAAGATAAGAATTAATAAATCTCCAATGATTTTTAACCATAAGGCTTCAGATGTTACTGGTATAAAAGGAACAAATAAATCAGTTTCCATAATACATGTACCAATTGAAGATAAAAGAGAGAAGCATGATGTAGCAACGACTATGTCACCTCATAGTGTGGATATTAACAAAACTACACTAAACACCGCAGATTCTAGTATACAAGTCACAAATGAGATGAATGTAAAGGATATAATGATTGAAACTAATTTATTACCAAATAAAGTAAACCAAGTTACTGAGACAAGTGAAGACTTTTCACTTAATAATCTTGTAGAAAATACCAAGAGTCAATCTTTTGATAGTCTTGATATACCAAATGTAAGCTTAATGAATAAACACAGTGATATAGCCAAAGAAGAAGTCAGTAAAGATAATTATTTCATTAAAAATAACCCATGTACTGAAAAACCTATGAGAAATGAGGAAAAACTTATTGAATCTCATTTTAATAATACTTCATACATTATAAGCAGAGCCACTGTAACATACACAACCAAGCAGAAAATAGATGTTCATGTTGTTGGCAAAAATGAAATGCTGCAGTCTCATTTATCATCAAATCAATATAGTTATCCCTTCAATGTTGTATCAGTTTTAAAAAAAGAAATGGAAAATCAAGACTCTTGCAATAAACATAATAAATATGATGACAAAAATGATAAAACACATATCAATTTGGCCCATTTAAAAGATCTGACCTCATTTGATTGTTCATGCGTTTTTGACAATGATAAACTTATGAAGCCGTCAGAGATAATTAGTACAATAAAAGTTAATAGCAGTTTATTACAGCAACGTGACTACATTTGCGAACAATTCCAACGGGAACTCAATTTTATCGATTCGTTTTTCGAGTCTTTGCAATACCTAGAGAGCTGTTCTCTATCTGAAAAGGGTGTAACGGAAAAGAAAGTAGAAAATTTTATAAACAATAATGGCCACAACTTAAGTAATTTAGAGTTAGGGTCATTTCTGTCCAAATTTGAGGAAGATGTTAATGTTGATGATACTGACACAATGGCTTCAAAGAATCTTTGTCTGGTGAGTGTGATTTTTCAAATGTAAACAATTATGAAACTATTGTCTTTGTATTTAACTGATAACAATGACTGTATAGAACTTTGTGAAGGTAACTAATTTGTGACACTGTTAAAATGAAATGTTAATTAATTTTTATCCATTCTTTTAATATCTTTTACAACCGCTTTTCAAATGTTATGTTTCAGCTCAACTTGCTCATTCGAGATGAGAAGAGACGAGCCAAAGGAATTTTGTTTATACTGAAAATGCGAGAAGATGCTTTAAAAGATTTTACAAAGTCGCAAATTTTATATTTAGAAAATAAAAAGAAGCAAGACAATATTGATATATCGACATTGAAGAAGAAACAGCGTGGAGCACTTTTGAAATTGCAACAGGAATGTGGTGAAATGCAACGTATGCGGAAAGCTCTGCTGACAGTGCTAGAGAAGCGTAAATTAGCTCTTATGATGACCAAGAAAAATATCGAATTGAAGTTGAGAAATAGTTTTGATGTAAAACAAATAATTTTAGGCAAAAAAAGACTGCGACAAAGTAGCTCGGTTGACCGCCACATAGCCCCTGTTAAGTGTTTCGAGCTGTCCAGCAGTGGCTGTGATGACAGCACCACCTCTCGACCAAAATCTGCTCCAATACTTACATCCAATGTATCAAAAAGTATCACTAGCGCTGAGAAATGTGTGCAAACCGGCGATAGTGTTACCATAAATCAAGTGGATCAATCGACTAACACAACTGACGAAAATTTTGTGGTAGTCGATGGCGGCTATCTCAACATATTATTTCACAATCTATTGTTACCACAAATATTCAGTAGCGGCAAACAGTACGAAGTAAACCAGGAAGCATTGAAAAATATCGTACACACAAGTAACACGTATCTCGTCACCAACAATGACGTCATGGTCGAGGAGCTTATGGAGCAAATAAAAGATATAGATACATCTAGTACCCCTTCCACTGCAAGAAGCCTTGTAGAGGAATTCGACCAGATTTACAAGGGTCTGGCTGAAGAGGAAAAATTAAAACACAGTTCTGAACAAAATTATAATAATGTTATTGATGAGATTAAAGATACTGTTTTTTCTACAAGTGTACTTCAAGAAAATAGCGAAAGAGGAAGAGAGTATGTTGATAGTACTGCGGCAGTTGATGATAGAAGCAATGATGTTTTCCACGTGGATGTCTCATGTACATGCGAGCCTTTACTGGTGTCTGTGGGTACGCAGGCAAATAAAAGTAAAGAAACGGCAGCTATAAGCGTGTCCGGGCCATTGCCTGTGCCAGCGGGCGCTGCGGCGGGCGGCGAAGATCAAGCTGACGTGCCGTCTGGGTTGCGACAGACGCCATCATTAACTTCACAAGGTGAGTTACTTGATACAAAGGGTTTAGTTCCAACATTTAACACACAATTTTGGAACTAGGCTTCCGCTGCCTTCCATTCTAAATTGTCTCTCTTTCTAAAGAAAAATTATTATTATACAAGAAAATGTAAACAATGTAAATGTATGTGTGTAAATTCTTTCACCAATGTAAAGGTACATTATCAAATTATCAATGAGGCTATATAGGAGTTTAATCTGAAAATGTTTTTATTACTTATTAAAATAGTAATAGTTTTACATATGACATAATTAATGATTGAATACATTTGTATTCTATGTTTATTCAGACCACTCAAAGCTCTAATAATGCTCTGTTACATCCCTTATTCCCAGGCTCAATATGTCAATCTATTCAATCTCTTCCTATTGATAAATATAATATAAAATAAATGAATTACCTCTATTTCCTACTATATTCCTATGATTGATAAATAACTACACATTTTAAACAATCTTATTAATTATATAAAATTTAATTTTATTATCTTATGATTTAATTATAATTATAATTGATTAATTCTATAATATCTATAGGAATGTTTAAATTCAATTTCATTCAATTTCGGGTAACAAATATTTTTATGTAATAATAAATATTTTAATTTTTTCTATATCTTATACCTAATGATTTTATTATTTAAAATTCTATTTCTTTGTTTTGTATTTTCTATATCAATGGTTTCCTAAGTTTCGAATATCGACTTCGCTAGCTAGCTAGCATAAGATTCGTCAAAAAGGTAAAATAATATGTCTATGTTAGCAAATTCCATTTATTGTATTTTTCCGTAGTATAGGAATAGCAGGTCAGCAAATTCAATTCATTCTATTTCTATTTAATTAAATATCATTTATTAGTCAGTTAGATTCGGGGCGCGGTCGCGAATACTTGGGAACCAAAATTACCCAAAGTAATTATTTTGTATTTCGCTAAAAAAAAAGAGTGGTTAAAGTGTAATTTTTTTAAAAGACTGAAATCAAAGGCCACATAACAGCTCCTCCCCCTTTATAAAATTTTAATGCCATACTTATAATATAATGATTATATAATATCTTTTGTTGTGTTGCAATTAATTGTTTCGAATATTTTTGAATTATTTTTTGTATATTTTAGATAATAGCAGCTTTGCCAGTAGTCAGCCACTTCCATCAAGTACTCTACTTACCACTCCAGCTCAGTTTGAAGCCGAAGAGTTACGTCGACAACAACTAGAAATAGAACGAGAGGTAATAAACACGTTTTTCACTTATTACATAATTAGTAAAAAAATAGTTCTATACTAATATATACTAATATAGTTTACTTACAATTCAAAACAGCCAATTTTTAAGGGGACAAAGAAAATGTTCACATCTTTATTTCTTATGAAAACTGAAACCGTGTTTTATTTTAATTTATCACTAAGATGTAACATTTTATTGTATGTATATGTTTTATTGTATATAAAGTAAGACAAAGGTCTAATTTTTTGTGGGTAATTACTATTCGCTATAATATATAATATTGGCGTCCTCGTGGCGCAGAATCATAGTCTGATATAAACACTTGGATTCGATTCCCACTATAATAACAAAAAAAAAACAGTAGAAAGAAAAACGGCGCTGAGTTACGCAATACACCATCTATACCAAATATTGTTTTATAATTACAGATTAAAGTTCTAGAACAGCAGCAGTGTCAACTGTTAGCACTGCGGGAGATCCCGGACAAGCCACCCCCACCTTACACTCCGCCGTCAGATCCCAAACCGAAAACGCCAAGAAATTACAATATAGATGAAACGGTGCAACACAAGATAAAAGATATTATTAGCGAATCAACTACTGACATCGGCGTGAATGATCCCTTCGACGTATTCATTACAGATTTTTGTCGAGATACAATACAAAAGCAAAAGATGGAAAATAACGAGAAATATTGGGAAACATGTAACCTCCTACCGTCGAAGACACAGCTCAGTACTGAAAAATTTATTAGTAAAACAGTAACGGATCTGAAAGAAGTTTTAACAAGTGTTCAACCAACAATTGTTTCAGGTTTGTTTTTTTGGTTTATTAAATTCATCCAGGTAGGGGGATCACATATAACCTCAGCCATTGCCTACTCAAGGATCTTAAGTGCGTTGTCATAAAAAATAAAGAGAAATAAAAAATAATGGACACTTATTTTAAATTGTGAAATATATGTTACAACGATTACGATTACGTTACGTTACGATTTTGATAGTTAGCTATGAATCATTGAGGTATACAGATACACAACTTATGTCACTTTTATAATAAAAGTAATAGTAAACCTTACTACTACTAGCCTACTGGTAAGCTAATATAATGTACTTATCATGAAATTATTGGCATTAAAGTGTTTGAGAATTAATAATAATGTGTCTGAATATAATAGTGGTGACGGGATAAAGTTTTGTTTTAGTAAAATGTTACAATCAGTTAAATTGCACGAGTAAGACTTTCGACACTATATATTGTGTAACTTGTACAATACATCTTTTGTGGAAATAAAGATTTTTATTATTATTATTATTAAAAAAAATATTAAATTACTATTTCATTTCGAACAACATTGTTACGGTTGAAGCTGGAAGAGCAAACTTTTTTACTGTTTGCGGAGCGCAAGTGTACGAACTAGCTATGCTAGCAGCATAGCTAGTTCGCATTAATGACATGGGCAGATATAATAAGTGTACCGACGCTATCAACATCAGATATAGGCAAAATAAGAAAGAAAACACAATTATATGCAAGAGCCCCTTATAATAGACCATGGAGATGTTTGTAATTAAAAAGTTTGTGATTCATTCTATGAATGTTTTTATATTATTTGTTAATTTGAGGGAGAGGTTAAGGTTAATTGTTAAGGAAATCTTATAGTTGATACATATATATTCATATATCTTTCCCATATGTTAAAAAACTGTCAATTTTAATCCTATGAAGTTTTTGAGCTCTGTTCCACTTTCACGCGAAAAACACTGAAAGGTTTTTTTAATGAATATTTTACGGTAAATATAGGTTGTACTCCAGAACAACACGTAGGGTGCAATTTATTTAAATTTTTTGTATAATATGGCTATAATATTACAGTAAGATTATCCGGGTAAAACCGCGTTTAGGTCGTTCATAGAACCATCTAATGATTTAAAACCAATCTCATCAAATTTTGCAAGGTTACAGCTTGTAATGTTCTTATTAAACCACCATCAGTGGGCAATCCTACTAGTTAAAGGTATAAAAATTTCATGAAACCAAATTCCATTTCAATATTTTTTTAGCACCTTGCTGTACATAGCAAGGTTTGCAGACCGAACCTATTGTTAAGAAACTCCGTTCCCCATTATCCGCCAAATTATAGAGGCATTGCTTGTTCAGTGGCGGAACTCGAATCGGAATCGAACCCACGACCTATCGAGTTTACACTTTGTGCACCTGTGCCACGACTAGCATCAATAAAATATTCTTCTATATATGTTTATAGGGGTAGGTGCCAGGCGCTCCGACCACATCGACGACATACTGTTTGCGGAATGGCGGCGGTGCGAGCCCGAGTGGACGTCACTACACGCTGATGACGTCATCGTCAAGAACCAAGTCTTCGAAAGTATCTTCCACAGAATTCTGACAGAAACCATCGATGAGTATAAACAAACTGTCCTCAAAACAAAATGTCCTAATAAGTGAACACCCCTGTGTTAGTAAATTAGGTGTATGTTATAATTTTACTGGTCACTAGGTAATTGTTGAAACGGCACGTCAAATACTAAATTATTTATTTAGCAATAGTAGTAGAAATGAAAAAAAAATATATCACATAGCTTTTACATTTTATACTGACTAATTTTTTTTTATAAATATTAACTTAAAACGTTATAAATTTAAAACTGGAGATATTTAATTAAGGCTTATAGTTTAACATTTAATACCATGTGTTCAGACTCGCCGTCGAGACCGAAGTAAGCACATCCAGTAACTAGCTGTAAGCTATATTAAAACTAACATACATATCATAAAAATTAGCTACATTACATCGGAATACGTAAAAGGTAATTGCGATAAATAAGTTTTTTTTATAATACCAAGTACCAAATGACAACACTAACTAATTACATGACAAACAGACAGCGATTCACATAGAAATTCACTAAAGTGAACACACTCATAGCCAACAATGAGGCAAGAATACTATTTATTATAACAAAATATTTATTTTATACTTATCTATTATATAAATTAATTTATTTGGACTATCCATTATATAAATTAATTTATTTAATAAATTAATTTAGTATTCGCCAGCATCACATAAAGTTCTCAAGTAAAGTCCGTCTTGATCTGTACAAGTGTGTCATTATCACTTCACTGGTTTATCACAAACACTGACACAGGTTAAAATTATAAAATTTGTTGCAAGAAATTGAGATTTTAAATGGTACCATAAATTAATCGTCAGCTTTAAGAAAAGATTCAAGGGGATTCGGTCCCTTCCTCCTTGGATTTGTTGGAGCTTTGGTAGCTTCCGCTGAAAATGAAACAATATCATGTTTAATAATGGTTGTCTAAAAAAATCAATCTTAATCAAAGTGTCGTTCAGTCACTTTTGTGACTGCGATAAAAATCCTAGCTTAGTTTTTTATGACATAAGTCATAGCATAATATTTTTATACAATATTATAAATACATATTAATACATTATCAACAAAGTATTGCTTACTCGTTTGTCCCTGCGAGACTTGTTTCACTTCTAAACACGCCATCCATTCTGTAATACTGATTTTAGTGTCGTGGTTAACGTCGCAGTATCGTGGCAGCTTCCTCCCGCACCTCCTCAAAGGCTCCATGTTTGATATAAGTTGGTGGAACGCTTTCCACTCGCGGCGTTCCAAAGCCTTGTTCTTGTCTTTGTCCAGCATAACGTAGGTCCATGTTGCGGCTTGTTCCTCCTTAGAAGCTCCCCATTTTACCACATCGCTGTTTATTGAAACAATTGTTAGGTATTCAATTAAACTCATACCGTACGTGATAAGTTAATAAGTCGTCCACTTGCATGTATATCATCATAAGATCTTTAGTTCTACATTTGTTAGTGTTTTTAATTTACTGACCGAATAAATAAATCCATTTCCTAGTGCTAATTATTATAATTTATTAAAAAAACATCGACTATATACATTAATGCATGCATGATCTTTTTACTCTTTTTAAATTTTACAAATGTTATATGTATATTCATTACAAATAGATAGTTGTGTGAACAGTGGGTTATACTTTCATGGCGGTCTCAGTTATACTGTAGTTAAATATGTTTATAGTAATTATTCTAGTGTATACTTTTCTAGTTGTCAGTCACGTTATAAGGGTGCAATATTTACTATGCGTTATTATTAGTGAAATTGATAGACAATTATAAAAATAAGTTGATATAATATAATAATATATACTATATTAATAGTATGTGTTTTCTGTGTGATGGGTTTGTGTCACAGTTGTATTGTGTATATTGGTTAGTATACAATGTTTCTAATATCGTTGTTGTATCTTACCCTGGTCCGGTGCCGTTGATGGAAGTTGTCATTTTTGATATGAAGAAACTTAGCAGGTCCCGTAGGAAATTAGTCTTCATTGGTTCTGGACAACCTGTAAGGCAATAGAATGTGTGTTATTCTGTATAGTTGGAGTAGGAGAATGTAATCATATTTTCTAGTCTTAAATAGACATGAATAGAAATTTATATTTTCGGTATTAACTTATAAAATCGTTCTTTTCGTGATGTTATATTGTGTATTTATAGTAACCAAGTAATCGATGTAATAAACTTTTGTACTTACGAACGTGTAAACTATTGCCGGTATTCTCTAGTGTTATGATTGACATAAATAACTTAGTTTTACTTAACAGTACTATAATGGTCTCTTGCTACATCATGCTTCAACGTTTACAAGTATTTATTTATTGTCATAATGTAAACTGTTACTCGTTCGCGGGGATTGTTTGTGTTTTAACTGCATATAGTTATAAAATGCTACTATTTTTGTAAACTCATTATTTATAACATTTTAGTATTGATGTAAGCAATTTAGAGACAAATTTATGGTCTACGTATACATATCTGTTAGCTGAAAATATTAGATTTTGGTATAACATTTTATATTTGCTTTAATTTTGTATTTGTAACTTAGTAGTTTTGTAATAGTACTTTATACAACCATTGTTCCTTATTTGGTGTTTTATTTAGAATCCTTATTTAATAAATTTTACTACAAGATTTAGATTTTGTGTATGTTTTTATACATTATGTTGTCTTTCTTAGCCTTGGTCAAAACCAAGGCTAAGAAAGACAACATAATTCGTCATTCAAAAATGACGATACATAATATTCAAGATTAATTTCGCATACATCATTATACATGTATCATATGTAACACGAAATGCACATCAGGATTATGTGGGAGGCTATCAGGATTTGGTGGGACAGAGTCAAGAGTCAAGACCAAGAGTCACCAATTTTGGTAGGGTGTACACATTTTAAAAACAAATAATACTGTAGTTCTTAAAATAATATAATGTATACCTAACATTTTGAGTTGGCGCCTTTTAAATTTTAATAAAAATAAAATATCAAAATCAACTGTAGATGTTCAATATTCATGTGTGACTACATTTCGGTTACAACTGGCAATAAACGATTCTCCAAATATACGAAATCGAAGAATATCTATCGAATCTATCGAAAATCTACTATACGAGTACAAAAAACTAGTTACACCTCATAGGGCTGGCGCGTTGCGGAGCAGCAATGCAGTCGGAGCTCTTGGAATACATCAAATACTCCTTAAACTATTTTTATTTGTCTATCATTGATCTCTAACATAGACGACCCCAAAATGGCCAATCGAAACTCTTAAGAAATATTAACTGAAAATAAATTTAAACTCAAAAACAAATATTAACTCTAAATAAATCTAGCCTCACCTCTCATGGGGCTGGCGTGTTGCGGGGCAGCATCACAATCTGGCCTCTTGTCCTTGACGGAGGACCCCGGGATTGGTTTCCCGGTGTCCTGGTGTACGCACCAGCAGTACCCGGTGGAGCGGTAGCACTGGGCCCGAGCGTATCTCCCGTCGCCAGTACACTCTGGTACGTAGAGCACTGCGGTACCCGCTTTCTGTTGGAGAAATTATTTTTTTTATTTATATTACAATTGGGCGTTTTGCTTTATATGAGAAGACAAAATATATAAATAGCTTAAAGGTAGTTACTTGTAAACTAGGTACGTTAGTTAAGTGTATGTTTTATTTAAATGTAGGTTTAGTGTAGGAATTTATATTTCGCAGTGTATGTGTGTAGGCCAATAGATATTATTTAAAAGAAAATGTAGCGTTCATGCGGATATTATAAATCATTTAGAGTATATCAGTATCTCAAACACACTAAGTGTTGTTTGATATTCTTATATCTTTTGTCTCTACCGTCAGATGGTATGGTTCGAATCCATACTCTTAAGAAAGATTACTTACAAATTCTTATAATTCAAATTTAAATATATTTATTCAAATCAACTTAAATTATGAAACTTCAGAACACATCTCCTACCGATAGGTAGTCAGTACCAAAACGTGTGTGCTTGGTTGTTAATTACTACAAATGTCCAAGTGAATATAAATGTAATATGCATTATTTTATCCTACAAATCTCAGGGTAGACAGAGGGAACGTTGTGTTAAATACACTCCGCTCCAACGCTCCGCCCATTATCGAGGTGTTATGTTATTGGTGGCAGAACTCAACGCTGCGGATTGTTTTGTTACAAAAGTGAAGAAATCAAAATAATTATTGACTTGAGTGGGAATTAAACCCACAACTGTAGCGTTAATAGTTTGAGTGACTCCACGCCACAATGAGCTCAATATTGTCGATGAACGACAATATAAATGAATGAATGAATGACATAAATAATTCGCAAGATATTTTATTTAATAAAATATTACTCCTCAGTTGCATAATTTTCAGCATAATAAAGCCATATATGTTAAGCTTGCAAAGAGCAAGAAATACAAATACAATGTTCGCAAAATAAAATACAAATTTCAATATATTATAAGACATAAATAAGTTATAGTACTAAACAATATCGCTGAGCTTCGCACTAAAATAAAATCGCAATTTTTATCAATCGCAGCTCTAACATATTACTAACGTATTGGATATTTATTTTATGAATAGTTTTATGCGAATTAGTATTGATTAATATATTAGTAAATTTGATGACATACATAATATAAAAATAGGAACAAATATTTAGAATATGAAAATGATGAATTTTGTTGATATTTCATTGAATTACTACAGGTAGGTACATATATATATATTTTAAAGGTAAAGCTTTGAAAAATATAATTATAAATAAAATTTATATAAAATGTAGAATAACATATTTTAAATAAATGTTGCCAATTCTCATGTTCTATTTGAAATGCATTTCAAGTAAACTTAATGGCTTCATAAACACCACACATTTTTAATTTACACCATTTTAAAATTATAATAATGTGAAATGTAAATACAATAGTCTATCGCATTTGCTTTAGTTACACAACAGTTTACCTGTTCATCTAGCACAGCTTGTCTGTCTGTTAGACAGTCGTTTGCTTCGTCCTCTCTCGCCACGGACCCGTCGGGCGCGAAGGAATTCCTCATGATACCTGGTAAAACTGTAAACATTCTCTTTTCTATCATAAGTTGTTTCAGAAGAACCAAATATAGGTCGTAAATATTTACTCGCAGCCACAGTGCCTGTGTGTCGCCAAAGATTAAGCATTTCATTCTACAGTGGGTTTCGCTTTTCAGCAATCGCGAATGTCTCAGAAATTGAGGGTGCATGGTGAGCGAAGTGTTTTAACACTAGGGGTCCCTCCTACCATAGTAAAAAACCAATTGTGTCATAATAACTTAAATATCTATTATGGGCCTAACAATAAAAATATTTTTAAATAGTGAAAGCTTCTAAATAATAAAAAGGAATATTAAAAACTTAACTAAGTATTAAATACTGATTTTTTTAGTAACTATCGTCATTTATCTTTATTTTGAGGAAATTATGTTTTGTAGCAATGTGCAATTAGAAATTGGCATTTGTTGTGAATTTTGTTATTCGTTCACGCAAAAATATATAACAAATTTTGATATGTCTATACGTATATAATCGTACATTTGTATGTCTGTCTGAGAAAATAAGCTCAAAAAGGTGGTATCAATGATTGAACTTTGGATTATAATTATCTATTTGGACAATACCTACCTATAACAAAATACATTGCTTAATCAGTAACATAGAGTTCAAATGATGCACAGTCACATTTATAGGAAAGATTAAGCACATTTTTTTTTATATATTTAAGCGCAGACTTTACAGAAATACTGAGTCACTGCTCTAGTGAAATCCAAATGTGAGTAATATGTCTAAGAATTTTGATTATCGTCTCGAACTGGAGACACTTAAGTCATCATTTAAGTGGTGCGTTTTATATATAAGTGTATAGGTCTTTATTTTAAGGTCAATATTTATTTGTGTTGGACGAATTACTTTATCGAATGCCCCAGCGCTCGAATAAACATCTTATTCATTATTTAAATATGGCCAGAGTTACTTGGTGATCCATATCGTATTGTAAGCCCCGAGTTAATAATTGTAATTCTGATAACCGTGTAGAAATTCATCATAATGTTTAAAATAAAGTTTGTCTGAAATGTGACAATTTGTAAATATTTGTTATTGTACTCGGAAGCCTAGTATTATAAAACATACGAAGCTTTAAGCTATTAAACGGCAAAGTTTAACTGTTATCATTACTCACTTTTCTTTGAATTTTATTATAATACAGTCCAAACAAAGTCACAGAATTTATTTTGGGCTACTACTGACTACTTATAAATAAAAGTAGCGACTAGATAGCGATTTTGTCGGTTGTTCTTAAGAGAAGTTTAAAATAGTGAAAATTGTATTAAAATTGGATAAGCCATACACAGACAAACAGACACAAATAAAATAATAATAATATTTTTTGTGGTTCTATCACATCGAAATGACCCTGACAATGGATTTTCTCATATAAAATTACATGTACAGGACATCGATCAGTTACAATTGTATAAATTATATATAGAGAAAGTTTTTACCTGAGCTAGGATCTGGCGTGAGCTCCTCCTCGTTGTAGTCGGGCTCCGGCTCTGGACCGTTGTCGTCGTCTGCGTTCAACGACATGAAGAAACGGAGAGAGACTATATATTATTATTATGTTTGCGCATATATTAATTATAAGTAGAGACCGTGATGGCGCAGTGGGACAGCGTCTCGATTATGCACAGCTATGAAAAATATCTGGGCAAAGTAACGGCGGCAGTATAAAAACTTTAAGTATTAAATTTCATATAATTTGTGAATGGCTGGAGAGCCTTAAGGCCTGTTAGTTTTTATCACTCTTTAGTGTTTAAATAACATTAAATTATTTCGCTCAATAAGGGCCTAGTTAAATATATTTTTTTGTATGGAGGTACTTACAGTCCGGTGCGGGGGGCTCCGGGCTGGCCAGCAGGCAGGAGGCCCACTCGCCGCGCGCAATCTCGCCGTCGCCGTCGCTGTCGCAGCCGCGGGTCCACGCTCGCGCACATCTCTTTGGTTTCACTACCTTGAGGGTAGAATAGAATGTTTACAAGAATGAAATTTGGCAAGAAGTGACAACTTGTAATATCAAGAAAGAAAAAAATGAGAATAATCAGAGTCATAGAAAAAAGTAATTACAAGTTTATATATGTGGCTCATTTCATACAAAACGAGTGCATAGAGCGTGTAATATAAGTTTGTCAATTTTTATAAGTCACATTCTCGTTGACCTACTATCATGAAATAAATACGAAATTCTTCGAGACGGAAACACACTTGTAAAATTAAAAAAAAATAATAATATAATGTTAGATATCTATAAACTATATGTTTCGGGTATTTGAAGAAAATGGTCAAAAATATTATGCATCAAAAATTTACACTTTTAAATAATAGAAATTAAGTAAAGTTTTACACCTTAACCACTTTAAACGTGTATAACTCTACAGCGTTCACTTCGCACACTTTTACTGTAAGATTTACACATTAAAATCAAATACCGGACTAAAAAGATAATTGTACCAGTTTTTACTCGCACTAGCCAACGCAGCCACATGTTACATTTTAGAATCTCAGAACAAGTAGACCACTTGAGATATAGCCTGAGATATGTTCCTAGATGGAACACGGCTCTGTTTGTGAAGTAACAAACAATAAGGACCCTTGTTAACATCGTCCGTTTACACTCCTTCCTCGTATAAACATAGAGTCATTATAAATAATTCCACGTAGTTATATAGGAAATTTAAACAAACGTTAGAAATTATAATTTAAAAAAATCAGTTTCATACTGCATACAGCAGGTTAGGTACAGGGAACCTAGTATCGAGACCCTCAGTTCCCCACTTTGTGGAAATTATAGTTATTTCAAATAAATCGTAACTCTGAAGCTTGTTTATTGAAAGCCAATAAATAATGTTGATATCTGATTTATATTGCAAATTGTTCGTTTACCGCCCCGAGCGACTGCATTAAAATCAATAAATAATTAATTACTTTCGCTTTATAGCTCAAAGTAGGTACTTTGTTAGCGCTGTTACAAAATGTACGTTTGACTTTTATTATTTATTATACAATAAATAATGTTAACTGTTTAGGTAAACGAATTTGTGATAAGGTGAAGGGAAATATACTCCATGTAGCTTCTATTTTTTATGTTTAAGTTGAGACTAGCCGAAGTGGCGTTATGGCGCAGTCACATGACGGCTGTGGGTTCGATTTTCACTCGGGCAACGAATTATTTAATATTTTAGCAACAAGTCAACGCAACGTTGAGTTTTATCACTCAACACGCAGTATCTTAGGAGGAAAATGAGGAATGACGTGTCTTAACGCTACGTTTTCTCTGCCTACCCTGCTATATGCGGGATACAGCGTGAAACTAAAAAAAAAAAACACTGATACAAATATTTATCTCATAATTCGACTAGGTGGCCTCACAAAAGAGTAAGATCATTCCTTTAGAACGAAAACAAAACAATTAATTACTAACTAACAATTAAATACTCAAGTATATTAAAAAAATACCTTTTTAATAAGACGTCGTAGCCCTCTGTATTCTGATTTCTGGAGCGTGCCACTTCTATCCCGGTCGAGTTCCCTAAACTTCCAGTCGGCGACCGTTCGGGGATCGACAGTGGTCCCTCCTTGGTCGGACCGCGCCCGGTCGTACTCCCCGCTGAATATTTTTATTAGGTTCCCATTGAACTGAGCGCGATCAACTCTTGTGCAACCTGGCAACCGTTAAAATGACCATGTACAACTCGAATAAATAATTATCAAAATTACGTCACGTTTCTCTTAGATGTCTTTTCATTATTTTATCAATATGATTTAGGTACTAGGTAGCTGAAGATCTCTATGCATTTTACGAAAATGAAATTAAATTTCGTACTTTTATAATACTAGTGTTAATCATATCGTAGGTGCTTATAAATTATTTCTTTACAATGTTTAAATAAAATCAGAAAAATTAATTCAGAACCACATTCAACATTAATTTATTATTTCATTCATTTTTTCCGTGTAACAAAACCAATAATTTCATAGGACAAATAGAGAAAAGATAAATGTGGCATTCTTGAATGGTAAACTATACAAATCTTAGCATATTTCTTTTTTGAAATTTAATAATTATATTTATTTTGGACCCTCGACAATAAATTCGGTTTTGATTTAATGAAAAAAATCAACGAAAAGTTCAAATAGGAAGGCAATTTCTATACTGAGTGAAGCCGGGCATCATTCAAGCGTGATAAATAGAGAAACACGCAGCGCGCATCGCGTGCTAATCGAGTGTAATTGTTATTAAGTGAACGCACTATTACAGCGGTCTTTCTAAAAGTGATGAAAGCGAGCGCTAATTTTGAACTTTTTTTTTTTATTACTTCTAAGATGTCGAAAAGATCCATTAAATTTTATCCTTATTGTGCTCTCGCTAAGAATCTCTACTTTGCAAAATGGAATACGTGTATATTTAACTTACTTCTTTTGTTGCGTTGACCTCGAACCGATGATCTACGTTTAGTTTGCGACTTTCCTGAAACAAGATATCTATAGCTATAAAATAATATATTGGGCTCTGAGTAATATTTTGACTACTACCAATACTAAAGAAAATCAGAGAAATTGTATCTAAAGTAGCTTAAATTCTTTAAAGAAAAATATGTTAATATTAACCAAATATATTTGGAACAGTTTACGATTGTGTTGACCGATTTAACGTCGAAATACAAACAGTGGACTGGAAGGGATGTGACAGTAGGTATGCGTGGATTAATTAATCTGGAATGGCCTCCCAGTTGGTGGGTGGCCTTTTTTGTTATTAAATTATTTCTTCCTCATGGCGCAATTTTACCAATTTAAAATCGGAGGATTTTGATAGGTGGTCTATCTTAGTTACCTTTTATATATGGTCAAAATATATAGAACTTCTAATCTATATTTAAGCACTACATATTCTTTATATTTTTAATTTCTATAAAAAAAATATACACTACCATTTACATAACATAAAAAAGAAGCAATCACGTTCGAAATCTTACTTATAGGTGAGTGGGTGAAAGAAGAAGCGTGCATCTAGTAACATGTGGCTGGCGTGTGGTAGTTACTTGGTGCAAGTGTGCGGTGTCCTGCAAGGGGGGCGCCGGGGGGCACCGTCCACAACCGGTCCAAATGGCAGTGATGTACAACATTAGTCAATACGAAAACCGGTAACGACTGAGCTCCCTGCGAATGCCTATGTTGTCTCCATAATTTTTTAATTGAACGATGAGCAAATGGCTTCATTTCCTCCTGGATGACTGTGATTTCGGATAACTATCCATTATTGAATCCAATCTTTCTTCTTATTTACAATCATTATAAAAATTTAAATACAATTAATAGAAAAATTACCGTTCATTTTTAAACGGTTACTTACGTTTTAAAATTTAAAACATTGGTTTTACGATAAACGATACTTGTAGAGCACGACTCTATCTACTTCATATCTTTTAAATCTAACAGGTATTTTGGGACGTATAAAAGGGAATGCCGAATAGCGTTTGAATGTGACTGTCTGGACCCAGACATGCAGGCGACAGGGCCTATCGCTTTTCGTATTATAAACTTATAAAATACTATAGTTATAGGAATTATTATAGTAATCTACAAAAATTACATTGATTTGTTTCTATAACGCTTTCAATTTGCTACCAACATCGATGGATTTAGAAAATTATTAAATTGTTGACCAGTTAAAATTATATTCATCAATTAATCGCTGGATTCTAGATAAAACAATTTTACTAAAATAAACATATAATTTTCAATATTACTATATTATTTAATATGATATCTAAGTGAATTATAGAAATCTCTGTGGTCTCTCCTGAATACAGTGCATTAATTACGAGGCAAAAGGGCAGGTAGATGACTCGACTAAATATAAAATATCAAAGGCGCGGCAAGCTGTCCTAACAATCCTATTATACGTTGTCTGGAACTTTTTTCTTTTGCCTCATGGACATCGACATCGACATTTGTCTTCATGGGAGCAAAAAACGGGAAACCATTGTGATACGGCGTCGAGCTGTCTGAGACGAACCTTCGTTTCTAAGAAAAGCCACAGCTGTACAGTCCTCCATACAATTAATTTAGTAGCGTTTTAAATGCACTTTATGATGAAATGGAATCGGTAAACGACTATAACAATTAAGGTGTAAGTGTACTGTTATTTTTAAGTGTTCACAATTTTTGGAAAAGATTTTAATTATGTGTGGTGGTGTATTATGTTTCATTTCAGCTTCACGATGTATCGCGCACGCAGCAGGGCAGGCAGAGGGAACCCAGTGTTAAGATACTTAGTTCCCAATCTTCCAAGTGGCGTTCAACGCCGAGCTTTGCTTCGTCACCAAAACGAAGAAATTATTACCTCTGTAATATTTTATTACCTCTGTGGGGAAAGATTCCTCAAAATGTCGTGTTTACAGGCATACTTATGCCTTATCATTGGTCTCGTAATAAAGAGTTTTATATATTTCATAATATTAAACTTTATAAAAGCAAAACTAAGTACCTAGAGCCGACTGTTTATGGAATACTTAGTTGCCCATAACACAAGCTAATTGCCCATAAATCTGAATGTGAAATTGGTTATAGACAAGAAATCATCAACATAATAGGAGTTTTTATAGGTCAGCAATCAGACGTGTCGATTATGTCTTCATGTACCTACATGAATTCTATGTGAAATATTTCTGCACCAAAAATTAGATACTTTTCAATTTAAAAATAATCACTTTATATATAACTTATTTTAGTTGTCCATGTCGTATGTTATTCTTACAATGGTAAGCCATTAAAATTGAAGTGAACTTTGATATATTATAAGGCATAAAGGAAATGAGATATTTAATATTTTAATTTTTTCGCTCCAGTATCGTAAAGAGTGCAGCTGATTATCTTAACACTAGGCTACCTACCCAAGGTACTTACTAATAATTAAGGTACTTACGAATTACCACCATGTCAAGAACGCATGCACATTTGTATTTCTGATTTGTTAAAAGGGAAGTACAATATTTAATTATGACGTCTATCAAAAAAGTATTATATGCCAAATATATCTAACGTTAATGAATAATTAAGTATCAAGTAAAATTAGTATAATATTTTAAACCTTATTCACCTAAGTGAGAAGCACGATTGCAACTCTTTTACTCTTGAGACTATTAAAATGTAGAAATTATTTAAATTTTGTATATATAAATATGAATCAAATAGATATATTTTGGGTTAATTCAGGATTGGTGTTTTTTCTTAAAAATATGTAAATCATATTGTTGTCAATACTAAATTATTTTAAATTTTTCATCGTAGACAAAATATATGGAATAGATCGTAAATAAAATCTCTAAATAGCATAAAACACATTCCGCCACTGTTCAATAAATTATTTCATATTTAACAGTTTTCGATTACATTTTATTAGTAACCCAATTAAATCTATGTTAAAAAAGTCTCATAAATCATAATAATAATTGTTATCATTAAAATAATTAAATAAATTAATAAGTTACTTCGTACGGTTAAATATTCTTGCAATTACATATGAATACTTATCTATATAAGTTAATATTGATCGACGGTTTTCACTATTTGCTTATCGACTTGCTTCATATTCCTTCTCACTGTCAAGTCAAGCTATTTATTAAGGATGCGTCCGATACAATCGGTCTCGTGACGGGAATGCGAAACACTTTTATGTTATATGGACATTTCTCAACTAGTTGTAGCCATATAATCTAAAATTGTATATATAAATGAAAGTACTTACTAGTACAATTATACGTATATTATAGACGTTCTTATTTAAGATATTTTTAATACTGTAGTTATATATAGTTTTACAACTATAAAAACCTACGCAGGGCGTCGTTCCGACTCAACACAACGACTACAACGAATCCTAATCGTCTGCTTCCCTTACACCCGCACCTTATTATTATGATGCTTATCATACATAAGCCAAGATAAACTACCAATACATCATGTATTTGTGTACGTATAACATTTGTTACCTTTTCCACTATTTATGTGCAAATTTAGCCATAAAGAGGTTGACATTGCTTAATTATGCCCGGTGAGTCGATGAGAGCCAAGTTCAATATTGAACGCGTTGTTCTCGATATCACCGACAAAAGAATGGATTTATTCAGGTTCAAAATTAAATATATCAACTTTTTTCAATAGTTTTTCTAAAATATTCAAGAGATACTTTTATTACTATTTTCTCTGAGGTGAACTGTTTTTAAACCGTTACAATTCATTAACATTTTTAAATAACAAATTATTTAAATGAAATCTTAATTCTACTTTGGAATTTTGCACGCAACGATTAAATAGTCGGAGAATTCGCGATATCTCGGCTAAGCTTACTTAAGTTTACATTAACTTTTCTAGCATTTTTCTTATAAAAGATTAAACAAATTTACATAAAACGATTCAGCGTCTCAATTTAATTTTATTTGATGTAGAGTTAAAAAGAAACCGCTGGTTGTAACAAAAATAAACTCAGGTAAAAATTTGCGTGGGTCAATAAGATTAGACCTGCGGCGACTCAAATTTGCACTCAATTCTATCAAAGAATTTTGATTAAGGATACTTTTTTAAACCCGAGAATGGAAAACGTTTATGCGATTGTTTTTAGTAGAATTATTGTTTTTTAATAAAACAAACAAAAATTAATACATGATATACCTTTTAGAACTAATTTATCTTGTATCTAAATAGAACTTTTAAATAAATCTTCTCGAAAAGACTCTATATTATGTGGTTTTTTTCTAAATCAAAGAACCTATAAATATAATGCACATATTTAAGTCAGATAGTGTCCTTACAGTAAAATAGTGATAAATTTTTTCTTCTATATCAACTTATCACAGAGTCCATTACTATACTTTGCTTTAACTAGAAGTCTCGCTCTGGACTTGTTATAAAAACTTTACGATCCATACAAGCATATTTAAATCCATAAAGAATTTTATTAGAATATACCTTATTGGAAGAACTTTAGTTCGTAATTATAAAAAATAACATACAATTATATAATTTATATAATTAATAATTTAATTAATGTTTATATAATTTCCATGCAAATTTTAATATTCGCCTAATAAACCACATGCTAGGTAAGTATATTGCAAAATGACGTAACCTGACTTAAATTCAATATTAGAGTACATTGGCATCAATGTCGTCTAATTCGATCATAGTAGGAGTAACGTAACGTCTGGATTACCTTCTTCCGTCATATAAAGATATTTGTAGTCATCGATTTATTAGCACTTTCACGTTTATTTAACAAAAAATTAATGAAGTTACCTAATTAATAAACCATATTTTAACTAATAACTTGTTAAAGTCAAGAATGATAGACCAAGTCTTTCATTATCTTCGTCATTTCTTCATCTTTATGGATTTTAAACAAATAGCAGGATTGGTAGGGTAGTCACTTTCTGTGAGTTTTAGAATCATTGCAAAAAGAACACAACGCTAAGACTTCCCGACCCATAGCAGTCCTCTTGTTCATTATTTTTATTGCTGAATTTTTATCTATTTTATATTTCTATCATCATCAATAAATAGAAAAAAATAGATTTCGGCTCCGCTGCGGTTCGGCTGATATTTTGTAGTTCATAAGATATTGCGGGAATGAATATGCAGATTAGATATTCTGGATCTTTCTAGATCTAATAATATACTTCAAGTGCAATCTGTTTTATATCGAATAATATAAACAAATAAGATACTTTGTGTGAAAAGATACTTCGCAGAAATTTGGCATAGCTCGCCTATGATCGGTGGTAGGAGTAATATATTTAATGCACAAAGTAACTAATTCCACAAAACAGAATCTAGATTTGTGATGTTTTACGTTTAAATGAATATTGTAGAATACTTAAATAATGTTGCAGCTGTAATCTAAAAGTATAAGAATATAATAAAATGGATGAAGAAAAAGGCTGCCGCGAAAAGTTCCAATTTTCAAATTTAATTTCAAATTTTATATTTGTTCCAATTTTTATCTCAATAGTAGAGTCAATCATCAATGGGAGAGTCAATCAATTGGGCAAGTACGAATAATGAACTTTTTTTCATATTAATATGTATCAACAGTTTTGATGTTTTATATTATAATATATTAAATTTGATTATTTTGGCATGATTTAAATTATAACCTAATCTACTTAAGCAAAAAAATCTTAGCTCTCTACAATTACGTTTTGTATTGCTTTTTCTTTTATTTATACTAATAATGTGTATATTTTCAAATATTCCTATTATGTTAAATCAGTAAAAATAAATTTCATTTAAATCGTTTATGTTTCAAATTGCTTTGGATTATACGAATTAATTATTATAAAGCATTTTTTCTGAAAAACAGAATAAAGACTTACATCTGTTGATCTCAAGCTATATTAAGCATTCTATTTACATTACCAGCTCCAGTAAGAGGAATCGCTGTGTTTACGAAAAATATAAAGTATGAACACAAATATGTCAGACGTGAGTTGCTGGTATATTGTATAGATGTAGTTTCTCATCTATTAGTCAAGTGTAAGAAGACAGCAGTTCGCATGGCTATGTAGATAATTACTATAATTTCGCATATAGCTCACGTTTCTCTGCACCGTGTACCAGTCTACCAGGCACGCTCATATCAATGTAAGAACTAGTGACTGCTTGAGAATAAAATTATTTTATTTCAATAGAGACAACTCCTGTGTACAGATAAGTGGGGACGACAGTAGTGCAAGGGGTCATGATCACGTAACATAATGATTTGTTAACAGGCCCTGCCACAAGGACGACTACATATACTAGGTACACAGAACAATTATGACTATCATAGTATAAGCCAGTTAATTAGGTATTAAAGTTTGTAACTTGTAATATTTTTTTGTATATCGATGTCATGTGGAGATGTACAATATCAATCCATTTATTATTGTTATCGTTAACTAAGAGTATATTAAAAATTAAAATAAATCAGTTTCCCTAGTGCTAACACACTCCGTTCCCGTTACCGCCGGATTCCGGAAGCATTGTATTTTGAGTGACGGAAATCAACGCCGCTACACCAGAGCGAAAAAATAAAAATATACGTTTAAATACACATTTAATTTATTCGAATGGGGATAGAACCCACAACCAGTCGCGTTTATAGTCGGGACACTTGTAAACCTGCGCCAAGGCTGGCCTTAATACTATAAATGAATAGTTGCATATTCTTCTAAATAAGAATAAATTGGTAGTGTAGTTTGGACTTACCAGTCCTAGTGCAGTCAGGCCTGCCGTTCCTGACCGAGGTGTCCGGCAGCGGCTTGCCGTCGGGGGAGACGCACCAGCAGCCCGCAGCTGCACCAGCGGCCGCGCACTGCACCGCCGCGTAGGTGCCGTCCGCGCGGCACCGCGGCACGAAGGTGGCGCGCCGCCCGCCCTGCGCGCTCAGCGCGTATCGCAGCACCGTCAGGCACGACGACGACGGCGACGACTGACCCTCTGTACATACATACTAACATCACTATGGTATTGGCTTTTTAATGCCCGAATCGTTATTTATTGTTTAAAATACATATTTTGAAGCCGCCAATTCATTGCTATATCAAAAATGTGTACGCTATTTTGCGCATAGCTGAGTTAAGAGAATATAAAGTCGAATCAATCGTTAATTAAGCTTATATCTATATATATAAAATCGAAAGGTCACTCACTCATCACAAAATCTCAGAAACGACATTTGTTAGGAATCTCAAATTTTGCATAGGAGTTATTTATAGGACACTTTGACATTATAGGACACGGAATTTGCAATATTCGACTTCTAAGGGGTTGTCTTTGGGGTTGAAAGTTTGTATGAAACTTCGTTACTACAAATGCTAGGAATCTCAAATTTTGCATGGACGTCACTTATACGACGTAGGTACTCATGGAGACAGAAATTAATAATAACGTAGTTCACGCAGGCGAAGCCGCGGGCGGGCCGCTAGTATAATATATATAATACTAACTATTATAGTAGAAGCGTAAGTTGTAAAAATGACAATTCCCGTTGTAACTGCAAGTATTACGAACGATGTGGTTCATTTAATAAGTTTAAAAGTCTGCCGATGCGATCATATGTGAGTGACAAAAAATAACTCACCTATACAGGGACCTCTGTGTGCTACCGTTACCGTTTCTCCGGCACATTGAGCTTTCATGAGGTGACATTTAGATGGATAGTTACGACCATCTGTTCCACAGACCGGCCTGTTGGCGATGCCTGTATTCGCCTCACATGCGGTTACTTTATGATAGCAAGCCTCGTTGTTTTGTTGAATCGACTATAAGTAAATAAACAATACTTGTATAATGAACATAACGTAAAATAAAACATATAATAATAACAGACATGCCATTTTAAATTGTGTTAAAAAATTTTACAAGTACGGCGCCTACTGCATATTGTTCCCAATAATTTACAGTTACCAGGTAAGCTGCTCTGGTCAAAACAATACCCGTGAAAGTGTTACTCCGAATAGGCACACCAAATATTTACATTAATTTTAAAAATTTGTAAGGGGACCATATTTATTTACCAGATATTTATTAATTTTACAGACTTTATATAAAATTTAACATTATATACATTTTTTGCATATAATAAATATTTAATCATAGCAGTAATATGGTAGTAGTTTCTTTAAAATGTATAAAATATTATTTTTTCAGAATTATAATCTATTTCGAAGGGATTATAGAAGTATAAGTCATATATAAACGTAAATAGACTAGCATAACTGAATAGTAAACAGAAATTGGTCTTTTATTTTTCATAATAAATGCATGCAGTCATATTAGTCTATCGTTTGTATTCAGTTCACAACGATAAATCCTTCACGTGAATGTATCTCTAACTGCCAATTTCGCCTAGCAAAGGATTGTATGTAGCCAATTATATTTATATAATATTTTTTTTATTTATATACCTATATGTGTAAACCTGCTAACAGCCTACAAAGCATATTATAAAGATAGACAAATACCTTTAAAAACTATCAGTATGTGGATAACGGTATAAATAAAATAAATATTAAATGTTATGTTTTTTTTTACATTTTCAAATGGTATAAAAAATCACGTAACGAAAAATAAAGACGCAGCTAATGCTTACATTCTAAGCCGACGATATATTTTAGGCTTTATACTCATAATTTTATACTGTGATTTAATGATTTTTACTTTTATTGTAATTGAAGTACAGTAGCTAATATGTTAATATTATAAATATAAATGTATAGCACTCGGTAATCTTGCCAAAGATAGAAAATATGTAAAATTAAAAAAAATCAAGGTGGACTAAGTAGATACTCTTAAAATTATGTTTAAATAAATACTACGTTTATAACTAAAAGGTAATATATGTCTAGAATTTATTTAATGACTAAACCTGCCTAATTAATACTTGACACTTTGCAATAGTTAGTGTATTTCAATTACATATAAACATTAGGTATATAAGTTTTATAGCGAGATCGTTCGTACTCCAAAACCTAAACTAAAATAATTTAGATATAATAGGTATTTTTTTAACTGTAGAGTTATTCCCCATATAATATCCCCACTCGTGGAAGTGAAATATTTATTTACGTTTATATTTCCATTTCTTCGCTCTAGTGCCGAGGGAAAGCACGGCGTTGAGTTCTGCCACACGACATGCAATGCGTCCAGAATTCGACAGAAAGTGGAGAACGGAGTGTGTTAACACTAGGTTTCCTCTGTCTACCCTGTGTGGGTCACACAGGGTAGACAGAGGAAACCTAGTAGAGCAACTAAACCTACTAGAGCAACTAAAGTAATTTAGTAATAGATATATTTTTTTAACTGTAAGAGCACGCGGGATACACCGCACGAAGCAGAGTACGCGAAGAAACCTGGGAACTGAGTGTTAAGACACTCCGTTCCCTATTAAGGCACTTTCGTTCCCGAAGTTCCCACCCAATTCTTGAGGCATTGTGCGTTGAGTGGTGAAACTCAACACTGCACTTTACCTCGTTACCAAAGCGAGAAAACGGAATTATTAATATTTCATTACTTAAAGTGAGAATTGAACCCACAAATAGTCTCGTTTACAGTTACACGTACTGTGTAACCCTGCGCTACTACTGGACTTACTGGACTTATACTATTATTAATATTGTATTTGTTCAAAATTTTAAAATATAAGTCCCGCTGAGTTTCTTGCGCCGGTTCTTCCCAGGTCTGAGGCATTAACTTTAGTGAACTGATGGTATATTATTGGACGTACAAAATATGAAGCTTAAACTTTTTATTTTGAATGAAAAATATTTGAATTTGAAGTTTATTATTTTTCATTATTACGGTGACTTAAATGTACAAGTATCTATCTATCTATATTTAGTTATTTTAAGAAACCAGGCTCGGTTTTGTTGGTAGATAGGTGTGATACAACGATAAACGTTTGCCAAGTAGTATGTTTCAATGTATTGCTTGTTCATTTGTTTATTCCTATATATTTCACGGCAGGTGATTTATAGTGAGTTCATTTAAATATTTAGATAATAAAATAATGTTTTATATTTTATTGTTTATTTGGCAAAAAAAATATATTTAAGTAGGTATAAATACATATGACGGTTTCTTAGTGTTCTTACACTACATAAAAAATATCTACAATCTATCACATCACATATACTTAGTACAAATCGACCGCATTATTTATTATACATTCCGTCCTGGTGGCGCCTAAGCTGACGATGTGTATCTCATTCATAAAATTTAATTTAAATATCGCGGAGAATGAGATAATTTTTTAATTTATAATATATTATTATTATTTATATATCCATTTCTTCGCTCTAGTGTCGAGGTGGCGTTAAGTTCCGACACTCAACACGCAATGACTCTAGAATTCGGCGGAAATAGGGTAACGCAGTGTCTAAACTAGATTCCCTCTGCCTACACTGCTGTGGGCGGGATATATTGTGCAGCTGTATTTTTTATATGTATATTATAGATTATTATATATTATCTTATAGATTTCAAAGTATATCTTCTCGCATTACACAAACATCCGCCCATAATACGAAGGTACCTATTTCTTATCAACCATTATTGCTTCTGTTAATACAAACAAAAGCCTTCATACAATGTATTGTGATATCAACAGCTTAAACATAGTGCGCCTATTTTAGCGCGCAAAATTTTATCTAAATTCTTAATAGTGCCTGCGCAAAGCATCCTGAGAACCTAATGTTAAGACACTTCCGTTCCCCACTTTCCAGCGAATAAAGGGGCCATTGCGTATTGTGTGGGGGAAATCAACGCGATCGCCGCGCTTTGCTTCGTTACCAGAGCGAGGTCAAGAAAATATGGAATATGTATTTCATTTTCGCGACTATAAATCGAACCACAACCTGTGGAGTTAACTCTTACACGCTTGTGCTACTGCGCCATGATTGGTCGTAAATAATAAAGTATAAGTAGGTACTGATACCTACTTATACTTTATTATTTACGACTGCAGATTATTAATATACCTATATAGTGTTTTCCATTGGACATTGATGAGGGGACTTCTAGCCCTTCTAAACGTAACCTATATAGTCAATTTCCTATGACAAATTAATTCTACTTTTCATTAAGCAATAAGTTATGTGAGAAAAACACAGCAACAAAAAATGCACGGACGATCAGTCTGTGTTGTTATACAACTTTAATGTACAAAAAAAATTCTATTGTTTAAGTCACAACTATCAATTATAAAACGAATTATTTATTTATAGAATTGTGATTAAATTAGTTTTAAATATGTTTGTTTCGTTACGTTATCAAGAATAAATATTCAAGAAAAAATAGTGCATTAATTGTAGAGTTGTACCTAGTAGTACTTTTCACCTAAAGCAAATGAACGTAGAGTTAAATCAAGCAGTTAAGTTTAAATTAGTAATAATGAAGATAATAGCTAATGGAATGCTACGACTATATAATATAATTAATATAATTATTTTACATTTGTAGTCTCTACTTTTAATACATATTTCAATAATTAAATGTATTATTAGTCGTTTATTTACATATATTAAATAGAAAATATTTATTACCTTTCCTTCAGGACCAGCGCCGGTAACATAATAAATAAAATTTAGAAAAAGAACATGAACCAGTAAAAGATTCATAATCATAATGCCAAACTAAATGCAATAATGTAATAATTTAATAAATTGTCGATGTTTATCCAATATTGTTTATTTACAACACTCATTCACTAAACAAAATTAAACTTTTAATAATAAACAGAATAATAAAATCTTTTTTCAATATCATTTTGGCATGATTAATTGTGGTAAAAAAATTAAATTACTTTGTGTTACAAAGCTAAACTATAAAATAAAATACTGTCGCAAAGGCGTTAGGCAAAAGAGAGAGTTACGAACAGAGTAAAGTACAATAAGGATAAATCCCGGTGCCGGATCACCTAACCACGACAAAAAGCGCACACGCACCCCACCCAACGTATATCTGAACGTTTCGTTTATCAATGCCGCTCTAAGCTCTACTTCTACGTTTAAAAAATATTATTTTTATATTTAGTATAATCTGTTAGAAGTAAACTAAAAATTTGAAAAAAACTCTGTAATTTTATTTATTTTTTTTATATACTGCGTGATATCTGTTATATTCAATTATTTCTAAACGTAGATAATTTTTTTTTTAATCGAGAAAACACAAATGTCACTGTCAAAAATCATTTTTTTTTTAATTGATTGCCCATGGTGATAATAAAATGAATGATATTAAATAAAAAGCTTATGTATTTTAAATAATACAAAACAATAATAGCCAGTAACAGAAAATCTATTAATTCTTATTTTATATATAAAATTGTTATAACAAGAGCATATATTCATATATTCATCAAGCTGTACAATTTATTATTTCTTAGATTCATAATTATTATTTACAAATTATGAATCTTCCTAAATATTCGGTTAATTTATTAATGGATAAACCACGAATTGCACATGCCAAAACCAATAATGGTTGATCCGAAGTAATACATTTATAATAAAATTGCTAAAGTGCTTTTTTATGGTTAATACAACTATGGATTTTGTTGGCAAATATAAATAGCGTTTTATTGTAGGTTGAGGTAAAGTTTATTATTTTACCAGCATTATCAGTGTGCTCATGAAGTTAAAACTGTTAGTAAGTTTTCTAATTGTCATATTTCTTTTGCCATTAGTTATAACTGATCATAAAAGAAAACATCATCGAAGGAAAAAGATTTATAAATCAACTACACCAAATCAATTTGCAAAAAAAATATGTTTAAAAATTGACCAAACATTAAAAGGTAAGGTATTAATAATAACAACCTCTTTATACATTTTTTTACTTAATTGGGGCAGCAGAGATGCAGCAGGACATTGTCTTAGTTTAAATGCATTGGTTGTGGGTTCAATTCCCACTTGGATAAATGAATAATATTAATTTTCTTACATTGGTAATAACACAACACAATGTTGAGTGGTAAAACTCAACATGGTGCTATGTCTTGTGCAATGTCTCAAATATTGGATGCATTGGTATGGATGGGAAAAGGAATGTCTTAATACTAAGTTACAAACTTAACTAAATTTTGTCTGTCCTGCAAGATATGGGGATACTGATAAAAATAATAATTTAATGATATTCTTTATAGCACAACACAAATCATGCTTTCTTCGTCCAGATACTGGACCTTGTCGAGCTGATATTATTCAATGGTATTATGATGTGAGACAGACTAAATGTTATCGTTTTTTCTGGGGGGGGTGCCAAGGTAATGGAAACAGATTTGAAAATCGTGATGACTGTGAAAACTACTGTCTTCTAAATGTAACAAGTCCTAATAGTAGGTATCTTATAATGAACATAACATTAATCAATGTAACAATATTATAAAAGTAATATTATGTAACAGTATTACAAAAGTAATATTATTACACTGATTTAAATAATTTTGATTTTCTATTACATTAACAAATTATGCCCTTAGGACAAGATTTTTTTCTGTTATGTTATATACTATGCTGCATTTTATTTGATATATTTCATAGAAACCATTATTTTATTAGCTGTTAATTAATATGGATTTAATAACAAAGAAGTTGCAAACTATATTAATTTTATTAATGAAAAATATATCTTATGTCAAATGAAAGAATGTGTCTAAATAATATATAAGTTTTTAATTTTTAAAATAGTGAGCATATTAGTTTCTACTTAAAATAACTAAATAAATTAATATTTTTTACTTTCAGAAAAGGTGCCCTATTTCTGTTCTCTGGGTTTTGATTATGGAACCTGCTTTGGATACTTTAACCGCTGGACCTGGGATAATTTTTCTAAGTGAGTTTAAATATTTTATAAAATGTTGGTTTGGTTATGAATTATTGAATTGAATGAATTATTTTAAGTTCTTTTTGCCATTTGCCATTTCTTTTTGCCATTGGAATCATTTACTTTTATTTATATATTTATACATACTTAATTACAAATGTCTGAAGCTACATACCTTAACTGTATTTTGAAATTTGGTAAAGTGAATTTAGTTTATATTAAAAGATGTAAAATGATTCTTATCATTAATTAAAATATTATAAATCATTGATATTATTAACACAATATTTTAATATTTTCAGAACATGCAGGCGACGACTGTATTCAGGATGTGGAGGAAATCAAAATAATTTCCATAGTCGTACTGAATGTTTGTCCACTTGCTTAAACCCACCGAATAATACACTTGAAAGAAGTCATTTATTTACAACTTGTATTCCTATTGTATTAAATGATATTCATTAATAAAATTATTAACAGCTTTTTATATAACTGGTTCTTTTTTTCTACTTTTATTTAATAGTTAATAATTGATGAAGTAGATTGAGAGAATATATTTCTTCTATTTTTCGGCAAATGTGTTTAACATGATGAAATAAGAGACTGACGTTTTTAAAATCTGTAAAAAAGACATAAAATTAACCACAGAAACGGTTGATGTTGTTGTTAATTTACTATAACTAATATTTTTTTATACAATTAAAATATAAATCTCATAATGAAATTAGTTTCTTCTCATAATAATAAACCCTCTCAATACCTAGATATTCTTTAATTCACTTAAATTGTATTTCTTCTTTATCGCTCTTTTTTTAAATATTTTTTGTAGGTCGTCGTGTAGTACAAGCGAGTGATTGTGAACGCGCCAGTTGTAGGTTCGATTTACAAACATTTAATATTTTCATTTGCTGGCTCTGGTAACTATCTGCGCCAGAATTCGGCGGAAAGTGGAAAACAGAAATGTGCTAAAAGGTATAAAGTGTCTTTAAACTAGGGTCCTCTCTATTACGATTCCTCTATATACCATAAAAAAATAGAAATTTTCCTTTTAATTAAACAAGTAAAATCGCTTTGACTTGGGCATAGTAAACTAGTACTTACAATCTACGAGTACTTATAAGTACTTACTGCGGCCATAGTTTGTACTCCGACATTGACTATATTCATAGCTTTTACTGGTAACGGCCTCTGCGAGTTTATCAACATTATGAAGACTTTCTTCCTATCACCCACTTTCATACATTCCCAGGGTAAGCTGTATACAGCATTACTATATTGATCACTCTGAAAATAAAAAAACTAAATTTTTGACCAAAACATCGTTTGCGTGGACTTTGCGTCTCTTGCTATATTATATACATTTACAGTCCACTGTAATTGAGAATTAAATCCAAAATTTCGGGAAATTTTGATATCTTGATTCTAATTGAGGCCAGTTGCGGCGCAGGGGCACAAAGTGTGACTGTAAAACCTGTTGGTCGTGGGTTCGATCCCCAGTCGAGGAAATGGAATATTTATTTAAATTTATATTTCTATTTTCTTCGCTCTGGTGTAGAGGCAAAGCGCGGCTTTGAGTTCTGCCACTCAACACTCTATGCCTCCAGAATTAGTAAAATGTGGGGATCGGAGTGTAACACTAGGTTCCCTAGATAAGGTAGGTAGGTGTCATAAGAAAAGGTTGATGAAAAATTGTTTTCTTTTATGAATTGAATTGAATTTTATTACTGAATTATAATTATTTTGAACGCTTAGGCCGATCGTGCCTCTCTATCGCTTGTTCTTCGCTCTCGCTTGCACGCTCGGCTGCGGCGGAACGTGACAATGAGTTATGCTTTATATGACAATTGCGTCTGTGGTTACATTAATAAGGTTCTAAGCGATTATTATTTGATTAACAGATTTTAAAAAAAGGAGGTTCTTTTACTTACAACTGTCGCAAGAAGTTCAAATACAATTGATATTTGAATAATTTGCTGAAATACCACAAACGTTAATGGTCCATATAGCATAATAGCTTCAGCGTTCTGTAATTATTTATATGTATGTATAACCTTTGTTATAAGACTTTTGGTATTGTTTTCAATAAAATCTGAATATGCACACGACGATTGTGCGTTCGATTCCCACTCTCAGGAGGATTATTATTTTAAATTGCCATTTTAGTTTATCATTGTAATGTGTGCCATTGGATTTTGTTATTTGACAAGCAATAGCTCGAAATTAGGTGAAAGTTGAAAATATTAACTTCTCCCTTTCTAGTTCCTACTGTGTGTAGATCATGGTATGTGTATACATATTATAATAACACTGATTTAAGTAAAGTATAGTAAAAAATAAAGTTTTTGTATTAGAAATCAATAAAAAAATACATCAGTTCTTCTACGCCGGACATTGCATTTGCATAGTTCTTACTCTCGTCTAATGTGTCGTTTGAGTTAACCTGTTAATATATAAATAATTACCTTTTGAAAGCACACCAACAGTAGCACACAACCGCTGACAAAATGGAATAGGTAATAAATGAGGAGAATCGGTCCAAAAGTACTTATCAATCGTGCTGAAAATCTAAAATTTGTACATTGGCAGTAAGCTATTTAAATATAAAGATTACCTAATAAATACTACATAAATATTTACAAAACAAATGTTTCAAAAGCTAGTCCAAAGTGCACTTACTCGGCTATTTTATTATGTTGGTGAACAATATTGCCTATATCGCGAGAAACGAGCTTTCCTTCTTCATCGGAGAAAAAATCATCTCGTATATTTGTGTCTATTGTTACTTTATTAGAAGGTCTCCGAAAAGTTACCATGTCATTTATAATAATACGCATATGCCCCCAAATGTGAAAGACCATCAATGATATTAATAAGTCGATATAACAAAAGCAAAATGAGCAAAGTACCGACATGTACCAGTCGAAAGTGAACATAAGGAGATACCAATAAATATTGTGCTTATAGTCAAATGGTAGTTGATAGTAGATGGAAAGCTCAAGCGAAGAGTTTCCGGTCTTATAATTGGTGAACGCGTCAGAGTATATGTTTTTCCACAATGGTGTAAAATTGAATAACAATAAACCAACTATTAACAATATGTCGATGTACACTGTGAAGAAATGTGAAATCTTGTGGACAAGCAGATGTGTCTGAAATATAAAGTCTTTATCTGCTTGAAATTATATTTAACGAAGCTAAATTCATTGTTAATATCAGCTTCACGCTGTATCCCGTTGTCCAGTTTAGGCCGAATTTTGCCGCGCCATTGCGTGTTGAGTAGCCGAGCTCAACGCCGCATATAACAATTTTTAATTTACAAAATAATTTTTGTGCACATACATACTTCTATTAAAGGTAATTTTGTTTGTGAATTGCCTCACATGAAATTTATGAGTTACGCGCGTTCATTTGTAAGCCATCTAAATAAATATTTTTGATATGACTTTTAGTTGATATTAAAAAAACAATTAAAAATTATCTTACCGACATTGCGTATTCGGAATGATCTTTATGGTTAAATAAATGTATAGAGTTGACAAAATCGGCGATTAAATTTTTATATATTTTAAGAAATACAAGCATTACTCGAAACTGAAAAATAAACGAAAATATAATATTAATTTTACAAAATATAATGTTTCTAACTAAAATATAAAACATGCAACTACTAAAATCATAATCAGCTTCACGCTGTGTCCCGCACACATCAGGGTAGGCATAGGGAACCTACTTTTAGGACACCTCCCACTTTCTGCCGAATTCTGGTGGCTTTGCGTGTTGATTGGCAAATGGAAATATAAACGTAAATAAATATTTCAATTCCTCGACTCGAACTGGGGATCGAACCTACAACCCTCGCGTTACAGTCACACCCTTGTGCCGCTGCGCAGTAAATTTAAAATTAAATATTAAATGAATTATTAGTGAAGAATGGAAGTGACTAAATGGAAACGGATTTTTTTAATATTAGGTTCCCTCTGCCTACCCTGCTATGTGCAGGATACAGCGTGTAGCAAAAAATAATTAAAACTCAATAGGTATATTAATACTTACAGTGGCCATTGTAGACATGGAAACAGTTACGTAAGTATGTGCTAATTCCATAAAGTCAATAACAAAAAGATTATTTTTCAAATAAAGGAAACCTGGAGGTAAGCTGAGCGCGAAAACTAAAAATATATAGATTCTGCCGTAGAGACAATATTTTGATTCTTCTTCCCCAATAGCCTTTGACGGCCACGCATGGAGAATTTGCAGACGTCTTTTAAGTATTCTCATATATTTTATATCCTGAGCTTTTTCTATACCCCTAAAATAATTATAAGAACTATAATAATATATAAAGCATTCATTTAACTCCCTATTTTTAAACTTTTTCTCAATACTTTCAATAAAGTGACGATTCTTCCATTCTTTTCTATGCTTGTGTAGCGTTCGCGCACACCAAGCTAGATGCCCTTCAAAAGATCTTGTATCTTTTCTTTTTAATTGTTAAAAATCGCATCAGGTTGCCCCTGGTACGTGCATAATGTCGATTTTTATAGATATTTTGAAGTAGAATCGATTCACGAGCACTGCAAAGACTTGTACAAGCGCTACTTTGGGCGCACAGCAAAACCTCTTATCGTAAAGGCGTGAGATTACAACCCTAATGCAACACTCAAGGTCAGACGTCAGAAGGTTGGATCAACTCAAGTCAGAAGCTTCTCATGAAGCCTGGATGACACCATAACAATAGCTAATGCTCCTACGTAGTTAGAAAAACACCACAGATACACGACACAAACACTATTGTCAGCGGAATTTTATTTTACGGCTCTACCAGGCGTTGGCGGATCCACTGCTTAGGGACCCTTAGACCGGGGTGGCTGGCCAGCCTGATGGACGACCGCAAGCCGAAGTTCGTGTCGCTCTTGCCGCCGTCGACATCTCAACAAGTTTTATTAGGAACGCTATTATTTATTTATTACTAGCTTTTTGTTCATATGTTCATTCGACGATTCAAAAGTGCTTATAATAAGTTTATTTGGATAAAGAATATTTTGAATTTTGAATTTGAATTATTATAGTTTAGCTAGACCACTACGATTTTGCATCAGGTGTGAAAGTCTTTGAAATATAACTTAGGTTCTGCCCAGAGAGAACAAAAATTGAAATCCGTCCAATAGTTCAGAAGATGTGCGTGTATAAACAAACAAATAGACGGTTAAAATTTTCTCCCAACTTACACCTTATATTACACGTAAGTAGAAGAAAGAAGAAGAAAAGCTTACTGGAGATCACTTCCGTCGTTAAATAGCAGGACCATTTTTTAAATTGAATTTACTTTATTCTTTCCGTAAATATCAACCAGCGAGAACTCTTTCTTAAAAAATATAACATTTATTGAGAAGTAACCGTTAGTTTTATATCGTATCAAAAATCAATTGAGTAAGTCCGGGGATGGTTGGCCAACTTACCTTTAATAATAGTTTTTTTATTGTTTTAAAAAAATATTTTATTGAGAGTTATACTTTTGGAAAAAATGGGAAAAATCTCGCATACCACTATAACAATATATACAAGATTACTTTTATATTAGAAAAAGAGAAACCAGTAACCTTATCGCATAATTCAGGTAGTCAGTTTAACTTGGCATTTAGTATGAGTTGAGCTATGATATAGGTAGTTTAAAATACATAGTTTCAAAACTAATTAATAAATATACAATCAATAATAAATAAACGTATGTTTATATGCACGTAACATATAGATTGGAGGGGGATTTAAAACAATTTTCCCCCAAGTGTACCTCGGTGGACCTTACAAAATACAAGTGGAAAATACAATATCAATAACACTAAAGGAAGATAATGTAAATGCTGTTTAAATGGTAAAGCTAAAATAAGTTTGTGGCAATCTAGCCCAAATTTAGTTTACTTGCCTTTTATTTTTAATTTCATACCACTCATAACACATACTTTGCAATTTTATTATAATATACGCGGATTCTCACCCCTCGTTGTTCGACATCGACTCTCCTATTTTCGTAACTTGAGTTTTGATATTTAGGTAGCCATCCCCGACCTCCCCTATATACATATATAATGTTTAAATATTTCTTACATTATTCCTGTATAGATTTTATTTATACATAAGATATTATATTACATTACAAAAAATATTATATTACATTCATGTGTTACTATATACATTTTCACGAAAATAACGGTAGAGTTCTTAACATTAAGACCAATGTTCGAGACACTTCGCGTAGCGGAATTCAATGTCGCATTTTATCTACCTGAGCGAAACGCTATCCATAGGTGGTCTAATATATATTATACATTGGTTAAAAAAAATTAAAAAGTTAGAAAATATATATTTACGGAAAAACCAAGGTGCTTAAAACACTAAAACCTATAATATAATAATTACCAACAGCATATAGCAATTGCGAAGAAAATTATTATTTATAAACTCAATTGACAGGTTAAATACTTAATACGTAATATAAAAAGGAATTATTGTAGAGACCTGAATAATTAGTAGAATATCGAGTACCTTAGAGTAATAATTATGCGTGCGCTCGGTAATAACTTGGAGAATGGAGAATAGATAATTTTAATACATAATAATATACATATTAATAATGATCGGTCTTCGTTCACATATTGTTCATCACGTATCTGTCTTGAAGCCAAATATTTGATGAAATCATATTAAACCAGTTACATTTTTGTCGTCATCATCATCATCAGCCTATCGCCGTCCACTGCTGAACGTAGGCCACTCTCATCAAGCGCAAACCATCCCGGTCTTGGGCTTCTTACATCCATCCGGTGCCAGCCACCTTCTTTAAATCGTCTGTTCATCGTGCTGCAGGGCGTCACTACGCAAGCGTAAAAAAAATAAAGCGTACAAGTACGCTTTATTTTATTTTTTTTATTTTAATAATTCTTTCCATACTGACCTATACGGATTCATCAAAGACAAATCTACTACTGATATGGGTGCTGCACTTCCTAAACACATGAGAGAAAGCCTTTGAATGTTGACCATGAATCTGCTATTTAATCTATATCAGTATAGCATACAGGATCCCTTGATCTTATGGCCTTGTATCTAAATCAGAAGGTTAATATAAATAACGTGAAGCCTGGATCTCCTCTAAGTTTGGGTGTTCCACAGGGATTTCTTATTGTCTCTAATATTTTTGCTTAGTAGTAGTGAGTAGTCCTTAATTCAGCTCTGCTGCGTCCAAATATAAAAAAAATAAACTAATGTAACGTTGGTTCTGCCCGACTAGTTTATTTTAGCTATTTTCATAGCATTCTATCTTAAGTACCTAAGTACCTAAATTAATAAAATATATAAATTTTGATATTTAAATAATGTTCGCTTCAAGCTTATGTACTCTTAGATAACGAGAGTATTCTCGTTAGCGGCGTATGCGCCGATATCCTTAGCTTCATCAAGTGAACTAGAGGCGTTTGGGAGAGTTGTGTAATGTGTATTATTACATTCTCTTCACTTATAAAAAACTAGATACAAAGTATAACCATTCAAATAAAACGAGTAGTACGATAATACGGCTTTAAAAAAGTAACTGATATAAAAAATATGTTTATATTAAAAATTCAATTTCACTTTTCCAATCTTTTTCATTTTATACTGCACTTGCAGCGAAGTAATAAGCATCTTGGTATTTTTTATTATTTGTTGCAAACTTTAAGTGTTGGTCGAACTACGCTATGAAGATTAACAAAAGTGGATTATGTTTTATTGTTTTTATTTTAACTCTCATCTATCTTTCGGAAGCTGTAAGTATCAGCCTAAATGTGGTACTTATAACAATTTTTTTAATAGATATTTATTTTTAAATGTACGTAAGAAGATTTATTTTATTTGGTATGTACCATTTTAATAAATTATAGTGTTATTAATTAATATATACAATTAATATATGTAAGTACTTATCATTAAAAAATATACTTTTAAATTTTTTGTCTTTACATTTAAAAAAAATTAGAACTAAGGTTATAGTATATTTAGGAACACATTTATATAAATATTTTTTTAAAAATAAATTTTAAATTACAGTGCAGTCATTGCAAAGTACCTGAAGTACAAGAAGACATCAAAGGGAAATTACTCAAAATTCCCTTACCCAAAAGAAAGTTTATGATCAGGTTATTTAATACTACTTCCCCTTATTGATATATCTAAATAACACATTGGAAACCTCAATTTTGTTGAGTAAATTATGTAATACGAAATATTAATATTTTAATTGTACTTATACCTATAACACGGGGAACGGAGCGACTTAATACTAGTATCTTTCTGTCTACCCTGCTGTGTGCGGGATACAGCGTGAAACTAATTTGATTTAATTTTTTTTTACCTATATCATTTAGAAAAGTATACAGCTAAAATAATATACTCATGTATTTTATATTGGAGTTAGAAGTAAGTCTGTGCGTCCATCCGTAATCAGTATGCTTCCAAACTGCTAAATCAAATGAGTTTAAATATAAAACTAATGTTTCGAAAATGTGACATACTAAATACTAAAACTAAAAAACTAAAACTAAAGAGCTTGTAGTTGAAATATCAGATATACTTTGTTGTATTTGTACATACCCTGTACTAAACATGAAAATTGAAAAGTGACTATTTCATCTTTCTTCCTTATCTATTTCCCTTTCATTTTCAAAACGACCACCAAGACTTTTAACCAAACTATATTTTTGAAATAAATACAGAAAATTCTTCCTAGTAAGAAAGAGAGAATACTTCCTGGTGTAAATGAGTAAGTAAATGATCAAAAGCTTTAATACAGCTCTACACATATAATTAAATTGACATTGACACTATGACTAAATGATTATTGCAAGGCTGTTGTCAAGATGATGCTGAAACAGAATAGAAGAGAACAGCAAAGAAATCACGTCGTATTTATACTTATATATAGAAGAATATTTTTTTATAAAAATCGTGTCTTTCAATTTTCTAAAAAATTGTATCTAACTAACTTTAAGTATACACAACCACAGTTCTTCCCGCTGCTGCTGGACAGGCTGGAAGAGATATCTTTTGGAAATAAGCCCATTGTTACCTAACCTTTTAATTTTGTATTACTTTTATGGTTTTTCTTTAAAATAGTACTTTTGCAATAAAGAATATAATATTTTTTGTAAACAGCTTGTATCCGATTAATACGCTATATACATAGGAGTAAAAGAGAGTCAAGCTACGAATTATATTACAGCAAAAATAATGAAAAATTATTTTATCTATTCCTCATATCTTAAGTATATTTGATTAATCAACTTATCTTTATGACATATGCAACTGTTTTAATGTAAAGTCGCGTAACATAAATTAGTAAAAATTGTACTTGTTACTAAGAAATTTCAAGTCTAGTCCAAGAGCTGTAATTTATTATTTTTAATATAAAAAAACAGCTTCGTATTGTATCCCGTACACAGCAGGGCAGTAGCAAAGGGAACCTAGTGTTAAGTCACTCCGTTACCCATTTTCCGCCGACTTCAGGAGGCATTGCATGTTGAGTGGCGGAACTCCACGCTGCGCTTTGCCTTGACACCAGAGCAAAGAAATGTAAATATAAATTTAAATAAATATTTCATTTCATCGAGTGGGGATCGAACCCACTACCAGTCGCGCTTACAGTCCATCAGCCAGTCAGTCAGTCATTTTGAGCCCCTCCGCCACGGCTGGCCACTATTATTTTTATTTTAAATATTTTTTTTAATTACATCATATAAAAATACATCAGCTCTCTCGTCAGTAGAGTCAATAAACATACGCTACCTATACGTTTTAATATTAAAACGTAAAAAGGAAGAGGTCCCCCCCGGAGGGCATGTATGAAGAGGTTGATGACATTGGACGAGGCGAAAGAGGTATGTAGAGGTTTGGCGCTCTGTTCTCTCTGACTACCCCGCTAGGGATAAAGCGTGAAATTAAGTTATAAATAACAACAAAACAATATCCCCTCCGATTTGTCTTTGACCTTTTAACCCACCGATAACTTCTACGACGACTTAGTAATCGGGAAATACCACCAGTATTGATTTACTAATTAATTGTATACATATATGAAACCTTTTTTATTAATTATCTTCTTTAATCTATAAAACTATGAATCTGTCAAGTAATTAAATTCAAAAGTAATTAAAATATGCTGCATTTGTAAAAAAAATAAAATAAGTGAATTAAAAATAGAGTATCAAATTAATAAGTATGTATGCAAACGAATTTCGGCCTTACTATATTCTTATCAAAAAAGAAGAAGAGAAAGGGGACAGGTATGCTCGAATTAATATGGAGGTGAAGCATCGGGCTACATTAGAACCTAGTAATCCGTTTGAAAAGAAAACCGTATACACTCAGACGTATCCAACGAAACTAATTCCAGCTGCACCCAGGAGGGCGTGTTGTTACTATTGTTAATCAAATCTGCAGTTCAAATATTTTCTAAGGGTATACAATGTAATTGAAAATACTAATAAGAGAGGGAGAAAATTCATTCAAGCTATAGAGCGAACAAATATAAACCTAAGAAAAATAATCGTTGCAATGGAAAATATTGGTGTTTTAATATTAAGTGGTACAAATAAATTCATTAACTTTACAAAAAGATTTTTTCTATACTTACTTTTATTAAGTGGTACTAATAAATTCATTTATATATATATATGTATATATATATATAAATGGAAGTGAATATATGGTATCCATTTTCAGCAAGCAATATATTTATACATATATTAACTTTTACTAAAATCCACTCTGTGCACAATTCGCTTGCTGAAAATGGATACCACATATTCACTTCCACTTCTATCTCCTATCTTGTATGTAATACATACAAAATAGTCCATAGTATGACGCAGCGTAATACATTACTGGTCTGAATGCGCATATTGTCAATTTGCGTAAAGTATTTCTTGACATTGCAGTTTGTGTGCATGCGAGTTCTTATAATAATAGAGTTATCGTAGCAGCCTTGATATATGTATTGATATCTGTTGTATCACTCATTATGTCCTAAATTATCGGTGTTCAAAGTTGAGTACTATGGAAAACGAAGATGCTCTATATTCACAAGAATCAAGTCTTTTAAGCACAAGGAGGCAAAACAAAGTAAGTATTCATACCCAGTATAGATGTATATATGCCTTAAAAATATATTTTGTATATTATTTTAATAATCTAGAGCGTGTTATGTTTATCATTTTAAAAAGTTAGAACACTGAGTTACTGTTCTATTGTGTAACTGTGTAAATACGTATGCGATAATCTTGAAACGTATCTAATTGAACACTATAGTTGTGTTTATTAGGTATTCAAAACATATTGTTTCCTGAAACTAAAATTTTCATGATTGAATTTAAATCTAAATTATTGTAAAACCACAGGACGCCAATGACGTTTGACGTCGATTGTTTGAAAACGTCACCATTTTAAACGCTGTCATTGTATTGGTAACATATCACTGGAATTTCGTCATTTTTTGAACTGAAAAAAAAAGGGAGTCATATATTATAAGTGGAAAATATTATTATTGTGTGGAAAATAAAATAAATGTGAAAAATATTATTAGAATATAAATATTTATACACACATTTTTTAATATAATAATCTTCCAATATGTAAAAATATATACAATCTATAACTCTTAAATGTTTTTATTCATGCTGAAATTTAAAATTAAAAAAAAAAACACTCAGCTAATAAGAAGGTGATATAAATTGTATATTAATTTATTATTATTAATTTTTTATTTTAAATTTATAATCTATTTTTGTAATATTTGCTATCATATACCTACATCTGTGGTATTTTTATCTTTTTCTTATATGAACAATTGCAACCTTGATAACTGCGCATATAGATTGATAACTGTTTCTTTACACATTGAATACTTCTGTAATACAACTTTATACGATGTCTTTCTTTCTTTTTTTTCTTTCTTTATGGTAATGCCTGCTTAAATTTTAACAGCAATGTCTTTTTGGGCAATGGGCTCATTAAGTTTATTACTTTGGCTGAGTTCTAACTTAGAGGTTGTAATTTCAGTTACCAATATCTCGGAAATACAATAATATTAAATTCGTCTTTAGGGCCTTATCTATTTAATTATCTATGTAAATTTTCTTTGTATGTTTATTTGTAGATACTCACTTATAATTGTATTTATCCTCATGAAACATTATAAGTAGCGTAGAAAAGCATTTTTTTGTAAAACTAGCTTTTTTCCTTATATCAATAGATTCGTTGTTTGCTTTTCTTCCGAATCCCAGGTAGCTAGCTGTCTTTGTATTGACTTGCGAAATGCAACGCTGCGGTTTATCTTATGACAGCAGATGATCTTCATACGGGAATTGAATCTACATTCTGTTTCGGATCTACCGTAGGACGGTGTCCCACTGAGCTACAATGCGCCATTGTTCTAAAATATGTAATTTTTTTCTACCCGACTGAGTCAAAAGTAAGGTAATGTGTTTATCAGTCTATGTATGTATGCATTAATGTTTCTGTGTGGCGTTGTAGATGTCGAGAGAAAACACCGATTCTGATGATTCTTATGTCTATCGAATCGTCTCAACATTACCCCTGTCACCAATATTGTTAAAATAAAAATAAATAGTCAAAAGGGGTTTTGATTCATGTATTTATTTATTTAATACTTTATTACACCATAATTGATATTAATTAACTAAAACACAAAACGAAAAAACAAACATAAATTAACTTAAACAAAAAGCAGAAAAAAAGAAACAAATGAAAAATGGTGTAAAGGCGGCCTTAACACCCACAGGTGATCTCTACCAGACACTTTAACTTAAAAAAAAGAACTACTACTAATGCTGTAAAAATATATATATACAAGCGACCCGCTCGCGGCTTCGCCCGCCTTAACTACTGAATTATTCATATAATGTATGTTTGCAAAGCTCTTAAGATAATGTGAAAATTAATTAAACTCTAATGCAACCCGCATTTTCGTAATTTCAATAAGGATTTTCCAATTGTTTTAAAATAAACACAAATAAATAACACAAATAACAGAAAACTTCAACGAAAGAAATTATAAACAACAGACTACCTACTATTCTCTGACTCAAAAATACTTAAACGAAAGATGTAACCAATTATGTTGCGTGGAAATACATTATAATTATTGGATAACTCCAAAATACGTGCAATCATTTCTAAATTTACTTTGCCAGGCGCAGAATTAAAACATTCTCTCGGCTATCCCCGTAGTAGCTCTGAATGACATCAGGGCCTTGGTTCTCTGACCGTGGTCTCAGGCGAAAACCTGCTTTAGAGCAGATACATAGAAGGGGATGAGGGAGATGATCGGAATCGATATCAGCCCTCGGTTTCCTGAGGGAGGCGTTGATTAAACGACCAAGGTGACTGCTCATGAGTGGGATTTGGGGGAGGATAGAAAGTCCCTCGGAAGAAGACGTCTGACCTCGGGCGGCCGGGTATGCGGAGTGCTGCTCCTTAGGTGCAGGTGACCCGATACACCGGCGCAACGGAATACGTTGGACGCGAGACGACCAATGTGTACCTCTAGGGTTTCTACTTTTGGGTTGCGGTGAGTGGCGCGTGGTGTTCACGTAGGATGGTGCCTGCGTCACTCGCCGGAAGGTGAGGTTCTGTACTACCTGCAGGATTCCTCGTTGAGTAATACTCGCTAGGGCATTGTGATGTCATCAGTGTATAGTGCGTAGAGAGCAGGTGACAAAATTATGACTGGGACAAGGCAGCGATCGGGTCGCTGTTAGACCTCGCACTCTCAAGTCTCACGCTAAATGTCCTGTCACTTACGAAGCAGAGCGGCAAAGACATGCGCGACGTCCTGGGGGGTGCCCGCTTTGAGCACTTTATGAAGTAAGCCCGGGTGCCAGACGCGGTCGAATACGCGTGCTACGTCAAGGAAGACTGATATTGCACACTCACACTCTATCTCGGTTAATCACTGTTGCGTAGTTTACCCAGAGTGGTATACCCGCTCTTTAAACTGTTCTCTTCGTGGGTGGATGTGCGACTGAAGAAGTGCGAGAAATATCTTCTTGAACAGCTTGGCGACCGTGCTGAGGAGGATTATAGATCGGTATCCCTCAGCAGCATAATGAGCAGGCCTTCCTTCCATGCCCGGGGGAAAGAAGCCAGGCGGGTGCGGCGGATCCACTATTATAAGCAAAATGTTGCGGGGCACGGCGGACGCGTGGTGGGCGGCGAACCGTTAATCAGCAAGGATTTTTTAGTACTGTAATTTTAAATCTGTGCTACTAATCTTTTCAAGTACTTATTAAAATATATTTAAATGACTATTTTTAAACGGAAGAAATTATAAACAAAAACCTACCTACTAATAACTACTACAAAAAATATGAAACCAAATATATCGCGCTGAAATAATACATTCAACTGAAATTATCCAATACGTGAAACCCATCTAAATCTTCTTTGCTATAGAGGCAGGCGGGTTTTTTTTCGAGCTTGTGGTTAATACTGTTAAAACGGCGACACCGGTTGGGTAGGGAAGAGGGTGCTCTGTCCCTGATGCAAAACAAGCACTACGTGGCTGCCTGTGAGAAAAATTAAATAGAATGCATCGGCCGGGAATCGATCCCGGGCCATCCGCGTGGCAGGCGCGCATTCTACCACTGAACAACTTGCAGATTTTATTTGCAAAAAAATGATCTGCCAAGGGAAGTTAGCAGATCATTTTTTTTCATAACTTTTTCAGGGGTAAAAACGACAGAACTATTTATAAAACCTATCAGGAACTATAGAACTCAGGTGCATGCGAAGAGAACTCAATTTTTTTTGATCTGCTGGACAATGCTCTGCTAAGTTCATAGACATATAGGATAGGATATTATATTTTAAAATAATAAACTTACTTATAGAACTACATGCTATAATTTACGTACTAAGTTATATGTATAGATAGATATAAACATGGAAAAGGTATTCGATAAGGTTTTGTTCTATTCATGATTTATTCTTTTTAAGTTCTTGCTTGTTTGCACAATTATAACAGGTATAAGTATTCTTAATATTTATTATTTAGTTAGTCATCTTCACGTAATAAGTGTACTTATTAAGCTGGGATATTCTACTATAATTAGACTATGAAAGCGGATTCAAATATCGTATAATCCTAAGAACGATACCAATAATCCTAAAATAAACGGTGAAATAAAAAAATATATAAAAAATCAAAAAACCGCTGCATAATACCAAAAAGAAAAAACAAGCACAACACATTGAAATGCCACATGAGCAAAAAATCTTCATTTTAGTAGATAGTTTACGTTGACGGACGGGCGGAGCAAGACAGTCTGAATGTAAGAACAAGTTAATAATAATAATTAAGCGTATACTCGCTGGGCTTTAAATTTGTTCCAGCAAATGCTTCCGCCATAAACCGCATGACCCTCGGTCGACGATTACCCGACTTGAAACTTATTAGCTTACCAATGAGGATTCTAGTCAAATTGATACGCTTTTCAGTGTCGTACTGCCATGCCGGCACCGTATGCTTTGATGCCTTAGTACTCCCTTTATTTGGGAACTGTACACCAGCAACACGACACACAGCTACAGCACCACAATACAACAATGAATGCGTATCAGTAAGCTCGTTAAGTTGTTAAAATGACTTGGCAAATGTTGATCTAGAATCCCCACTAGTTCTATGTTATGTCTATGCATAGGCAAACGAGGCAATTTTGGTCTGAGATTTACCGGAATGGAACCATATTCCAAAATAGCATCTTTCAAGCTTCATCATCATCAGCGTCATCTAGGGGAGTGTGATATTCCTGCAACGTCTGAACCGATAAGGATAAAGAGGGGTATATTTCAGGGTGACAGTCTGAGTCCTTTATGGTTTTGCNTAATTTCTTCCGTTTAAAAATAGTCATTTAACTATCTAAAAAAAGTCATTTAAATATATTTTAATAAGTACTTGAAAAGATTAGTAGTTAGAAAATACTTATTGAAACTACGAAAATGCATGTTGCATTAGGGTTTAATTAATTTTCACACTATCTTAAGTGCTTTGCAAACATACATTATATGAATAATCCAGTAGTTTTAGCGGGCGAAGCCGCAAGAGGGTTGCTAGTTTGGCCATATATTCACTTAATCAAAAATAAAGAGAGGTAAGTTGTGGCACAGTGGCACAAGTAAACGCGACAGGTTGGTGGGTTCGATTCCCACTCGAAGAAATGAAATATTGAATATTTTCATCCTCTCGCTATCGAAACGTGGCAAAATGCGGCGTTAAATTCCGCCACTCAACATACAATTGTTAATTTTTAGAATGCGGGTAAACGGAAGTGTCTTAATGGTGGCGAAGAATTATAACACTAAGTGGAGAGTTTAGAAGTGGGTGAAGACCTTAACAGACAATCGTTACGTTAGGTTCGAGGTCTCCACTCAACCAGTAGTAGTATCCCAGACCGTAGGTACGATTCGAAGATGCTAGAGACGGGCTCTTAGTCGATTCAATGTAAAGATGGTCAAAGAGGCGGCTGTTGTTGCGATTTCGTGCTTTCAGAGAAATGTGGAATGTGTCGCCCGGCGAGGTTCAGTTCGTTGCCAAGTATACTGGTGGACGCCCGAAATTTCGGATCCGCGGACGGATCAAGCCCGACGAGCATACATAAGGTGCAGAAGAAGAAACATTCCCCAGTGTTAAAAAAAGAGGACATACCTCTGCTGTACACATTTTTTCTGTTTTTATATGTTTTCTGTACTTTCTTGTGTGGTACATAAATAAATGAAAAAATAGTACAAGCCCTTATGTAGGTACATATTAAGAGCAAAATTACAATAAGAAAAATTTATAAATATTCGACGAGTATAAAAAAAAACTACAATAAATGTAGAATTTAAGACTTTCCGCGGTCGGTTAACCATTAGCAGTTAATTCAGTCATTCGGACTGCGGACGTCCCCGTGATGACGCAATGAGGATATCGGATTTTTTATTTAGTCTACAGGTCAATGCAGGTCAACTATGATTTTTTTCATTACGAATTGTTTTGTAATGAAAAAGTCCTTCGCTCGATTTAAAGAATATCAGAATAGTCCATTTATAAGACACCACTGCAAAATGGCGAACTCAATTGACACGCGCGCTGATGATTATACTCGTAGTACTTACTACCTGTTACTTGTTAGTTGTGCTCGCGGCTACTATTAACACGCTCGTCTCTGCGCAGGCGCAGAACTTCGCGGTATACTTTGTTTCCTACGTGAACGTTATAAACGAATTTAAATTACAAAATAACATTTATGAATTCTATCTCGCGAAATAATGGCGGTTGATAAATCATCGGGGGTTTGTATTTATATGTATTTTAAAAATAGTACTTAATTATTGTAATTTCTGTGCCTTATTTCCGTTTAAGTTGTTGTGACAAATTTTCGTAAACATATTGTTTATTGCATGTAAATGTAAAACGTTAGAAAAAAAACATTTAAATTATGTAAGTTTAAGGTTTTTTTATTAAGTAATACTTATAAAAGCAGCAACTAAATTGCTATTTGCTGTTACAAATATACTTAAAGATAAAGAGGTAACAATTTTATTCTACTCACTCAGTTTTTCCTCAAGCTCGCCAAACCCCGGCGAAGGCATTTCGTCCTTGTACCCATATTTTATACTTAGAAGATAAATTATATGATATATTTATTTTTATAGCATAAGGATTTGTCAAATAATTATTATACACAAAAAAATTACTGCTTTGCGAAAATGATTTTCGAATATAATTGAAATATTTTAGCTTTGCTGTTGCGTTTCTATAGTTTTAACCATTTATGCATACTTTTACGGTTCATTATATATTTTTTTTGATTCTGTCACCTTGAATAGCTTGGTGTACAATGTCCCAAGTGAAGTTTGTACATTTTATTAATTTTATTAATTATAGCTCGTTTTTTTTTTAAAAAAAGGTATAAAATTAAGTATCTATAAGTTAATAGATATTTATCTAATAAATCTACAGAATAGTCTATTTGACTCATAACTTAAAGTTTCAGGCATTTGAGCTGAATATAAACTTTTTAAAAGCTGTAAATTAAATAATATAGAGTAATGGCACCAATAATCGAATCGAATTAACTGAATAGCATTTGTTAATTAAAATATAATGTTCAAAAAAATTTAATGTATTAAACAATAATTACGAACAGAAATAGTTAAATAAATTTTAATTTACATTTTAATTAATGTTACAAAGTCTCTCTCTACCTAATAAGTATTATTTTGGAGGATAGTTTTTTCTCAATCAATGAAAAAAGTCAAGTCATAAATTTTAGATAAAAATAATAGTTATTGACATATTTTAATTAAGTTATTAACATTTATTGTTAGGAATAAACCGGTTAAGTGCGAGTCGGACTCGCCCTCCGAGGCTTCTACACCAATTTGAAAATTGTAAGTCAACGGGAAGTACAACTTATTAAAGTTGACAAACTTAGGTTTGCGGGCGTATGCTCTCATTTTTTTTAATGGTGTGAATGAACTACAAGTTTGTAATGATTTTTGGCTATAAAATTTATATAATTTTTCACTCTTCGGTTTTTTTTCCTTTATTTGTGTAGTAAGTTTTCACTTCGTGCTAAATTTCATAATTGTAGGTCGACGGGAAGTACCCTATAATTTTAGACTACGCGACAAATTAAAAAAAAAACTGTAAAATCAGTCAGAGTGTTTCGAAAGACCAAAGGGCTAAATATTTGATATTATTATAGCTTTATACGCTCAAGCAATAAATGGTCTTGACAGACAGATAGACGGGCAATAAAGTGTTCCTATGAGGGTTCCGTTTGTACCTTTTGAGGTACGGAACCCTAAAAATTAACCAACTTCAAATAGTTTCATACCGTAGTATAATAAATAAACACTCAACTCAACCTCTCGACAATTAGTTTAAGAAATGCCACTATTTTCATTAAAGCACTCGCTCTATGTTTATTTAAATATTCTTTGTTCTATAATCTATGTTGTATTAAACGTCAGCTGGAAGTATGTAAATATGTATTTTGTTTAGGCTTAAGAATTCCAGAAAATTATATTTATATCCTTATTTCTGCTTGTCGTTTACGGGTGCTATCGTCGTAGTGCCACCCTATCAATAATTATATCTACTTAATCCTTAACTGCTTTGTATATATATATTTTGTATCCTGTTCTAAAAACTTCTAAATGCTCACTAAAATTACAACTAATGTGATAAATTAAAATAACTTAATTAATTGTCTAATAAACTAAGTAGACTTGGCACATTACTTGCACCTTTTTACAAGTGTTTACGAAATTTTTCTCAATAATCGTTATTAAGCGCCCGCAAAACAAAAGGAAAATTCTTGATAAAATAAAAATATGAAAGTTAATGGAGAAACTCACAATGCGGCAAGCAGGACAGGTAATTACAGCGACGAATGTAACATACTCGTATAGTACACACTGTAGATGCATGTTTATATTGTAAAATTCCGGCACAGCCATATTTCGATTTCACTTTACCCAGAGCTTTACTTAAACGTCTCTTTTTTTATATATTTTTTTCATTATCTATGTCATTTCAAAAGTTAACGTTAAAAGTACCTACGCAACGGTTTTTTTGTAAATAATAATTATCTTTATTGTTAATGACTTTTGTAATCATAATTTATTGTTTTATTTTGATTTGAGAAAAGCGGGTAACTGTAATAGTCGAGGATCGAGAGGTTTTGAAAGACCGTTACGCTAAAAAAATTTGAAATAATTGATGATATACTTAATTTTTGTATCTAACAATCATGGGCGTCTCTAGAGAATATATTTGCCAGGCAGGCATGGACTTTAGCTTTTAACAGATATATTCGTGAACAGTTATCTTTGTTAATTTTTAGTTACTAAAATTTCTGGGATGAGCACAAAACTATTCTGTCATGGGCACGGTCCAACCGATCCCCTCAATTTCTATGTCTATGCTAACAAATGATACTGAATATAAAATATATAGATAGATATGTATAATGCGAATAATCTTTATTAAAACTATAGAGCAGCAGGTAGAGTTATTATTTTAGTTTATCTTTCTTATATATCAGTAACTATGTTACAAAATAAACACGTATCTGATCTGTAATCTTTATATCTGTTGTCATTATCAGCATGCTCTTGTTGAATTAGGCACAATGTTGCACAAGCTGACAAATGTCCAATATTTTTACCCATTTTATAGATTAACAATTATAAAAGCGAACCTGTGAGAGTCTGTTCACTCTATTAATACTTATACAATTTACAAAGTGTACCTACTTCAAAAAAGTTAATTTGTATTATACAAAAAATTACATACATACATACATAGCTTTATCCCTTGCAGGGTAGTCAGAGACAACGGAATGCTAAACGCCACGGTCTCTACATACCTCTTTCGCCTCGTCCACTGTCAATACAAAAGTCAACAATATTATGTAATAATTTCAAATCTCACAGCCATTTAGAAAGTATCAATCAGTAGAGTCATTTATACATTTTTGTTTCTTTGTTTTCATATTGATTTTATGTGCGCGTTGTTTGTTATTACCAATACCAATTATAGTTAGGATTGCTCTAAAAAGTATGTGGTATACTATCTATGTAAATCAGCTTCAGAGGGAACCTAGTGTTAACACACTCCATTCCCCATCTTCTGCCGATATCTTTTATATAATAAATAAAAAAGTAACTACCCTACTATAGCAAGCTTCATAGAGAAATTGAATTCACTTCAACATTAATAATTACATATAATCGTAAAATATTTTAAATTAAAAATATTAAAGCATTCAGCAAATAAAGAAATTATTTCGGGTCGAGGCTAACAGTAGGTACAATAACAGCACTCAAAAGATAAAATTGAAAACGAAACGCGCAATGTTTATCATAAGAGGGTTCAATAATCAAAACTGTACTTTATCGAAGATTTCTATATACAATGATATCATAGACAAGTACTGACACTCACAAACTATGTTTTATTTCACGCCAAGTTCTTTATGAAATTACAAGTATCTACCTAATACTTTCAAGCCGTAAATTACGGCTTCGCCCGCTTGAAGTTACGAATATTTATTAAGTTATTATCAGTTTAGAATTCTAAAAAATGTTCAAAATCCCTTCATAGTGGGTGTCCACATTACAAAAATAAACATTTCTCCAAATTCAACATTTCTACGCGCAGCGGTTCCGGCTGCGCGTGCGTCAGACCTCAGTCAGTGGGAACATATCCTTTTATACATATGTGTATAAATATAGATTACTATTACTAATTTAAGATCGTATTGGTTTTTAATTTATTTCTATATTTGTATGATAGTAATAATAAAAACAATAAATCATAAAAAGCAATTAGGTACGACATATGTCGTTTCAGTCATAGTATTCTCTAACATTCCATTCCATGGACTCTCTGTGATTATTATAATAAGTAAACTGAAAGAAAATATACTGTTATTATTTTGTAAAATATTATTGCAAAATGGTCACTGCTAGCGGATGATTTACGATGAGTGTGGGTTCTAATCCTACTCTGAGGAAATTAGAATGGCATGCAAAACTCAAGAATCACAGATTACCTTGCTATAATTTTAATACAAACAAGACATTTACGATCTGCAGTAAAAAAAATAAGAAATGTCATTTTATTTTTCTCCTGCAATAACGTCACGTCACGTCAACACAACTCTTTTTATATTGAACATTTCATATACGCATATATATTTCTTTAATGAAGTATAATTAATTATCTATGCTTAATTTAATCTATCATGTTGGCCTTTAAAAAGAACAGAATATTTCTAATCTGCAAATTAAATATGTAGTGAGGCATGCAAGTGTCGCCAGCGCCACTGTGCATAGCAAACGTTGTGTACCTAATACTGGTCGCCAAATGCAATGATAGCCTTCACAGAACCTCGTTTCATACGGCTTGCCTTGACATACCTGCTCGATCGAGACAATGAAGACATCTTAGTCGAATTTTATATAAATTGTTTTAATTTTTTCAATATTACAACTAAATCTATTATAGTGCATGGAAAATTGATTGTAGAATAATAAATACTAATAATGAGATAAAAAGATTTAGTAATAATTGGTGTCGCTCTATTAAACTTCAAGAGTAATAGCGTGAACGTCTGGGTTATCATAGTTGTTTAAATATTTTCATTTGAACGATTGAGATTATTTACTCCCGTATCCCACACACAGCAGGGTAGGAAAAAGGATCCTAGTATTAAGTCACTCCGTTCTCCATTTTCCGCCGAATTTTGGAGGTATTGCATGTTGAATACCAGAATGAAAATATTAACTATTTTATTTCCTTTACTGTGCTAATTGGTTATTAACTTTGTAAGCATAACAAACAAAATGCAATTTGGATTAATTAATTATATAATTTTATAATTGGTAGTTGAGAGTAGATATTTAGCTGAAAAAATATTCTTAACATTTATATATTTGATTGCACATCGATGAGAACAGTTTCTATTATCTTGCAGAAAATAATATAAGTACCTACCATTTAGGTTTTAGAACAGCATGTTTCTGGTCTAATTATCTCGGTTGAAGTATGTTTTTTGTTTAATAGTCAATTGAAGTCGCTATGAAAATGTCTTTATTTAATAACGAACGAGAATAACAGTTTAGCATGTAATTTCTGAAAAGCTGGCTCTTCCTTATATTAACCTCTTCTTACGATACATGACTGAAGCTTGTATGTTATTGTTGGTTTTTTTATATATATTATTTAAGTACTATACAATGTTTACTGGCAAATAAAATGAGCTTAAGGTCAAAAAACATTCAATATTCATATATTGCGTAAGGGACTTAAATCTGCTTGTTTATATGAAAATCAATAAAGTTCTATTCGAGTTTATATTATACAGATTATAAAACCGGTTAGACGATAAACATTTTAAATTATAAGGAAAGATTTCGCAAAAGCGACCTCATATAGATCTTTGGGCCTACGATACAAATTGTTTAAGGATTATTTATGAAACCGCCATTGGTAAATCGGGGTCGGACATAGAAAAACACAGTTTCATCATGTGAAGTAGATATCATATCTATTAGCTATCGCTAGTGTTGGGCACACGACAAATTTGATTTACTTTCATTTTTACATATTAGCGGTATTTGTATGGGGTCGCGTCGTCCAAAAATTGTGAAATCTTGCAGACGTGAGAATTTGCAATAAAAAAATAAATAGAAAAATCCAAAAAAAATAATTGGTTAATGCGCCTAAATAACAGATTTTATTATATCTTCACTGTATCCTCACGGAAATTAAGTGACCCTCGGGTTTTAATAATTTTCAAATTCAAAATCTTAAGTGCTCTGCAAGCATGCATTATACATTTATTAAAATAAGAACGTTCAGTGTATAAAAAAACTAATTCAGTAGTTTAAGCGGGCGAAGCTGTGTGCGGGTTACTAGTACATAAGTATAATTTTCAACACGTTTTCACCGATGTCTAACGTGTACCTGGAACAACCGCCTTTTTTCGCTCTACCAAGGCCAATACTGATAAAAAACGCTTAGTGAATTCATTTTTCACTTTACGTTCTTAATAATTTCATTCGTTTCTTCTTTATTATGTACCTAATAAAAATATGATAACTTCTAGAATATGTAGGTACGTATATGATAGTAAAAAAGTAATAGTAATACTAGAACAACTATAGTAAGTACTATATGAATCCAAAGATTATTATTTAAAAAAGCTATTTATGGATTTAAATATGATTTAAAATAAAATTATTTACTTATTTATAATTGTATTCGTTATTTTGTATTTAATTAGGTATTAATTTAGTCAATAGAGGCCATAGTGGTCCAGTAGCACAAGCATGTGATTGTTAACGCGACGGTTGACGGTTAAGTTCCCATTCGGGGGAATTAATTAACTAAGCGAGGCGTTGAGTTCCGTCACTAAACGCGCAATAGCTTAAAAATTCGATAAATAGGTGATTTAACATAGAGTGATTTAACACCAGGTTCCGTCTGCGTACTATGCTCTATATGAGGTACAATGTGAAGCTAAAAACAAGAATTAAGAATGTTCAATTGGGATTTATTAGTTATGTTAGTACAGTTACGGTTAAATAGACGGTTAAAATAAAAAATGTAAAAGAAATCTATCTATCAATCCGTCTGGAATACCAATCATACATCAAAATATAAGAAAAATAGTAATAGGTACTGTTATAATAAAAAAATATAGAGTTACATATAAATTTAAAAAATTAACAGTAAATTTGTTAATTTTTACTTAATCATTCGAATCAATGTCAATATTATCAATTGTAGAAGTTACAAAGTTAATTTTTCCGATATTAGCACAAACAACCTGTTCATGGAAATATTTATCTAATGTCGGTTCATTCTATATTAAGGTAAATAAATGGGAAGCGGCACTTAATACACATAAATATCTGGTTAAAGGCGGTTAGAACGAGAGAACGAATTAGAACGAATTTGAGAGTCGCCCTAAATATAACAACTAGGTTTTAATAGAAAATAATTAGGCGATAGCTTTCGTGTGTTCTATTACTTTACCAATATAGCATGTACCTACTAAAAATATTATATATTATTATTTTTGGTATGAATTATTAAAGTCTTTTATAATGGCTGTTCTATTTATTTTCAGAAACTCCCTTATCCAAAGGCTGTGGGATTCATCGTTACAAATGAGTTTTGCGAGAGATTTTCTTACTATGGAATGCGAAGTAAGCATTTTTTTTTCTTTAATTATTTTTTTTTTTAATATAAAGTGATTTAACGATTTGTATATTAAAATTTAGGTTATCCACATTAGTTTTATCATTTAAGAAATAATACGTGTGTTATAAAAGCATGTACCTAATTTATGTTTTACAACAGCTTAAGAAAAGTATAATATGAATAAAGATTTTTTGAGCAAACATACATCTATCTACACCTATAGCTACCAGATTATGAGATCTCATAATGCGATGACAAGAAAGAAAGCATCTAAATAATCTTATTGCATATCTTTGACTTCGACATCTCAATTTTTTTATAATAGTACCAAAGTACCATTTTCAGTGTTTTAATAGTAAAATGTGATTTGGAAAAAAAACAATCAATACATTATCGAAATATATCAAACCTTTATATCAAACCCTTTCTATAATATACAAGAAAATAAAAAAATAAATTAACTTTACTTTGCAAAGCGGATGAAGAGAAATTTTCAAATTTTATCTATACTATTTATACTTAATATAATAAAGCGATAGAGTTTGTTTGCTTGTTTGTTTGAACGCTAAAATCTCTGGATCTATTGGTCCGATTTACTATGTTTTTTTTTGGTCCGATTTGCTGTTTTTGTTTTGTATGTGAGCTGCATTCTTCAGAAGTGCTATAAGCTATATAACATTACATTACACATATATACTAATAAATTAAGATACTTTCTTATTTTTCATGCAATTTATTCTGCCATGTTAATAACAACCGTCGTTGCTAAGCAACGGCTCGCAAAGTTTGTTTGTTGTTTTAAGAAAACGTCACCCAAAGTGAACTTATATTTTGATATTCATCCTTATGAAAATAAATGTAATGGTCACTCTTAACATTTTATCTAGATTGAAATTATAGTTTACAGTATAAAATAAATAATTAAGGAGATATCACTTATTCAGAATGACCTAGCCTTCGGGCGGCATAGTATGAATATGACCGACGCGAACGGGCAGATGACGTTGACGGTTTTATAAATTTTCATACATTTTCGAACTATTGTTAATTTTTATGGAATTATTTGCTGTTTATAATTTATTTAAACTACACTTTGGTTCTCTTCTTATTTTATTTGATATTGCTCGCAAAAATTAACCTAAGTATTTAATATACAAAAATGTTTCGTTATTTCCTAGAGTCGATATCTATGTACACACGCACGGAAAACTTTATATACTTTTTCTAATATTAAGTATATACTTTAGTTACTTTTACTTCTTTTGTTGCTTCATTTAGATTTTTTCTAATAATATGTCTCTACTTATTAGTCTTTTTGATTATTTAGGCCTATATTTTCTTACTAATTCTATTGAGAACTGAAAATAATTTCATAAATATATTTAATAAATATTCTTATAGTTCAAGCAGACGTAGCCGCGTCCTGGTCCACTAGTTAGTAATAAACTTAGTAGTTTAAAAGTTCGATAAATTTTATTGATTCGTGGCGAGTCTTGGCGCAGAAGCAAGGGTGTGACTGTTCCGCGACGATTGTGGGTTCGATCCTTACTCAAGGAAGTGAAACATTTATTTACGTTTATATTTCCATTTCTTCGCTCTGGTGTCGAGGTAAAGCGCGGCGTTGAGTTCCTCCAGAAATCGGCAGAAAGTAGGGAACAGCACTCTGTTATTAACACTAGGTTAACTCTGCCCACTGAGTGTGGGATACAGCGTGAAGCTGAAGAAGTTGAAGAATTATACAAATCAAAAAATAGATAACTATCTCTATGTATGTGTCTCCGCTTACATAAGAAGTACGAGTAGATTCACTAAGAACAAATGTTACGGACAGTAAAAAAAAAATGTGCTATAAATAATGCTTTTTATCTAGTCACGTTAAATATTACAAAATGATTTAAACTCGCATTTGTTATTTATGTACAGCTATCTGCACTTAATAATGTTATTGTATTATTACTATACTTTTACTCATTCAAGTACGTTTTAACTATTACTTATGTTTTTTAACACCTCAAAAAAAATAAAGCGCGGCGTTAAGCTCTGCCACTGAACACGCAATGCCTCCACAATTCGGCAGAAAGTGGGGAACGGAGTGTCTTAACAGTCTGTTCTCTCTGCCTACCGTGCTATGTGCGGGATACAGCGTGAAGCTGATGATGATAAAATAAGATAAATAGACTTTATTGCACATTTACAAGGATTACAATATTTTTTTAGTACATAAAATGCACAAAGGCGGTCTTATCACTAAAAGTGATCTCTTCCAGGCAACCAATTCAAAGATAGGAGAATAATAAAAAACAAATAATTACAAAAATAATTTCTGCTTAACTTACAGTGAAGTCTCGAATTATCAATACAAATACAGGAATTATCTTTACAAATTCTATTTACGAGTTATGAAAATAAACTACAAACAATATTAATGCGTCTCATTAATTCCGTCACCAAATCGATTTATGTTATTAATCAATTAGTTTAATGTTAGCTCTAGTTAGTTGATAATAAAAAATGCCTTATTTGATTTTAATTATTTAAGGTTTATTATGCTTTGTAAAAATACACACACACTAACTATAAGATTTTTATTTTATTCTGTTATTACATAATTTCTAAGAAAACAAACTGAATAGGTAATCAAGTATAATAAGTATAATTAATATGTATGCCTAATAAATAATTTAAATATTATGATTTTTTTAAAAGAGTATTTTGTTACGTTACTTTAATAATATTTAGCTAGATTTTTTGAGGTCATTCGTGGCGCAGGGGCTCAAGTGTGTGTGTGTGAGGTTGTGGGTTCAATTCCCGAGGAAATGAAATATTTGACATTTTCAATTCTTCGCTCTGGTAATGCCTCCAGAAAATCGGAATGCTTCATCGGAAAGTGGGGAACGGAGTGAATTAAAATTTAAAAAAGCATAATATGTGATTACAATATTTGATTACCTTAATTTGTTTCTTTTGTTAGGAAATGTGACGACGAAATAAAATTAAAATCGCATAGAGTCCGAATATTAAAATTACTAACTGTATATCTCGTTTCCATTGAAGAATGTCATAATGAAGTTTGAAATAGATAAGTTAGATATAATTAAATGTGTTATATCTTAAGAACACGCGTCCTGTCAACTTAATAAGCCTTGATAGTAAAACAATGGCAGAAAGCTAATCGCAATCTTGAAAATCTATTATAATCTTTATTGCCTACGTCAAAATAACCTATTGTTGTATACTTACTTAGCTTACTTGTTGAATAACAGGTTTGTTCAGGTGATATATTAAATTGTTTATTTTAATAATGTAAGAAAATAAAAATGTACACAGATGCTAACAATAGTACTCGTAAGGTACATGTAAAATATTATTTACGAGTATTGAAAGTATTCTGCAAAATTATTATTGTATACAAATAAATGACTGATTTAATATGTGGTTCTTTGTACTTATAGAGTTTATTTTTTATTTTGTTAATATATTTTTTTTAAAAGCAACGCCTCGATTGAATTTTATGTCCCCCCCCCCCCCAATTTTTGGAAACATTGCGTGTTGAGTGGCGGAACTCACCGCACCAGAGTTAAGAAATGAAAATATACATTTAAATAAATATTTCATTTCTTCGAGTAGGGATCGAACTCACAACTTATCGGTTTACAGCTACGACGGGCCTCAAATATCTATATAGTTGTATAAATTAAAAAACATATTCAAATGTCCAGTTTTTTACCGTAATATTTTTTACTATCTATATATTTTTTACATTGACTTTTAGAAAGTAGGTAACTCTACATTTTTGTAATTTCAATTACATTACATATGAAAAGAATACGGAAATGGTTAACGAAAAAAAAAATAGATTAAATTGTTCTGTACTTGTATTTATCACTTTTATATATAATAATTTATACCAACAAAATATGAAAGTATAATTTGAAATTGTAAATTTAACACACAGCCGTAACAGCTGAGCGTAGAAACGTGAAATTTGTACAGATGCATATTATCGCAATCTGGACATCCACTAAGAAGGGATTTTAACCCTAAAGGGATGAAATAGGGGTTGACGACTTGAGGAGTTTGTATGGATTTTTTTAAAAATCGGCACCGATTTTTATGAAATTTGAAATTCAGACTCTTAAAAAAATTCATTGAACACATGTTTCACGGTTTTCAGAATTCACCCCCTAAACGTGCAAATAAGGGGTTGAAAGTTTATATGGATATATCTTTAATTTGCCACCGATTTTTATAAAATTTGAAATATAGACTTGAACATGTGTTTCATGGTTTATTAGAATTCACCCCTAAGGGTCCTATTAAGCAGGCAAAGCTGCGCGCGTCCGCCCGCTAGTTTAGCATATTCTTAATATAGGTACCAACTACACGGTAGTTACACACAGTTTATATATCATTGTTTATTTTTTAGTCTATACAGTAACTGCAAGTAAAATACAAAAATCATTTTTTTAAAGTTTTTTTTTCCTTTTGAATATATTAACATTAAAAAGAAATTGCTTATTGTATTAAGAACAATTATTAATATCTAAATCATTGTAATAGATTGTATGAGTAAGTACTAGTGGCATACAAACTTCAAACAAAGATAATATAAACTATACCGAGAAATTTATATACAATTTAAGTGCTGCGTTAAAATTCGTCAACACGCAATGTCTCGAATTCATACGAAAAGATGAGAACGTCATTTCGTTATACATTTGTTTATAAATAAATATTAATATACATCTCTATATTATTGAAAATTATATAATTAATAAGAATCAGCAAAATTGACTCTTAAAAGTAACATTACCTATATATTAAAAAAGTGTATAAAAATCAGCTTCACTCTGTATCCCGCACACATCAGGGTGGGCAGAGGGAACCTAGTGTTAAAACACTCCGTTCAACACTTTCTGCCGAATTCTAGAGGCATTGCGTGTTGAGTGGCAGAACTCAACGCCGCTGTTTGTCTCGACACTAGAGCGAAGAAATGGAAATAAAAGCGTTAATAAATATTAATATAGAACCCTCAACCAGGCCAACCCCTGTACCGCTACGCCACCACGGCTTATGTATAAAATAATATTATTTTTTTCCACAGCTATATTATCGCTGTACCTGCGCGACAAACTGGGCTATGGAGATGACAGCGCAACGGTTATTTACCACGTTTTTACAATGTTTGCGTATTTTTTCCCCTTAATTGGTGCCATGATTGCCGACGGCTGGCTCGGACGGTTCAGGTAATTTATCCACTGCTTTTTTATTTTCACATAAATTTTCTTATTTGTAATATATAAAAAAAGAGGACATTTATTTAGATTTTTTTGGACTATTAGGTAGGGCGTATCCTAAATTTTTCATTCGTTAATTAAGACTAATGAAATACTTTAACTATACTACTTATCTGTACAGAATTTCTATATGTTTGCAAATTTTCATTTTCTAAATAATGAATTTGGTAAACCATATTACAAAATAATTTAATCGACTCTCATTCGTTTTCCAAATCATTCTGGTAGATGATTACCCTTTTTTATTGAAATTTCTCCTTTTTAAACGACTATATAAAATAAGAAAATAAATCTATATTTATTTTAATATATATTTATTTATTTTTACATAATTTTTAGGACCATATTTTATCTGTCTCTGGTCTACGCGACGGGATGTGTTCTTATATCCGTATCAGCGATGCCTCCAGTGCAGCTTCCACAGTTGTAAGTGATCCTCAAATTACTAATATGTATATAATATGTTATAAATGCTTTGACTATTCTTAATAATATTTGCTTTTACAATGAAAATCAATTAATTGAAAATTACCTAATTTGATATTAAAATTTGATTTCTATCTACTTTTAATATTTATGATAAGACCAACCGTGGCGCCAGAGGTACAAGTGCGTGATTGTAAACGCGACTTGTGGGTTCGATATCCACTCGAGGACATGAAATATTTATTTTAATTTATATTTTGATTTCTTCGATCTGGTATCAAGGTAAAAAGCGCAGCGTTGAGTTCTGCCACTCAACACGCAATGGTTCCAGAACAGCAGAAAAAAATATAAGGTGCAATTAACAACAGAAATGCAACTTAACACATTATTTTATTTGTATATTTCAGAGAGTTTACAATATTAGCTCTACTCTTAATAGCATTCGGTACAGGGGGGATAAAGCCATGCGTTTCTGCGTTCGGCGGCGACCAGTTCAAGTTACCTGAACAAGAAAGATACTTGGGCTACTTCTTCTCTCTGTTCTACTTCGCTATCAATGCTGGAAGTCTCATATCAACGTTTCTCACACCCATCCTTAGAGCCGACGTCCACTGTTTCGGAGATAATGATTGTTATTCGTTAGCTTTTGGAGTACCTGGAATACTTATGATTGTTTCTATTAGTAAGTTAATGTTTATAAATTTTACTTTCATTTTGTCAAATTTGTAAAATATACTCGTATGTATATATGTGGGTTCGAAAAAAAGAATATTCATTATTTATATTTGGTCGCTCTGGTAAAGATGCAATAGCCCTGCTGGAAATATCAACGGAAAGTGGGGATAGAGTGTCTTAACACTAAGTTCGCTCTGCTCTCTTACCACACTCAGTCATGACGAATAAATGTATACGAAATAAAAAATAATAATAAATTAGTTGCCTAATATCAACTACTTTTCTATCTATGTTAGATATACATAAAAATAATATTACATAGGTAATGTACAATTTACGTACGTAATTTACATTTGAAGTTAACTATTTTACATAAGGTATATGCATCTAGGTTAATATTTATATTTACTTAGACTGTCAATTCTAAGTTAATACCTAGGTACATTAGTTTTAACCTTTTCTCGTAACCAATCGATTTAAGTCCTTGAATTAACTATATTATTGATTGCCTTGTTCGATAAAACGTAAAATATATAATATAAAAATATTTTTCCAAAACTTTGCCATAATTATATTTATATATACAGAAATTAATATTATATATGCAGTATTTGATTATACAGAAAAAATACTTAGGATTTTATTATAATAATACTAAGTTATTGAAAGAATATCTATGAACTGGGCTATAATTGTGTACCTAATTAATGTTTCAGTATTTTTTGTTGCTGGAAAAAGACTGTATACTATGAAAACACCGTCCGGAAACGTTTTCGCGAAAGTGTCGTCGTGCGTTGGGGTGAGAAAAAGAATATTATTTAATATTAAATAATAGATATAGCTGCAGTTAATATACTCATTAACTATTGAGATTGCATTGCATTTAATATTTGCCTGGCATAACATTGAAAAATTAACTTTTTTTTAAAATAAATTTTATTAAAAGGATACACTCCATATTAATTAATAGCTATTATTCTTAATACATTATTTATATTTTCAGCACGCTGTGGTCAAAGCGACAAAAAGTAAAGAGAAGAGAGAGCACTGGCTCGACCACGCTGATGACAAGTACGACAGTAACCTCATCGAAGATGTTAAGTCTTTGATGCGCGTACTCGTGTTGTTTATACCATTGCCAGTGTTCTGGGCTCTTTTCGATCAGCAGGTTTAATTTTTTTACTACATTTTTAAGTTAAAAAAATATTATTATTTAAATAAAATGCTCTACTATATACCTTTACCATTTTAAAAAATATTTATTACATAGAATTTTTTAACGCTTAATGCATTAGTTACAACAGATACTTTTTTTAGTTTTCCATATAAATATACATAAATTGACCTACTAGGTATAAATGCTATTAATTTTGCAAATAACATGAAATTTATGCCTGGTGCGTGTTCCCGTTAATCATCAATCCCAATTTTGTATTCCAAAAATAAAAACCAGCTCTCGTCACCGGCGTTGACGGGTCGTTGACTGTTTCTTTTTACATATACCTATAATTAAAATTCGTTGTATCTTAAAAAATATATCATATCTATTCTTCAATTACTCAAATTGGCAAAAGTTTTCGGAACAAGCTTTCCGTGAAACCTCAAAAAGTCTTGCAAATGAACTGATGTAGTTAATTAACTTTGAAACTGCTTGTGCCACTTAGTCCTCGGTTGCGTCATGCACCGACTTTCTCACGACCCGGCATTAGCAATCCTTCTATCTCGACATCTCTAAGTATCATTTTATTTTATGTAATTTTGTTATCGTTATACAGTAGGATAAAAATATCCAAAGATTTTTTATTGTTACTATAAAATTACTATACCTGAGTACATAGAGTTATTTTAGTTTATGATTGTGTTAAAGTTAAATAAAAAAACATATTTATTATCTTATTAACTTACTAACGACCCGTTCGCGGCTTCGCCCGCTTGTGTACTACAAGCAATTATTTATTTCCTCTTGTCGGAATTATTTTAGTGGTCCAATAATGTTATCAATTTTAAGACAATATCTATACTTTGGTAGCTGGAAGTTTTCAGTCAATTTCATTTAACACTCATTTCGTAGCAATATTATTGCATCTGCATCTGCAATTCTTTACATTGACATAACTTTTTTAAATTGTACTAAATGTTAAGCGAAGCTTGCCAAAATTCAAAAGTGAAAACTGAATTTAAATCGGTTAACAGTTTCTGAGATTAACTGAATAAACGCACAGACAGAAAGACAAAAATGTTAGAAATCATTGTTTAGGATTCTATAACATTAATGAATCATAAATTTTATTTTATATCTTCCATGTAGAGACAGCGTTGAGTTACCGTTTTAGTATACGTACCTATGTACTAGATATAGATTACAAATGTTCAATAATGTCACTTAAACTAAAAAAAAAATGGAAAAAATATTTCCATAATATAAATAAACGAATGATATAAAATTATTAATTTCATCCGCAAGCTCAAACAATTTTCACAGTCGACGCGTTTCAATGAACGAGTCTGCATTTGACAGTCCCTGAATCATTGTTGGGATCTCTCTCGTTCAAGCTCGTTTTCTATATTATAACTTAAAATATATAAGATATTTAAGGTTTTGTCCATTTTTTTTCTTATAATCTTTGCATACGTAAATATTTTTATATATATTATATTGGCTATTATGTAATTATTTATTTATTGGTATGATTAAAAATTATACTTATTCAAAAAAAAAATATTACAATTTGTTATAAAAAATAGTTATTTTCAAACTTTACAATATATTAAAATTTACATTTTTAGGGCTCGCGATGGACATTTCAAGCTGATAGAATGGAACAAGATATCGGAAGTTGGACTCTAAAAGCAGATCAAATGCAAGTCTTAAATCCTTTATTAATTCTCATCTTCATTCCTCTTTTTGAAGTGGCAAGTATTTCTAAATTGTTTTCTATTAGTTTATAATCTTCTTAAATATATTTATTACAAGTTTGTGGTTTTTAGGCTATATATCCATTTCTGACGTGGTGTAAGCTTATAAGAAAGCCATTGCACAAAATGATCTGGGGAGGAATTCTGGCCGCTTTTGCTTTCATTGTATCAGGGATCGTTGAATTAAATCTTGAGGTGAGTACATGTGTAATTATTGAATTACCGTATCAGATTTTATAATCGTCTAAGAGATATAACCTTATGCTTTTAATATGTTAACTTTACAGCCGACTTATGGTACTCCAGTAACAGATGGCTTAGCACAACTCAGAATATATAACGGATATGATTGTAATTTCACTTTAAATATGCCTCCTTCTTTAAATACTACAGACTATTCCATGATTGGACCTTTAGGAATCTATGAAAAATTAGATATTGAAGCAAAAGCGATAGTACAGTTACCATACTCTCTACAAGGATTACCGAACAGTGGATGCGAAGACTTAAAGTTCAATGCCGTCTTTAATTTAAAGGAAAAAACTGCAAATTCTTATTTTATTACTAATAAAGAAATTTACAGTTTCATTGATAACAATAATAAAGCTATTGATGGTGTTAGTGTCAGGTAATTATTTTTTTAATGTATATTTATAATTCGTCTTTTATCGAATTGCAATTAATATTTGAATAATATTTCTTATATAATTGATTCCAAAATTCAAACATTTTTTGCTCCGGCTTTGTATTTCTCAATGTATTTTGCTTATCAAAGTGGAATATATTATCATCTTTGGCAGACATTGGTAACCACGTTGCATTGCCAAGATTGTGCAATGGTGTCGGATTGCCAAAAGTTGCGAAATTTGCCCACATTTGCGAAATTTGCCTAATAAATGTTCTATCTCTATCGGTTTTATTATGCTTTACTTTTACATAATATTCCCAAAGTGGATTACACTTGAATATGTAGCATAATTCATCACCCTGTGCTGCACCTTTTATTTTTACATTTGTATCACCCAGTGATGTTGCCTTGGCTGCATTGAACTTCCCAATGTAATTAAATTTATAAACAAATATTTTATTTTCTAATGACGCTCTTGTTTTTAAAAATTTATATATTGGATATTTATATAGATCTGACACAAATATTAGCAGATTCTGTAATTTGTTTGCTTTATCTTTTTGAAAATATTGCTCTTTTATTTTATTTGATATTAATCTATAACTTAATGTTGTGTTTTTGTAATAACATTTATTGGAAAACGGTACCATGTACTTGAAAAATGAATGTAGCAATTCTAAATACTGTGGGTTATGTATGAACGGCATTAGCTCAGTTATGCTTTCTTGACTCGTAAATCCCGTGAGTATAGGTATTTCAACATGGTTTTTAATACTATTATATATTTGATCTCTATCCATAGTTAATAATGAATTAGTTGATTTTGTCTCCTGTATTGGCATAAAAGGTATTAATGGTCTTTGAATATTAATAATTTCTTCTTTGCTATATATTTTTCGTGATGCCCGTATAATATCTTCTGTAAGAGCTGTTGCAATATCTTTGTACCCAACTTTTTTTAACTCCTTTGTGAGTCTCTGTTTTTCGACTAACATATCACCTTGAAATAATGAAGGTGAATAAATAGAACCGCTGTGTAAAATTAATTTAGAAAATATTTTTTTATATTTAGTTGTTAGTAGTAAAGAGACATAAGTGCTAGCCGAGCCGCATGCCATTACCGTTATCTTTCTATTATCACCACCGAATTGATGTATGTTTCTCCTTATCCACTTAAGTGCCATAACGATATCTTTGAGTCCCATATTTGCATTACTATCCGTTTTATTTAATTTTAAAAAGCCAAAGGGTCCTATTCTGTGTGTCAAAGTTATAATAACAATTTCATTATCAATGAAAAAATCTGGCCCATATATGTGGCTGAAGCTAGAAGTAAAAGCGTACCCGTGTATCCAAACAATAACTGCTTTCAAATCTTCAGTGTTACCTTTAGGTATGTGTGGTGTGTAAATATTTAAATATAAACAATCTTCAGATCCATACACTCCATGTTTATGTACAATATGATCCTGGGCACAAGCTCCGTTATATTCTTTAGTCGCGTCTAATATTCGAGCCCATTTTTTAAGTGGTATGGGATCTTTAAATCGATACTTCCCCATCGGAGCTTGAGCGTAAGGTACCCGATAAAATGCATTAAAGGTTTTGTCTTCAAAAACTGATGATTCTTTGAGACCTAAAATGATTCCATTTTCAACTTTAACTTTCACTTTAAATGTATTGGACATTGACACTACAGCTAAAATACCGTAAATTTTAATTTGTAACATTTTTATTAACATTCTTATCGCTTACTGAATTGAACTGAGTGAAATACATTCCATGTTTACGTTCACTTTAATTGTCAATAAAATCGTGTTATATTTTCTTCTGATTTTCTATCTGATTTTTTATGTCCCAAAGCAAACTTGCTAAAAGATATTGTGAATTTTATGTTATATGAGTTTTATCTATTTTCAGATTTCTGACAAACGTGAATGCTTCTGTAACGATCCATATGCAAAAAAATAAAAATAAAACAAATATTATTATAGGCAGTGAAGACAGTTCACAGAAGTCAATAGAAAAAGGAACCTACACTGTTAACGTTGACGATGTTCCAATTTTGTCAAACTTTGAATTCAGAGCTGGGGCTGTGTATACTGTCATTATAAACGAATCAAGTAACAGAACTTATGTATGTTCTTTTTTTAAATTACATAAATTCAGTGATTAAAAAAATATTTTATAATTAATATCATCAAATATTACAGAAAGCCGAAGCAATAACTATCACGCCTCCAAACAGCGTACACATTTTGTGGCTTATACCACAATACGTCATAATGACTATGGGAGAAGTGATGTTTTCCGTGACGGGCCTTGAATTTTCCTTCACCCAGGCACCTGCCACTATGAAATCTGTTCTACAATCAGTTTGGCTGCTTACGGTTGCTTTCGGCAATCTTATTGTAGTCTTAATTGTTGAAGGAAACTTTTTGGATGCTCAAGTAAGTTAACTATTAATAATTAATATGACTTGCACTGTATTAAAATAAATAAAATTACCAACTATTGCGTTGTAATATTTAAAAAAATATTTTTAAAAGAAAAATAAATTAAGTTTTGTAAAAGAATAAACTAAAAATACCATTTGTATCTAGTATGCAAATCCCTGTAAGTACATTGAAACCGTGTAATTTGATTTTTAAAAGAAGCTGCAGATAAATGGAAAATATATGCATATGGTTAACTAAAGAACTAAATTAAAAGTAGATAACTGCATATGTACATACGAGTATGTGTATAATTAATTTTTAACTTTACAATTATTTTCTTATTTATTAATTTATTTTCTTGACAATTATTAGGATTCTTTATTTAAGCCAAGGGGCCCCCGTGCAGCTTCACCCGCTTGAACTATACGATTATTTATTCAAATGTATTTAGAAAAAATTGGTTGCTTATTTTAGTATGGTTATAATGTATATATATTATTTCGTAGCTTAGCTGGACCGTTATCGTTTTTCGTCAGAGATACTTATCACGCTTAACAACTTTTGTTTAGGATGATATTAATTATTTCTCATAGTTTAGGTGGACATCTACTATACCGCATTAGGTGTGGAAGTTTTCGAAACTAAATGTAGAACAAATTCTGGCCAAACCTAATATAATAGCTCTACAACAAAAAAGTGTCACTTAAATTCCTATAACCTGGTAGATGTGTGTGTATAAGCAGACAGACAAAAACTAAATGAACATCATCATTTTCTATTAGTTATTTTAAACCCCTATTTTTTACTGTTTTTCTATATATCGTATCGTATATTTTATTTTTTATTATATCATATAAATGTACGTATGTCTATAAATTTATGTTTAATTTTTAGTGGAAGGAGTTTTTCCTGTTCGCGGGCTTGATGATACTAGACATGTTAATATTTACGACTATGGCCTTCAGATATAAATATGTCGAGCTGAAATCAAGCACTGAGGATTTGGCTGTGGAAGAAATAAATTTACCTGAAAAACCAGCGATTCAACAAAGAAATAACTAGTATTAACATTTTATAATGATAGTTACGTTTAAATAAATTATGTAAATTATTATTTAAAATAAAATAAAAAATTAAAAAAATTGAGTTTATATTATTAAAACACAGTATTAAAATTGACGTACAATAAGGAACTGTAGTCTTAGGCTACAAAGTTACCAACCTTTTATCCTACTTAATCGACATTGACATTGCATAAACTGCACTCGAAATGTTCAATCTGTTTAGTTAAATGGCGTGAACACATTAGACAATTAATTGTGGATAATTTGTGTGTTGTTCCCATAGGAGCTGAGCTGAGGACCGCGCTACTCGCTAGGGACGCGATGAGACCGCGGCCAACCCTCTGTACTACGATTCATTTTCAATTGGGGTGGGAATGTTTGTTAAACTTTGCAAGCAATTGCAACAGAATGCTAATATAATATATTTATTAATTTATATTCACCAGAGGTAATTACATTAAACAAATCATAGAGTAACTGTTTTCTTAATTCTCTATTTTCTTATAGGTGCAAATGCAATAATATATAGTCTATATTATTATTAAAACATATATTGAACTATAGGTATATGTGTTATATATTTTACCATTCAATATTATATAGGAGTTTTAGTAGCTTATAAATAAAAGTTATTGTACACGTACAAATATTTCAAAGTACTAAATTTTAAAAAAACACGCAAGTTTGAGAGCCACAGCACAATTTGCTGGTCTGCAGACGACTTGTTAATAATTGCGTATAATAAGTGCTTAAATACAACAAACAGACAGACAAATACGGGTTAGGGTGTTCAAATAAAGGGACCTATTTGGTTTCCGGGCCATTGACAGTGATTTTATGTTTTGAAAATCATTTGAGATTCTAATTTTTTTATTGAAAATAATACTGGTTTCCCAGTAGACAAGAAAATGACAAGTAGATAGCTATTTTATTATATATAATGATGACGCCTCAGTTTTGATTGTTTTTATTATTTAGAAATAGGTTTCGTCCCTTAGATTTATATATATTTACATTTAAGACTACGTTTATAATATCATTATTATTTCTACTATCGGTATTAAATTGAACAATAATTTTGGCAACTATAAATCTTTTCAAATTTTTACTAACTAAAATAAAATCTATAATTTCAACTAAACAATCCGTTATTTACATCTAAGCATACGTACCTAAGTAAACCACACATTTCAACCGTAAAAACATAAGCAACCTTATTAATCATGTTTGCGAACCAGAGCAGAATCGAGCGTGACAATCGCAAACACTGTTGTAGATGCACGGCACGGTTAAATTAAGTGGTGCTCAGAATTGTGAAGGAAGGCGTCGCTACATGTTCCGTGCTCAGGCTGCCACGTGGCCGTGTGTGCCGCGGGTGCCGCGGGTGCCCCCAGTGCTGTCGGTGCCACGTGCCGCAGCTGACCCACTAGCTCTCGGGATAATCTCCACCGAGCATATGCATACAAATAAATAAATTAACTAGAGCTCGTTTCTAAAGATGTACTCGCGGTTTCCGCTTTGATTTTCGGATTAAAATAATGCGCATGTGAAAATTTAATTGATTTTGCGTTTTCGCTGGTTGATTATTTTGCTTTCTAAATCCTTATTCCTTTCATCTTCATATTCTTGTTATTCTATTATGGTTTTTCTAGAATATTAAATGTAATTTGTTACTATTAGTATAATATAAGTAAATAATTACGATTCTCATTTGAAGTCTGTCCTGATTGCTGCTTAATTTAATTAATGGGGAAATATTTAGTATTTATACAATAAAGTACATAGATTTTTTTCTTCATATAAATCATGTTATGATATGTGAAGAGACATGACCTATATAATAAGCCACGATCTGAAGGGGCGCAGGCCTGATTGCGTAGGGCGTGGCATGTCGCGTGGAGGCCGCGTGGCCGCCACTCGCAGGACGCAGTTTGTTCCTCGCCGCGACAAATCAATTACAGGGTCGGCTAAGGCCAAACTTCCGAGTAAAAATTAGCACCAAATTATAGTCCACGGAAATTACTTGTTTGTACTTAAAAGCTCCCTAATTTATAGATGCAGTTGATAATAATTCACGCCGTGAGAAGAAGTGTACCGTGCGAAATATATTAAGTAGTAGGTACCTAATTGTCCAAACTAAATCATATATTATTACGTATATATATTTTTATAGCAATAGATAATATTTTTACATTAAAAATGAAACAAACAAAATTTATCTTTTTAATAATTTTATTTAAGTAATCCTACTATGCGATAGTATATGTACTGCCGAAGCGAGTACTACTACGCAGTTAATTTATGATAAAGTTAGAAACCAAGTAAAGAATATAAAAGAATATAAAACAATTTATGTTAATAAATAAAATAAACTGAAACAAACACTCTTTGAAGGAGAACGCTTCGAATATAATCACCTTAATGTCTGCCCTCGGAGAGAAAAGTTTTTATTGTAGCAAAATGTTCAACACATTTACTTGTATTACTTGCTCTTATTTGTGATAAGCTATTTATTTTTTGTTTACTGAACTAAGTGTTTATGTTAGGCCAGTCAAGGCACATCGGCACACGCGTGCGATTACAAGCGGGTTAGGTTGTGAGTTCGATTTCCACTGGAGGAAATAAAATATTTAATATTTTCAATTCCTCGCTCTGGTATGGCACACCAAAGGCGAAAGCGTGGCGTTGAGTTCCGTCGCTCAACACACTCCAGAATTCGTCGGAAAAGTGGGGAACGGAAGGGCCTTAATGGGCAAATTCCAGATCCAGATTTCCTGTGTCTACCCTGCTATGTGTGTGAAAAAAAATTAAAGTGTTTATGTAAAAGAAAAAAAAGGCTAAATTAACTGCATTGTCAACTTTCTAGTACGTTGCCCTTAACCCACAAAGCAACTTTAATTTCCTCTTTATGATATGAAATGGAAATGAAAGTAGGTATTAACCTGCTGGTGAAACTAGCTAATCTACAGTATTTAAGTTAAAAAATATATATATTAAAAGTGATTGAGGCAGTATTCTTTTAGGCAACCCTAGTATAATCTATTCTACTAATCATGTATTATTCTTAAATATAAGTTCATTAAAAAAACCGATCCCTGCAGATTTAAGCAATGGGATCTTAGGCCATTTCTTCATATATGGGACATATTACTTAGTTATTTTATAGTTTTCCCCTAACGTGGTTATCTACTATGCTACCAAATATTTTAGTACAATTATTTGCAGATGATATAAATGGTTAAACTCGTTACATAAACTCTAAGTAAAATAACATCCCAATCCCCAATCCCAAAAAAAACAAAATTCCCAAATCTATTAAATAGTTGTTTCGTGAAACATTTTCCTATCATTTCTTTTTTAGATATCTTTGAATAATTGTTAGCAAGAAAATGTAGCAACTAGAAAATTACTCCAGAAAGCTCTCTTCAAGTAAAGTTTTCAACCACCGTGACAACAAACGGGTGCTTAAGTTATTTCTTAAATAAATATATATTTTTCATTTCAGCTTTTAGCAACAAAAAACAATTCATACTTAAATATATATTAGAATAACGAAAATATAGCGGATTCGAGGCTGATTGTGACGTTCACAACCATTTGAGAGTCGGGTGTGCGTTTTATGTCCTCTGTCAAGTACACTCGCCTTCTCCACCAATGAGAGGGAGACATTGCATCGATCGGCATGGCATGGCCACCCATTTCGGCTCCAGACAAAACGTCGTTCAATAAAATATAAAAATAATATGAAATACAAGTTGTTTTATAAATAAATAATTAGTAACGCGACGGGTTCCATTGCCACTCGGGAGAATGAATGATTATGTTTTTTATATTTTTAATTCTTCGCTCTAGTAGTAAGGCAAAAGCGTGGCGTTGAGTTCCGCTATTTAACACGCAATACCTGGTAAAAATTCGGTGGAAACTGTTGAACAGAGTGTCGTAACTCTAGGTGAAAAAAATAAATATATAAAACTTTTGAGTTACTCAATAAGTGATTGACAGGTAACGCATATCCGACAATGATATGTGCTTAAGGTAAGCGGAACTACAGAACTTAGTCTTGCCAGAAATATTGATACAAAGAACAACATTTTTTAAGGTACGTAACATTTACAGTGAGTTAGTTTAAAAAATATATAATGCTTATTCGAATTGACTGCAGTACAGTCCTTTCAACGTTAATGATAGTTATCAATAGCAATACACAGTCTTTCTATGGGAACCTGATCATAAATCTTAATCCAATGGATTAAGATCAGGAATAGATGTCGCCCAGTCTTCATCTATGATGAATTCCGGAACGTTCGTTTCTAACCAAGATTGGGTAGCTCCGTTCCGTCCAGCCGTTCTTGGTGGTATTGCACATGGTGTTCTTAAGGGGTTAAATATGGTGCAGTCACTTCTTCATAGCTAACACCACACCAAATCACCACTGAAGGCGGCTATACCCGTATTGTACTCTGTTGACTTGGGAAGCTTGCCACGAAAATAAAACAAACAGGATATTTTTTAAAATTCTAACAGTATTGACGGCCAAACTCAGTATACACAATACTTTAGATAAATAAAAAAAAAGATCTTTTTGAATTTTAAGGATCTTTGTATAGTATGAACGTATGCATACGTAAACGTGTGTAAAATTTAATTATATGTGTAAGTTATATTACTATTTGCTTAACTGGACCGAATCTTTAAGGTATCTATTTTCAAATAAAGGAAATTAACACTTGGCACTCTTTGCCAAATATCCGTCGGAGACCATCCCCTAACCGCCCTAATATTGGGAAGCCCCGCCCAACCGACAGGGTCTATGGAGCAAGCACGCACGCCGCCCCCGCAAAAGGAACCTTACACTCCTGAAAATACAGTATTCAGTGCAGAGATTGCGTTATACACCCTTAGATTGAATTTTCACAAAATGGCCACCCCTTGTGGTATAAAATTATTTGTCTTACCCGGTAAACTGTCAGTCTCCTTTATAACCGATAAGTGGCGCTACAATAACAACATCTCTATTCCAAATACTAAAATGTCCGGAGCCAGAAGTCAGGTCGCCGACTCGTCCACGTCGCCACCTTTGAGGTAAAATATATTTTTTATTCCGTTACAAGTGTCATTTTTTTTTTAAATACGTGAAAAGAATTACTTTTTTACTATGACAGATATTTAAAATACATTTTACAAATATTTTAGTGAAAGCCGTCGATTGGATTATTCTGGCTTGAAGTTCGCGTACGCCGACGGGTCTGACGAAGAAGGCGCATCTCTAACACCGGAGCTGCCCTCGTGCGTGTATGCAGCAGCAAGAACTAGATTACAATTACCGCTCGCTGCGTACGTACACCAACACTCCAGGCAATTACACACAGGTAAATAAACATTGTACTATGAAAAGTGAAAACTTATAATATATATCTTTTTCTTATTTTTTGTTCTTTTTAATTAAGTTGGTTATGCGAAAGATGCTTTATATTAGTTACGTAATAATTGACTTTAGCGAAAGTAGCATTAGCAATGAACTCTTGGTGTCAGATGCGTCAAATAACATATTTTCGTTAACATTTATAGTTGTATATTACATGGGCTTTTTAATTCAATATAGACTTTTATATATATTTTTTAATATACAGTTTTTAAAATTATGGCTGCTTATGATCAATCTAGTATTAGCAATTGTAAATAATTTGTAGGTAAACATGCTTTAGAGAAATTAGTAATTGCGAGTGCGGTTTTCAGAATATGACATTCGAATTCTTTACAATTGAAATATTTAAAAAGATAATTATTGCTGAAGTGTATTTCTATAAGGGCAATTACAAAAAATATGTATCTATTTGCCTTTATATGTAACTATTTTGGTTGCGCAAAATGAAATACATAATAAATAAATTAACTTATACATTTTAAAAATGACTGTACAAAACTCGCTGATATTTGTTAAGTATCTGATATTTGTTAAAGGAGTGTTTTCTCACTACTAGATGCTCTGCTGGAGTCGTCCGTTGAGCCGGAGTACCAGTGCGGAGGGTCCCCGTACCGCGTGCAGCGCGCCGCTGCTAATGTACGCGAACGACGACGGATGCTGAGGTCCGGACCCAATGGGTACCACTTTCATTTGCCTCCGTGTGTAGAGAAATTAAATAATTATCTTTATATGTATTTCATATTAAATTACATAGGTTTTCAAAAATATTTTTTTTTAATTAATTACTAGCTAGACCAGCAATTACCTGGGCCAGTTATCAATATATGAACATCTTAAACGTGTGTTATTATCAATCATAAAAAAATCTCTTAATAATATTATTAATATAGTTAATATTTAATAGTGATGATGTTTATTTAATATTGTCATTTATACGAAATTCATTCGAATTTAATAAAGACAGTTATTAATATATAGTGGTCGATATTGGAAGCCGTATCACGTCAATGTGTCCCCGGTTTTGAATGAAAAACAAATACAAAATGTTACAAAACAAGCTTGACAAAAGCTGCCCTAATATTTCAACGATAAAAGTTTTAAAAAATCATTTTAAAATATATTTTTTTCACAAGTGACATTTTTTACTTGTTCCAATTTTGATAAAAATGCCGTGAGTGAGTGAAGGCTTACAAACTTAATATATTGTTCCAATAATAAGGAATATGAAGGGTGACATTGGTATCCGTTAATTTTTAAACAGTATTTTATAAAGTAAACTATTAAAAATTTTATTTAAAAAAATAGGTAATGTATGTTAGACATGATATTATTTAAATTAATGATTGTTTGCAAAGTAATAGATACCTACTCTATGTTTTTTCGATATTTTATTTCTTCTTACACATTAAAATACAATTTGTTTAAATGATTAATTTGAGTAGATAAATAATTAAATTAAAGACATTTATTAAAGGCCTTTTGACATTATATAAATTCAGTTAAAAAGTAAAAGTAGCAACGTTTACTTTGTCTCAGAAAAATCTTGACACCAGAGTGAGGAAATGAAAATATTAAATATTTTATTTCCTCCAGTGGTATTCGCATCTACAACCTATCGTGTTTACAGTCCCACTTGTGCCCCTGCGCCACTACTGGCCTCATTTTAATCTGTAGCCTTGCCTTATTTTTTTAATATCCAAATATTTTTATAGTAAATTCCGTATATCCTTTATGTAGTACATATAGTTTTTGCATATTTACTATAACGTGTGTATGACGTTCTAACTTTAGCAGTATAAACTCGGCGTTCGACGAGTTGCGTGTGCACGTACCGACGTTTCCCTACGAGAAACGTCTGAGTAAAATCGACACGCTCCGGCTCGCTATAGCGTACATTGCACTTCTAAGAGAGGTAAGAGGTATAACTTAGCTATCATTGTTTTTATAGCTTTATCCTGTATCCCGCACATAGCAGGATAGGCAAAACCTGAACACGTAGGGTAAGACACTATGTTCCCATTAAGACACTTCCGTTCCCCATATTCCCCGCCGAATTCTGGCGGCGTTGCCTGTTGAATTACCAGAGCCAGAAAATTAAATAGGTATATTAAAGAGGCTTGTATATTGTTTTGTTGCCATTTACATATTATTTAAATATCTTATTAGTAATACATCAGTAATATTTACGACTACCAAATTGATTTTTTTTTTCTTAAGGTACTTGACGCTGACTACGACCCGCTAACATATGTTGAAAAATGCCTCCGTGGCGAAATAAAAGCAGACCGAGCCCACTGGAATACCAGCGGTAAGTCTTAATATTATATATTGCAGTATCTAATATCAAAACGTGGCGTTGAGTTCGGCCACTCGACTCGTAATGTCTCCTAAAATAAATAAATGCAATCAATTCTAAATATAAATATAATCAAAATCTAAATATCACGCAATGTTATTATTTAAGCATACTATTTTATACAGATAAATAATTAATTATAAACATCAAATGTCATAATCAATCTATATATATAAAAGGACTTGTCCTCACTGACTGAATTAAGACGCACGCACAGCCGTAAACACTGTGCGTAGAAATGTGAAATTTGGACAGATGTTTACATTCTTAAACTGGACATCCACTAAGAAGGGATTTTGAAAAGTTTTAACCCTAAAGGGGTGAAATAAGGGTTGAAAGATTGTATGAAAAAAAATTAAAATCGGCACCGATTTTTATAAAATTTGAACTTTAGATTTTTAAAAGTACTTAATTGAATACGTGTTTCATCGTTTTCTAAAATTCTCCCCCTAAGGGTGCAAATAAGGGGTTGAAAGTTTGTATGGAAAAATCTTTAAATGGCCACCGATTTTTATAATATTTGAAACTGAGACTCTTAAAAATATTTCATTGAACACATGTTTCATGGTTTATTAGAATCCACCCCTAAGGGTCCAAATAAGCAGGCGAAGCTGCGCGCGCCCACTAATTAATTATAATCTGTCTGAAAATTGTATGGTGAGATTGCGTGATATTTAAACAGATCGTTTAATTAATGCCGCGAGATTATCGTGCTTGTTTGTGCAAAAAATGTTGTATGTGCAATAAATAATAATAATATACATAATAATTGTTGGCATTATTAGGATATCCCTGACCAAAATCTCTGATTGAAGTAATAAAGTACTTCCGGTTGACCTAAAATTATGAAATTTGACAACTAGAACCTACAAATAGTTATTTGTGGTTAAATTTAAGAAAAAAAACCCTAAATTGAATTGGTAATAAACCGCTAGTTCAAGTGAGCTCTGGCTAAATGCTGAATTTCAAAAAAGCTGGATATCTCCAATTTTTGTACGCAACCTTCGGTGGGCGAGCCCGACTCGCGCTGGTCCGATTTTTTTCTGAATGTAGTTCAATAGTAGGTATTTTGTATCATATAATAGTTAAAAATTATTGGTTTATAAATCCTGGAAATAACATAGAAACAAAAGCCGTTTTTGAGTAAGCAATTTATTTTATCTTAAACTTCCAAGGGCTGCAGCAAAAAAACGAATTTCTAAATGTTACTTTATACAATAGTCAAAAATAATTAAAGTTGCAAATTTTTACACTGATGTCCCGTTTTGAAACGGACAAAGAATGGTCACGATATCGTAGGGGCGAATTCAAAAACATTGAATTCGTCCCTACACTGTTCACTGGCTGACTGTTCTTCAAATAATAATAAATGTTTATGCAGGATCAATATGAACTAAATGTCTGGTGCATAAATCTTGTTTTAATGTAAGAAATCTGTAGTTATAATAGGTAAAGTTAGATTACCTTCCCCTTTTTACCAAAATAAAATCAAATTTGCACAGCCACCTGCAGCTAACTTCAGGTCGGCCACGATTTGTTGACCGTACTATAATAGTATCTTTTTCACAGATTTAACTGCTAGACTGTCATGGATAAATTGGGAGAATCTCGGCGTGAACCCTCAAAGAAGAAGCGTGCTTACCTCAATTGCCCTCAGCTCTGACAATCTTCAATATCCTCATAACTAGAAGTTTTGTTAGTATTAGCATATTAGTTAATATTCTATATAGCTATGTATAATATACTTAGATATTATAACAAATGTATGTTTGTAAATTGACAGTCGAGTAGCTTTCGCATTATTTTTAAAATGATAATACAGGCAAAATAACCTGCAATACTAGGATAGTAAAGTTTTAAGTATAAAACACTGTACATTTATGTAATTATATTGGGATCTAGATTTCTAGTCAAGCTAGACTAAACCGCATAGCCAATAGTGTAGTATACAAAGTAAGCAATATGCCTTTATAACAATTTGAATTATTAACACTGCCTTTAGGGTTATTATAATTCTAAAATTTATATATTTAGGTGCATTACGTTACTAGATACGGCATGTTGATGTAAAAAAATCAACAAACTATTTAAAATTTAATTCGAAATAGCAGAAGGTAGCTGCACCACGCGAGTCAAGAGTAACAATTAAGATAAACATAAGAGACATAGTAATGGGGCCGTCGTTGCGTAATTGCACAAACGAGTGACAGATAGATACTAGGATTGTAGGTTTGATACCCACTTGGGGGAATGAATTATGTCATTTTACACACACACACACACACACACACAAATGCGCGCGCGCACACACGCACACATGCACACACGACACACACACTTGTTCGCGCATGTACACATACGTAAATACATGTTCAACTTAACTTATATATGTACAAAGTAATTAATTAGTTTTATTTGTAAAATGTTTGTTGAGTTTAATGTTAAAGTAGATATTGTATTGGAAGAGCGGGGTGCGCTAATACAGGCATTACTTGCTTAAAAGAAGATCTCTGTAATATAACAATTATTTCTGTGTAAAATCTATTGAACAAATAAAGTAATTTATTTATTTATTTTTTCATTTCTTTGCTCTGGTAAAAAAGCAAAGCGCTGCGTTCAATTCCGCCACTCAACACGCAGTGCCTCGACGGAAATTGGGGACCGGAGTGTCTTGACACTAAGTACCTCTACCTACCCTGCTAAATGTGGAATACAGCGTGAAGCTGAAAAGAATTATATAATGCAAATAAGCTTATAGTTAAATGAAATATGTACTTAAATATATTATACGACTCGTATAAAATGTAATCGTAGTATTAGCTCGCTTCAATTATATTACGACAATACTTTCACCATAAACTACCTATATGATTAACTGCTATTGCTTAATTGGTTAAAAAGAATACCTATATAGCAAGTGTGGTTCTAAGGTTACCATATATCTAAATCGGTCTTCCATCATTTATATTACAACTTAGATTTAAATTAAATATAATCAATTAACATAAGTGGCGTATGTGTGTTGACTAGTTCTTAATTAGTTATTCTCTGTAATGTAGTAGAATTGTAGTGATAGACTAATGATAAGTACAAAATTATTATGTTAAAAAAAGTTTATAATATTTAAACTATTTTGTAGTACTAACTTGACGTTATTGTAGCAATAACGTAAAGTTTTCAACAATATTTTACCTTTAGTAATCATAAACCATCGGGATATGCATAGGCGTAGAAATAGGGGGGCCGGGAGGGCCTAATAAAAAAAATCTCCAAAACAAAACGATAGAACATTTACACAAACATATCTGAGCAAAGCTAGAGTCCCCCCCCCCCCCCCCCCCCCCCCCNCCCCCAGAAAGTATCTCTAGATACGCCCATGAGGTATGTGAGACTGGAAAAATAATATATACGGAAAACTAGCATTAAGTTTCTCAAATACGAAAATTAACTATGTAAGAAAATGTACGAATATTGGTTATATTTTTAATATCAATAACAATATGCATAAGTTCTTTACATAGATATACTTACATCTTACTCATATAATATCATCTCGTTTATAAGGATATCATAATAAATATTTTCCTGTAAAAATATTACATGTTCTTACTTGAAATAGAAACGGCACAATAAATAGATTTAATTATTTTCGATAACTTATATATTACACTATTAAATACATTTACTAAAAATAATATATTTAGATGCATAATGTCACGGACGGATACATTTTGATGACTTTTAATTATTTACTAAATCTGAATAAAGAATAATAAAGCAATATATTAAAAAAATATATTATAATCCTTCCAAGTAATCATTTCATAACTGCTGTATTCTAAGATTAAGTTTAGAAGGGTCGACGCCTATTCCGGCGTCGCAGCAAGCCTTCAGTACTCCAACCCAGGGTAGGTACTAAAATCAGATTTATTATTGATAACTTTGTAGATATTACTTGCAATAATTGGTTATTACATATTTTATAAGCATTACCGTCGTGAGGGGCATAAGCGACAGATAATGAGTTCGATTGCCACTAGATTATATTTTCATTCTCCACTCCGGTGTCCAAATAAAAGTGCGGCGTTTTTAATGTTTATTTCTTGCTCTTATGCTACGAATGATGTAGAGACACCAAACCAAACATACCAAATTAAAAAATATATAAAGAAAAAAAAACAATATAATTTTTTAATTATTTATTTGGGACTAGCTTTTGCTTACAATTACAAAAAATGTGAATAATATATTTACAATAAGATTATTAATCAAATATTAAATAATACATTACAATTTGTTTAATAGATAGCCCGTGCTGAGCCTTGAAATCAATATCTTTAATTCTTTATATATTGTATATAAAAATGTATATTCTGTATATATAAATACTTAAGAACTGAGAATACATTGTTAATATCATTGTAAGACGTCACAATGGCAAGTCACAAATCACTCAGTAGTAAAGAAATAAAAATTATGCCTAATTTTATGCTAAATTTAAAGTCATAATACATCGAGAAACTTATTCCTAACCAACGAGATTAAGGCCCGAATTTATAAATGTTTGACAAGAAAGTCTGAGATCGATCTTATGTATTCTTTCTCAAGATCGATCTCAGTCTTGAGAGTGGTTTATAAATCCGAGCCTAAGTCTAGACGTTATATAAAAATGCATATGAGTACAACTTAAGTCATGTTTTCCAATTGTTATTTAAATAATTACGTCATATAGTAACATCACATATTGTATCTATATAGAGCCATAAATGTCAATAAATTATTATCACACAACTTTGTAAGTGTTTCTGTTTTTGTTAAGTAATTCTCAATGAATAGAATTATTTATCTTCTAGTATCTATAAGTACATTCATTGTTGCGTATTGTTAAATTTCTATAAAATTGTTGCTATTTAAAACATATTCCTCAGATATTATAAATAACATGAATGATGCCGGTGACTAGTTTTTAAAAACAACTTGATTTATTACTAATGAAAAATTTAAAATATTTGTAAAAAAATCTAACAAGTAAAGCGTATTACACTGTTCAAGAATATTTAGAGGATAAGCATGTATGGAATTAATGTCTATTGAATGTAATGAAGGATAGCTGCCAGCTAATATTTATAGGTTGTACCATTGATTTTGAAAAGAGCTACTGTTGAGTTTCTTGCCGGCTCTTCTCAGCAGAACTGCCTTCCGAACCGGTGGTAGCTTTTTGTTCATATGTTCATTCGACGATTCAAAAGTGCTTGTAATAATTGCCTATTTGAATAAAGAATATTTTGAATTTGAATGCCGGTTTTAAAAATGATGGAATGCAAACATATATTATTTAATAGTATTTAATGTGAATAAGAGAAAGATGCAGTCTCATCAGTGTATAAACTTACATAATCAAGTTCCTATGAAAATCTATAACATAAATCTAAAGTAAATAATATTAATATAATATACAATATACAATCAAAACAAAAAAATAATAAAATAAAATATCTAACAAAAATGAAAAACCAGTGTTTTCTCATATCCCACACAATAAGCTTTCAACCAATAGTATATCAGGCAATACATCGAAATATCGAGGCCGTTGCGCCAGGACGCCCGGTCGGTCGTCGTGCGGTCGGTTTACCTCTGACTGTAAATGCGACGTTTGCGAGTTTGATTCTCACTCGAAGGAATGAATTAATTTTATGGCATAGCTTTGGTAACATAAACTGAGTGATATTGAGTTACACCACTTATCACAAAATATCTACTAAATACTAAATGCCCTCAGCATATCGTGTTATACAGTGAACAGATGAAAAAATGTAAATGTAATATTCCTCCGTTTTGGCTATACTTCATATGAAGTAAAAATTATTAGATATTTTTTTAATGTATAATATATATATTATAAATATAATAATCTTGCCACTTCATTTTGATTATTACTACAATAAATATATGCATAGAAAAAAAACTACATTTCAAATATAAAAAAATGATTATGTACCATGATCAATATAATAAATTTAAGAGCATATAATAATTTTAAGTGAGATTAAAAAAAACTGGTTGTAATAAAATATATTGTTGTTAAGTATTTCACATTTTTTTAATTTACGTATTTGGTATAATAAAATACAAAATACAATACCAAATAATACCCGAATATTGCAAATCTTGACTCATTTGAACCTACTAAATAACATAACGAGTAATTCAAGGCCAATCTTCAATACTATTGTGAATGGTATGCCATGTCAAACCATTGCCAATGGGAGGGTGGCTCGATGGCAACATAACATGGCTAAAAAATGTTCTACCCTGAGTTAAGCCTAAAAACAACTTCCAATTTTTTCTCCTACCAAAATCATAGGGATTCTTAAATTGATGACTGTGAGTTTTTCTTAATAATTTGTTTATGTGAGCTTCTATACTAGTTTCCCCCCTACCAATATTTTTAGCGTGCATGACAGTCAATGTGCCTAATGCGAAAAAAACCGATACACATGTAATAGCCATGAAAACGACTGCTTTTCTTTTCCATGGATGCGCTGTAATTCGTTGTACTTCAGTAATTACAGGTACTGGTAAGTCGTGGTGTCTTGGAAAATTATCGGAATCATATTCTGCGATAACTTGAACTGGCACTAGCACACCACTCTGGTTCAAACGCACTGGATGCCCAATCAGTTCTGGGTCATGGTCCTGTGTTATACCACCTGAATATATGATAAAATATAAGTTTAAATATAAAATGTTTAAAACAACAAAATAAAAAAAACAACATATTCAAAACATTATAAATTAAATCACACAAATATCATGATTGTTTGCCCCCCCCTTCTCCACAACAGTAGAAAGCAAGAAGCATTAGACCCAGACATTAAATGTCTATTATTATGTGATAAAAATCATAACATCATAAACAATAAAACTTAATTTGATAAATAAATTTATGATAATATACCTGTATCATCCACCCACAAAACTTCATAGCCTAGATCCAAGCCTGCTATTATAATGAAAGTGACGCCAGCTACCATATAAGCCATATAAAGGAAAAAGTATCGAGCATTGTAATATCCCACACAGTTGTTAAGCCAAGGGCAATGATGATCCATCGCAAGTATACATTTATCACATATAGAGCAATGGTGTGTTCGAGGGGGCTTCGGTGATATGCATTTCTTGCATATGCTTGCAGCTTCTGTTATTGTTGAAGCCTGTTGAATAGAACTTTTTTTTGTAGGGTAGACAAGGAATCTAGTATTAAAACATCCCATTTCCTAAACCACCAAATTTTTAAGTATACTTTGTAAAGAAACTTAATGCCATGCTTTGTTTTCTTGCTAGAGTGAGAAAATAATTCATTTCCACTAATGGAACCTATATCCATCTCATCTACAGTCAGACACTGTGCATGGGTGCACAGTGTAATTCAGATCAGATCAGACACAGATCTAAATTTGAATAGCAATGTCACACACACACATAATAACAATAATGTCTAATGTTAAAAACTATATTATACTGTAACTGTACAACACAATACTAAATACATAAATCCCAAAATTTGTCATCAATCTAGTTATTTGCAAAAATTGTTAATAGAATTTTTTTTTTTACAATACAATAATCATTTTACATACTTGAGGTGGAAATCCAGGTGATGTGGTAACGCCTTTGTAATAATGAAAGACAATATTCAGCAAAAGCCAGTTCCCATAAATGACCAGAGCAATTGTTATATATTGGTTTTTTTGCCACCAATATGGTAAACCAACCCAATAAGCTATTGCGACTACAGCCATAGTCAAGACAGTCACACAGAAAACAAAAACCTGGAAATTATAGTATTTATTATTATTTATAAATTTATTGTGTTTTCTTACATATCTCTCAATATCTTCAGACATACCTTTCCTAAACATCCAGCAAAATTATCAACGAACCAAAAAATTGGTTCTAAAAGACAATCAATTAGATAATTTTGGCTCATGTGAGTATTGTATGTTAGAATTTGGAATGTTAAAATGGCTTGAGATGTTTTCCAAACAAAATAGCTTCTAAAATAAAAATAAATACATTTATATTAGTATAAGTATAAATAAATAAGGATTAGTATTAATCTCGGGAAACCTTAATTTAATTCACTTATATGTGAACTAGAACTTGATGAGTTCATACAACTTAGCTAGCATTTTTGGATATTTGAGAGAAGTAATAATGCAATTACATACATTACTTGTGAATGCAAATAAAGTTACTAATTAATCACACTAAATATATTTCTTTAAAATGGCATACTTTAATCTTCCATATAACCCTCTCCATTGAAATCGCCACTGAAGAACTACCATTATGATCAATGTTAACTATCATCTATAGTATTTACAACTAAGTACAATTTTATACTATCATTGAGCTTAAAATTAAGATGCTTGGAAGTTATTTAAATTATTTATTGAATATCAATTTAATAATACATAAATTATATATATTTTTGTTTATTAAATAGTAAAATAGGTATAATATATTATGACTAAAATGTCACATTCACACATTACCACAGAATACATGTATTTAAAGGCACAGAATACATATACCAAAATTTCATACATAACACTTTTACAAAATAAGTCGATTGCAACCAGTTGAAGAAATTATAAAATCGATACACAAAATCGATAATCAAAGTGTCCGTGCAATCTAATTAAATTTACCTATTTTTAAATTAATTAAATTAAATTAATCTAATTAAATAAATGTATGTTTTAAATATTAAATTGTAATGTATTTAAATATCCACTACACATTTTAAATATTACAATGATAGCAATGTAGGCTTTTGAAGGGAGAATTTTACGTGTAAGCGTGATAAGAAATCGAGTGAGTTTAATCGATATCAAATTGTCATAAGAATCTTAGCTTGCAGCTTGCACAGATATAACATGTATGTCACAGAGTACAAAATATTACTACAGAATGGTACTTCAAATATTGGACGGTATCAAATGTTATTTTTTGAGATTTTATTGTTTTTGATAACGTACAAAAAACTAAATTTACCATAAACCTTATCATAAATAAAATTAAAGTCTATTAAAAAAATAGATTTGTTACTTTATAATCATGTATTTATACTTTTTACATTTACAACAATAAAAAAATATATTAGAGAAATATTCGAGTAATTTTAAAGATAAACTTAATACACATTGTAATATCTTTATATCGCAAACATCAAAGATTTTACTTTGCTGTAATCTAGTGTTTAATTCATTTCTAGTATCATGTGTCTGTTGCCTTAAGTCATTGAACTAAACATTAATTGACATTATTATAACTTGTAAACTTTAGATTAAAATGAATTGAATGATTGAATGAAATTTCATATTAGAGAGCAGTAAGTAAATGCTAGAATGTGTGTGTTCACTGTTCAGTACACATGATTGACAGAGTCTAGTGTTGCCAAACTATCGACAGTCCCGCCATCGACAGTTATAATCTAAAAAGGCCACCCGATCGATACAACGGTCGATTGTATCGATACTAAATACCAAATAAATAAACAAATACTGGCAAAATATGATATGAATTCTCCAAGCATTAACACGAAGAAGAAGATTAGGCTGTAAGACCTAATGCAATTGTTATACTAATACAGTAACAAAACACTAGGTCACACTATTTAAATTGCTTAATACACAATAGGCAAATATTTTTTTCTTTTAAATAATGAAGTACTAAATATTACTTAATAAGTAGTAAAGTTATATTATAACAAAATTAATGATGACTGTATGATAAGTTAACTTTTACTGTTTTATAAGAATAATCTAGTATATACCTGTTTAAACTATGAAATATTGTTAAATAATAACAATTAAATATAATTGGAAATAAACAATGTACCAAATATACATAGTTTTACTTTAAATCACAAATTAACGTAATAGACATATAGCAATGACAGTAACCAGAATGACAGATGAGTAATGTGATGAATCTTATAAAACTAGAGGGTAGTTAAATAAATTTAAAAAAGTTTAGACAGTGAAGTAAGTCCTTTGTAGGTAGGAAGAATACTTCAAAATTATTTATCGGTTAGAGATATATAAGCAACATGTTGTTTCTAAAATGTCTAAAAACGCCATATGAAGAAGCTACGCCACTCCACAGAAAGTGAGTAAATTTTATTATCGTAATTTTAATTGCTTTAATATTATATACTATTGGAATATTTCTTATATAGACTTTCAATTATTTCAGAGAAAATTACTGAACACTATGGTTGTTGTACCGGGTCCATCGTCTTCTCGTTATCCTATTTGGTACCGGAGACCAGTAGATCAAGGATATAATATGCAACCATCGTATGAAGTTACAGATGTATTAAGGGATAATAATACAGATTTTTCAATGGAACATAAATACAATAAGGAATCAGATCCTAAAAATTATGTAGAAATTAAAAAAGAAGATAGTCCGGTTCAACCTCACAATGAGACAAGTAAAGAATTACCTATTACAATTGAAGAGAGTTATTTAAAAATGTATTTGTATATAAAAGATATGGTACACGAACTAAATTTACAAAGAAAGATGAACAAAGTTATTATTGCCAAAAAAATCTTGACAAAGGTAAATAACTTTTAATCAATTTTACGGCTGTATCCTACATGTAAAAGGTAGGCAGAGTATCATTCGTGAATCATTGGCTCAAAGTAGCTTTTTCCTTCTGTATGAAAGCCATGATCTTGTTTTTGTTCTTGTGCTTAACCTTACTTAACCAATAGCGAAGTGCTGTATATTAAAAATATAAATAAATAGATATAACTTCAAGGTACAATAATTTGGATATAAAAATATAAAGTTTTATGTGTAAAAAAAATCAGATCAGCATCCCGTACACAGCGGGGATAACATTGTTATAAAAAACTCCGTTCCCCACTTCCCGCTACATTTTTCGAGCATTGCGTGTTGAATGGCGGAACTCAACGCCGGGCGTTTGCCTTGGTGCCAGAGCAATCAAATGAAATTATTAAGAAATAATAATTCATTCCCCCGAGTGGGAATTGAACCCACAACCCCCGCATTACAGCCATACCACGTACTGGGCCACGACGGCCTAGTACCAGCATATAAAAACTTTACGATATTTGTGTTTTTCAGGTCGAGACCTACAAAAAGATTGGAGGATCGCGTCCTCAAGCGGTCTCAAGAGAGCACATCACGCTGATCCTGCTGACATTAGCTTTAGGTATATGTATTACGTACTGGCTTGCTCTGGGGTCATTATATAATCAATCTTTAAGAGTCTTTCCATATTAAAATCAACAAAGAGCGTGGTACAGAGCGCAATGTTCATGTTGTATTCTAAATGTTGTGGGGTCTTAACACTAGGCAAAGGGTACTACCTGCTGTTAAAATACTATATACCCCACGAACGAATATAAGAATTGCGTTGTTACTTTAAAAAAATATTTTATATTTGGTATAATTATTTAAATTAAAATTTCTAGGTTTGTTGACCAACAGACAGAGAATACTTCGCTGGATAAGGAAATGAAAAATAACTCGCAGGACGTAGAAGATACTCAAAGTATTAATGAAACGGAAGAAACAGATAGCTCTGATGTGTCCTCTGTAATTTTAGACACCATTGAGTTAGACACCGAAAACAGTCAGTCACAGCCTATTGACGTTATCAGCATTGAAATTCAAGCTACTCGGAAAATGAATCTTCTGTTTGTTCTGATTGTCACCAAATGACCAATACTCAATTGAATATAGCACAGACAAACCACAACAGAACTATGACAGATTTTCATATCCTTGCTTTGGTAAGAAAACAAAGAACTGCATTAAGTGCCGCTGCCTAACACAGAATGTATTGAAAATTGAGCGAAAAGTTACCTTTGGCTATAGCAGAAAAGTTAAAAAAATATATTAAAACAATAGCATACTTACTTACGATGCATCCTCCCCGGGCCATGTTGTTAAAACCCGTGCTGAAGATATGACGGTCGTCTTTTACAGGTTTTCTAAAACAGAAAATCCAAAGCTAAATATTATCAAGTAAGTGTATGAATATTATAAAACAAGTAATGAAAATTATTTTATGCTATACATACACGCACGTAGGACGATGGACAGACGATTTAAAGAAGGTGGCTGGCACCGGATGGATGCGATAAGCCCAAGACCGGGATGGTTAGCGCTTGATGAGGGAGGCCTACTTATGAGCAGTGGACGGCGATAGGCTGATAAAAAACACTTATTTTAGTCTTAAAATTCATTTCTTTATTGCGAGTAGTGCCTTCAAGTAGTATACTATCGTTTCCTACAAATTCAATAATATCGATACTATCGATAGTATTGTACCCTCTTGAACTATCGACACTTCGATACTATCTATTTAATAGATCGCATGGGCTTTTTTAGATTTAAACTATCGACTGCGAAACTATCGACAGTTTGCCAACACTACCTTCAAGCATTGTAGTTATTCATTTCGCAGCCAGAGCCAGTGTTTAGATTTTAGATGTAAGTGTAAGTGACCGATAATCTGTAATATATATGTGCAGTAGGTCAATTAAAGTTGATCTTTAATAATAATATTTATTAATTTCAATATTATATCTTTACTATGGTGATTTAAAAATTCTATAAAAGAAAAGAACATTTATTTAATGTAAAAATGTAACTACCCGTATAAACAAAAACATGGGGTTGACCCATTATATTTTCTTACTTATAATTAGTTATTGCAATATATTAATTACTTATGCCATCGACAACGATACCCTGTGTAATGGAACTACTACAGCACGTGTGGAATACGAATTTGCTACAGACATAATAAACAGTGAACATATAATAACATTCAAAGGCTATTTTACTAGAACAACAAGAGAAAATTATGTTACTGCTGCACTCAGAAATGCTGGGGTAAGTCCCACATTTTACTACTTCTTTATAAATTATTTATATAAATAAGACTATTGAGCTGTTCTTCTAATGAAGATCATATTAATGGTTCAGCAAAACAATAACATAAATAAACATCCTGTGAGTAGATTCAAATTATTGTATATTGTAATTAAGAAAAACAATGAAATAAATAATATGAACTTACTTACCAACATAATTCCAATAGAATATGATATATTCTATTTTTATTGTAAATTAGTTGTATAGTTATCTAATTTAATAATTATTTATAAAGAGCCTCCTCATTTTTATAAGATAAACAGTATATGATTATGATTCATAGATGTCTATAATATGAGATGTTTGGACAATTCATATTTTTTTAAACATCTCAAGGCTTGGTTTAAGATTATTAAATTGGTTTTATTTCATAAAATTATTGTTTTATGTTTAAATAGAAATGTAGTAATTATATAATTATGACTAGTGACATTACTAAAGGAAGCAATTGTAGAATTATTTTGTATTTGGTGCTGGTGTTGAGCGGAATTCAAACAGTATAGGCAAGCATTAATGCAAATTTCTAAAGAGCATTAATGCTCAAACCAACACTTAGCTCCCAGGTACTGCTGTAAGCTCTTAACTCTGCATGGAAAGCTTAGTAGTTTCTTTTCATTATAGGTCACAAATTGGACCATTCTCCAGCGCAATAACCCAGCAAAAGAATATCCTAGTGATTTTGATGTTATTATTTTTGATGATGATATAAAAAATGGTATAGAAGCTTTATGTGATCATCCTGCAGTTAAACATGTTACAGTACAGCGTCAAGTCCAGCGTACCATTAAATATGTTAACGAGGTTTGTATAATATTTACTCTAATCAAATAGTAAAAAAGTGAAGTTGTTCATTAAATGTTTTTACAAAAAAATAGTCAAAAACAAGTACAATCTATATTTTTTTAATTGTTTTATCTGTCTGTACACTCACATTTTCCGAACTATGTATGTGAGATTGGTACCCTGCTAAATTATATAGAATAATAAAATGCTGCCTTCGCAAAAGTTTTTTACCAAGCAATTTTTAAAATATAATTGAAAATTTAAGCTATGATGGTGCTAGGACAGCATTTGACTACAATTGCAATGTTATAATTTGCCAAATGGCAAGGGCAATAAAGTTTATGTAATAGAAGTTGCTGGCAGCGACTAGTTAGCACATCATAACAAGTAAAAAGTAAATATTTGCAAGTGCATCTTCAGAACAATTGATTTTAAAAACTGGAATACTATTATAACATTATATGATAATACATCTAGACAGTTTAATCAATTCTACCACTACTTGTAGCAAGTAGACTTACTTCAATGTGCTCTTTTTAGCTTATTTTTGTATAATTTGTTTGTTATTCAGGATGAGTGTGGACCAAATGGCTGTCTATATACTGGTTGGAGAAATCATAGACGAACACTTCACTCCATTAGAAAACCTCGAGAGGTAGGCTTGTTTATAAGTTTATAGTAGTAGTATTTAGTACAGTGAAATGTGACACAACATGTGAGTGGAGTGTCTTAACCCTCTGTCTACCCTGCTGTGTGCGAGATTTAATTTTGATTATTATTTTATTTAAATAGTAAAAGTATATTAAACTATTTCTAAATTGATCATAAAGTTAATACATATTTTTTGTCTCCAGAATGCTGGATATACATCGAGAAAATTATTGAGAACAGTGCCGCGGCAGATAACATCCGTTTTGAAAGCAGACTTGCTTTGGTCCCTTGGAGTGACAGGTAGTTATTTTCTTATGACATTTTATTCTTTTTTTTTACTATCTTTATCTCCTCACTCTAGTAATAAGACAAACGCTGAGGGAAATGGAGTGTCTTAACACAAGGCTGCCTATGCCTACTCTGCAGGAATAGAACTCGACGCTAAAAATAATAATACTTTATGATCTACATATAATATTGTTTTATCCACAAAGAAGAATAATTGTTATTCTACTATCGTGATTTTGATTCCCATTCAAAGTGAATTTGTGTGTGAAGTATGAGGATTTTTTATGTCTAGAGATCTATTTATCATCGGTTATATAGCCATTACTAGTTCAATAATACTAAATTGTATTTAAATATGTTAAAATAAATTCAGTCATAAAAGTTGATGCATCATTCGGCCGAAGAGATAACAAGAGCATAGCACAAACAAAAAATATGTCAATTGTAGATGTGGAAAGGAAATACATGGAATGTATATCGATAAAATGTGTATGTATGTTACTGAGTTCATGAGTTAATTATATTAAAAAAGATAATATGTGTGTATTATTATCATTGTCAATCTTTTAAAATAAAAAGTAAGTTAGTGGGCAACGGAGTGTCTTAACATTAGGTTCCCTTTGCCTATTCTGCTGAGTCACCTGCAATTTTTTAAATCCTTTAGGCTGCCCTTTATCGTTAAAACCGCCTTTCTTACATATTTGTTTAAATACAAATTTTGTACAATAAACAATTAAAATGTAGAATATTATTAAAGAAATTGATATTTATTTTGTATTATAGTTCATAGTTGCGAGGTTTTTAAATAAGTTAACGATAACCTTGTGACTTTTGTGTGGGACCGTGTATAAAAAATCTTTTGTTTATTATCAAACCGACCTGTGAATTCGGTTTAAATTATGTAATCATCATGGGATATAAATAATTATTTTATTCTTTTAAGGAAATTAAGACTTGTAATTATAAAATATAATTAAAATGTCACAATTAAAAAGTTACTATATAATTATCAAATATAACTTAACTACGTGTAATACGTAACGATATAACTGTGCGTTAGATTTTTTAACACGTTATTACATATACAGAATTACAGACTGCCATTCATACTGTTTTTATAGTTTTCCTACATTACTTCTGTATATATGTATATATAATATAATTATATAGTGTACTCGTATGTAGTAATACTCATATTAAGAAACTGAACCTTCTTAATTTCTATCGAATGTATAAAGTATGAAAAGATTGAGTAAGAAAATATGTTTTGGTTTATAAATAGATAGCGAAGCGAAATATTAGATATAAAAAAATATTATATATTTCATTTCCCCGAGTAGGATAGGAACCAACAACCTTAGACGCGTTTGCAGTCACACGCGTCTTGATTAAATGTTTAAAACAACTATTTCAGGGGAGGGTATCAAAGTAGCGGTTTTCGACACGGGGCTGGCGAGGAATCATCCACATTTTGGGCGTGTCAGAGAAAGAACGGATTGGACCGGGGAAAACACGTTAGACGATGCCTTAGGCCATGGCACCTTTGTAGCGGGCGTCATAGCGTCCAGAGCTGATTGCCTTGGATTCGCACCAGACGCAGATCTACATATATTTAGAGTATTTACTGATAACCAAGTAAGTAACAAAAGTAACTTCACACTTTTCTCTAACTAACCATAGTACGATAATATGTAAGTTAATTTAATATAATAATTAACGTCCATTTCGTCACTGCTGCTCTTCTTATGTTTCTTCTAAATAGCGACCTATGGAAAACTTTCCGTTTATGAGTTCACTACGAATTCACTAAAAATTTTCAATGATGTATGTAAATAGAGCGTATAATGCTCTTTGTAATATCATGTAAATCAAGTCTTAACTATACTAAGAAACATTTGAGTTCTCATAATTATTTTAATTCCATTGTTAGGTAGTTGTGGATGAAATACATGTTTTGTAGCGTTTACGTAAGCAACGCTTGCTCATGGTGTAAATAAATACAAAAAAACATGACAAATTTCTATCAAATCTTAGGCGCTTAAACAAACAAACAAACTCTTCCGCTTTATTATATTAGTATAGATTTATTCATTTACGATTAGATCCCAATTTAATTGTTTTTAGTTATTACCCGCGACTTCACTCGCTTGATAACATGGAAATAAGAGTTGCTTATGAATGACAAATTTTGATTGACCATATATCTGTGTGTACTCACCTACTATTGGGGCTTGTAGTATAGCCTATTATAGCCCATCTCCATAAATGGACTATCCAAATCAAAAAGATTTTAAATATATGTTTTTAATATATTACAGGTATCCTATACATCATGGTTCTTAGATGCTTTCAACTATGCTATTATGCGAAAAATCGATGTACTTAATTTGAGTATTGGTGGACCAGATTTTATGGACCACCCATTTGTTGATAAAGTATGGGAATTAAGCGCCAATAAGGTAAATGGAATTATTTGTAAAAAACCTAATTTTGTGTATGCATGTTTTTTGATATTTAAACAATTAAGTCTATTACATTTTTAAATTGAGTGAACTGCTGTTGACCCATCATATTTTTTGCTTCACGCTTTATCTCGTACGTAGCAGGGTAGGCAGAGGGAACCTCGGTTCCGCATTCTCCGCCCAATTTTCGAGGCATTGCGTGTTGGATGGGAGAAAGATGAAAATTATTCATCAAAGGGATCGAACCATCGCCTTTATAGTCAGGCATCGTGCCACTGCGCCAAGATATCCTATGATTTAGTAGAATGTCTACAGTTATTCATAAAAACAAAAACACAATTTAGGTGTACAATTAAAGTGCTAAGACAAATTATGAGGCTAAAAATAAATAATAATAATAATACAAATATAAACAATGTTTATTGACCAGGTGATAATGGTGTCCGCTATAGGCAACGATGGACCGTTGTACGGAACACTAAACAACCCAGCGGATCAAATGGACGTCATCGGAGTGGGGGGTATAGGATTCGATGATCGCATCGCCAAGTTCTCTTCCAGAGGCATGACTACATGGGAATTGCCGGATGTACGTCTCTTTTATCGTATTAAATATTTAGTATTAAGTTTTAATATTATTTTCATTACAGTTCTAGCAAACTACTTATGTTAATATAAAAATAGAAGCGTAGGTAATATTACAAAATATACTATCTATAAAGATATTGTAGCGTTGTTTAAGTTCTACTGTACTTAGGATGGTTATAAATTACGAACGACGACGAAATATCTTGTTCCCCATTAAAACACTTCTCTTCTGTGACATGTTCATTATTTCTATTGAGCAATTGAGAAATTCATCACTATTGGCCTCGTATTTTTATTTTTTATACTGCTTTACGAGGAAATTAAAATATTAAATATTTTATTCCCCTGAGTGGAAATCAAACCATCAATACAACCATCGCGTTGGCAGTCACACGCTTGTGCGCGTGCGCAACGACGGCCAGTTTTCTATTATAATCATTTTTATTCTTATTACACAGGGCTATGGTCGTATGAAGCCCGACATTGTGACGTATGGTAGTGGTGTTCGCGGCTCCAGTGTGAATGGCGGGTGCAGATCCCTTAGCGGTATGCTAAAGTAAGCAATAGGGTACATGACGTTCGTTTTTTATTATAAAATAATATTTTTACATATACATTGAGCATCTTGAGTGAGGAATAAAAAATTAATTTGTCCATATTATTATGTTATAATTTCCGTTTTTTCTAGTTTTTACCATACCATCTTAACTTACACTAACGTTTTTTCCCACATAACAGGAAAAAGCTATTCTTTATAAAGATTTCTTTAGTATTAATTGATCTAGATAAGCATAGCATTCTAAACATAGTCATGTACCCTATACTAAAGGAGTATAAGATATTATTACAGAAAACTTTGTAATAGTATACTTTATATTTTTGTCGGTTTAATGCATGTAAGATTAGATATTGTTTATTACAATAATAAAAATACTTAAAATTATGAATACATGTAATAAATACAAATATCGAACGTACGTGATCTTATTACAAAATTCTAATATGTATAAGAATTAAATTATAGGAGTTGTACGTTATAGAAGCATGCCTTCCGAGTTTTTTCATATAACAAAAAAATATTTTTTTGTATTATTCCTAGTTGCGGATAAAAATTTCATTTTTTATCTCAACAAAGGTTAATGGGTGAAAAATTGTAATGAAAGAAAGAAATTAAACGTACTGCGTGTTGTAGTGGAGGATACAATTTTTTGTACAAAAATAGGGGATGTCACTTAATATATATATATGAAAAATACTACATTTTCCCAGATTTTCATAAGTTTTTTAGCATTTTATCATTTCTGCCGACTCTTTACATTCTGGACAACCTATACAAATATCCTTCAAATTTACTACTACAATATACAGAAGTAACATTGAGAGAAATTATAAATTTGTGCAGGTACTTCAGTAGCTTCACCAGTGGTTGCCGGTGCTATAGCGCTTCTAGCTAGCGGTGTTCCCCGACAGAACCTTACACCAGCGGCGGTCAAACAGGCCCTTTGTATAACAGCCAGGCGACTGTCCGGCCCTAACATGTTTGAACAGGGCCACGGGAAGTTGGATCTTATCAGTGCATATCAGGTAAATTTGAGAAGATTTGAAATATTTTAAAGTGCTTGTTAGCCAAAAAAATTCCTTTTAGAGATAACAACTAAATACACTGAATAAAATCTACTAAAAATATTTAAAAAGTGAATATAATAAATAAAGTTGGCACCGACTCCAATAATGACTATATGTACAAATATGATAAATACAAATATGATTTTAAATAGTAAATAGCTTTATAAGTCATTAAAACATTATTTGCTACATTTTAATTTGTGTTTTAGGGTTGGGGTCTATATAGATACTGTCATGAATTTCTTCTCTTCTCTATTTTAAATTTTTCTTTAAATTATTTTTCATATTCATGATTTATCCAAGTTAAGTTAGTTAAGTTATACCTAAACAATAGTATGCTCTTAATACAAAAATAAATAATGAAATATTCGTTATAATCACAACCAATCGTGTTTCAGTTTCTCCGCGAATACGAACCCCAGGCCAGTCTCAGTCCTCCATACATAGATCTAACTGAATGCCAGTACATGTGGCCCTACTGCACCCAGCCACTGTACTATAGTGCACAACCAACTATAGCTAATGTCACCGTCATCAATGGACTTGGCGTTGCGGGCGAAGTGGTGAGTAATATAACACAAAATTGCAAAAATATTGTTAAATATTGTGTTGTTTACGCGCAACTTTAAAGATTTTTTATTGACGAATATAATTATATTCTTATATTTATATATATACTTATAATCTATATATATAAAAGGACTTGTCTTTACTGACTGAGGTAAGACGCACGCACAGCCGTAACCGCTGATGGTAGAAACGTGAAATTTGGACAGATGTTTACTTTTATAATCTGGACATCCACTAAGAAGGGATTTTGAATAATTTTAACCCTAAAACCCCTGAAATAGGGGTTGAAAGTTTGTATAAAAAAAAAGAAATCGGCACCGATTTTTATAAAATTTAAAATTTAGATTTTTAAAAGTATTTAATTGAACAAGTGTTGCATCGTTTTCTTGAATTCTCCCCTTAAGGGTGCAAATAAGGGGTGGAAAGTTTGTATGGAAAAATCTTTAAATGACCACCAATTTTTATAAAATTTGAAATTGACACTCTTAAGAATATATCATTAAATATGTGTTTCGTGGTTTATTATAATGCACCCCTAAGGGTCCAATAAGCAGGCGAAGCTGCTCGCGCCCACTAGTTATATATATTTTTATAATCATATTTTCCTATTGCTGCTGTGTGAATTTACTGTTGTTTGAATAGCGTTGCAAATAAACTATTTTTAAAGCGAAATGAATTATGGCTAAGCGATATTTTATGGACATGTATATTTTTTTAGTTAAATACGGTGCTTTTGCTTATTTTTCTTATTATCTCATGATAGCAACCTACTAATAATAATAAGTCACCTCATAATATGATTTGTTTATTTTTTTTGATCCGTCCCCCATGGACGCATATGTGATAAATCGCAGCTAGTCACATATGTGATACTCTCCCCATTGTAACATCACATATTTGTGATATTTCGGAAATTAGTGTTGTTCACACCATTTTCATGATATTTTTTGCTTTGCGTCAATTATCATTTCCTCGAATTGGAATCGAACCCACAATCTGCCCCGATTCTAGTCACAATTTGTGCCGTTGTGCTACTACTCCCCTCTCACATATGTAACGTAATTTATAGTTGACTCTTAATAATTATATTACTATTGTTTTAGATAAAAGTAACATGGCATCCGCATTTACCTCACGGCGTAATATTGTCGGTGTCAGCAGATTACAGTCAAATACTATGGCCGTGGTCCGGTTGGCTTGCTCTTAGTTTCACTGTACAGGAAACGGGCGCGAATTTTGACGGTATTGTCGAGGTATGATAAATAATATATTTAGATATAAAATGTAGCATTCTAAAAGATTTTTTTTTCATTATATATTCCGCATATATCAGGATAGAAAGATGAAACCTAGTGTTAATGACACCCCGTTACCAACGCACCACCCAATATTTGGTAGATTCTATATTTAGTGGCTAAACTCTCTTTGCTCAAGACCAAAGTTCGTCTTTGGTCAAAAGCAAAGCAAGAAGTAACCAAAGCAAGACGATGTAAATAATTCATTCCCCCAAATGGGAATTGAACCCACAACCTTCAGATTTACGGGCGGAAACAGTGCCGTTGCGTTACGATGACCTCTACCAAAAGATATACAATTAGACTTAGTTAGTCGGGATCTAAAGCCACGAAGGATTTTATATAATTTAAAGAGAGTTTTGAATTTTGTGTTTGTAACCAGTCCCATTTAGAATTCAGTCCCACCCTGATAAAATGTCTCACCTATAGAGGGAATTAAGCTACTGAGTCCAAATTATTGAGACAGATAAATAAACATATAAAATATTCTAGAAATAAAATATAATTTAACCAGTTTCACTTTAATAGTTCCATCAACAAAGGTAATTCGATGTCAAAGCACTGGATTTCATTGGAATTCTCAGTAACAAAGTTTTCTTACTTTATCGAGGTCTCACTTAAACAGGTTTCACTATAGATAATTTGTGATATAATAGATATACCAATATATAATATGTAGACTAAAGTATTCGTTAGATAATACTAATCTTTACTTATATTTATACTTATATCTTTACTTATATATAAGTCTACGTTAGCTACAAATAAACATTAATGCAGGCTTAAGAAAATTTATGAGACATAATATTTGTGCAGCTATTTAATAATTATTTTCTTTTTTATAGGGTCACGTGAACGTAACAATAGAGAGTTACGACGAGGTCGTCGACCGAACCATGAAAAATACTACGCTTATGTTACCCATACGGTAAATATGCAAATGTCTCTTAGAAGCTGTCTCTTAAGCAAATAGATATTGAACATAACAGTCTATTTCCGGTATGGTACAGTTCTCATTAGGCAGTGGTTGCAAAACTTTTATTCAATTATACAACAAATATCCCTGCACAAATATAAGGGCACATTTTCATAGCACTTTTACTTAAATTTTCCTTTAAAATATTCAAATACACATTTTTGTCCATTATGCAAGTATTATCAATAAAAACTGGTAATCCGCCTGGCCCAAATGCTTTCTGCATATCCCCAAACCATCTCACTATTCACACACCTCGTGCTGTGCAATCGGCCTAAATAATCCCGCATATAGCAGGCTGCAGGGTAAGCAGAGTAAAACTAAGCGTTAAAACACTCCATGACCCATTTAATTATACACGATACAGCGTGAAGTACAAAAAAAAGAATAATTTTATCTTGTGTAAAAAAAATGTTGCCATGACATTGACATATGACACTCAAATATTATTTTCTATATTTTAGTTATATTTCACGCTGCAACCCTCGTGAGCGTGTCAAATATAAATAAAATAACACGCACCTTCTATCTCGTACGTTCTTATTTTCAAACTACAACTAAATGCCGGGCGAGGTCAGCCCAACAAAGTAATACATAAAGACTCGGCGAGAGACTAGATACATCTATCTAGATATCTCCGACTTTGGATCGTCTTGATAAACTACCGGATACGAACGTGCTGTGTAAATTACTATAGGATCATTCTCCTTTGTGTGTCGATATTTTCAATGTAATGTGAATAGCGATAGTTATATGCACATATGTAAATATGCAACTGGCGAGAATTACTTGAAAACGGCGTACAAAGGTGCCGACCTTAAATAGATTTATTGGCTTAATAGATTTATCTCACGTTCTAATAGGATCGTTTTTTTTATGGGAGACACACGTTTCTTTACGTTTTTAATGTTTAATTGTAAACGTGGATACTAGAAACATGTGTATTGCAATGTGAAAATTAAAATAGTATGATACATTCCAGTCTTCGATTTTTCACGGTTTTTCGATTTTGCAATAATCAATATAATCAGTGAGCTGTAACTCCCATTACGTTATGATTTTTTATAAAAAAATCCGTGTTATAGTTTATTCTTTTGATTATAGATTTTTTTTAATTATAATTCCAATCAAAACATATATATTGTGAAATTTTGTATGTTTTTAGAAAGACAGATATTGGAAATATTGTTCAGATAAGATGAGATTCATGGTAAATGCAGATTTATTAATAGAACTATCGCTTATATTATCGATTTTTTATTTATTCAAATAATACGTACTATTCTTATATGTACTTATATTTTTTAATTTTTTATCTTGATTGGTTTATCCCGCATATCGCATGGTAGGCAGAGGGAACGTAGTGTTAAAATACTCCGTTCTCATTAAAACACTTCCGTTCGACACTCCACCGTATCTGGAGGTATTGCATTTTGAGTAGCGGAACTCAACGGCGCATTTTGACACCTTAATGTTAATAATGAATATATTATTTATTTCATACCACCAATTAGGAATCGACCCTCAACCTGTTGCTTTTACAGTCGCACGCCTGTGCCCCTGGTTCCTACTTCGTATCTATTATATTAACATTTATGTATCGCTTTTATCTTTATGGTAGTGCCAGGATAATACCAGTGCCGGTCCGGGGCCGCCGGCTCTTATGGGACCAGTTCCATAGTTTACGATATCCTGGGGGATATTTTCCCCGAGATGACCTACGCGCTAAACATGACCCTTTGGATTGGCATGCTGACCACGTGCATACTAACTTTAGAGATATGTACCGACGATTGCGTGAACATGGATTCTATTTAGAAGTTATGGGTAAGATTATGATGCGAAATCTCTTTGAATATTTGATTTTTTGATAATTGCTGCACATATAATTATTTGAGGTCAGTCGTGGCGCAGGGGCACAAGGGTGCGTCTGTAAATGGTTGTGAGTCCGATTCCCACTCGAGGAATGTAAAATGTTAAATATTCCATATATTTAACATTTTACATTTCTTCGCGCTGGTATCGACTTAAAGCGCGGTGTTGAGTTCCGCCACATAACACGCAATGCCTCCAGAATTCGTTGAAACGTGGGGAACGGAGGGTCCTAACACTAGGTTCCCAAATTCTCTCTGTCTGCGATTTGCGGGATACAGCATGAATTTAAAAAAAATAATAATTTTTAAATCTTAATAAAACAATCTTTCGTTTTTTCCTAGAGATTTACTAATATTGTTCACTTTTACTCTCTTCACCAGGCAGCCCTTTAACATGTGTCGATACATCGCTATATGGTGCTCTGCTCCTCGTCGACCCGGAAGACGAATACTTTCCTGAAGAAATGGCGGCCCTCAAAAAAGCAGTGGACTCCGGCTTATCTCTCATAGTTTTTGCCGATTGGTACAACGCTTCTTTACTGCGACATGTTAAATTTTACGATGAAAATACAAGACAATGGTAAGCGCAGATTTTTTGATATCTCACAAAACTCTACTTAAATTGACATAGGCTGCTACGGTAGTATTTTGAAGCAATGATTATTTTTTCATTAACATTTTATGCTATTGTGTTACTTAGAAAAATATGTGTTAAGATATAAAGGTTCGCTCATTATTATATTACACACATATAGGATATCCGTTCAAAATAAAATAAAATGTTAAAATATCTGTAAACTCGGAAAAAAATGTGGCTAATATGAATATAACGGCCTAAATGGCCATCTTACGTTATTATTTAAATATTCAGTATAATATATTATTTTTTTCTTATTTCGAAATAAGTAGTAGTATCTTTATATATCTTTTATAGTAGTATCTTTATATGTAATAATGTAATAAATATTACATTATTACATATAAAGATACTATGAAGATATTGTTATAATTTAGGTGGATACCTGAAACAGGCGGAGCGAACGTGCCGGCTTTAAATGATCTACTAAGTATGTACCAAGTGAGTATACATTTAATATTTAGCCCTACATGGCACCTTACCTTCCAGACAAGCCGTATGAAATTAATTAAAAATATATCTATTTCTTGCCGTCCTAAACTGATCAAACAATTTTAATACCTTAATTTAATTTTCTAATCTGATACTAAAATTGGAGTCGTAGTGGCGCAGTAGGACAGCGTAAACTTAATGCTCGTGGGTTCGCCTCGCCCTCGGGGGAATGAAATATTTTCATTTCCTGGCTTTACTAAGAAGACGAAGCGCGACGCTGACTTATAAACTGATTTTCTACATGCAGGTAGCCCTCGGGGATCGCGTTTTCGAGGGCTCCTTTAAACTGGCCGGTCATCCCATGTACTACGCGAGCGGCACTCACATACACAGCTTCCCGGAGCACGGCGTGCTGGTCACCGCGCAGCTGTCGGATCAGGGACAACAAGTAATTAAAACTATTGTCATAAGAACAATATTTCCTTGCCATTTTTTTGTTTTTGACTTTGTGTATTTACTTGTGCCCAACAAAAAATATATAAATTGACAATTATTTTTCATTCGGAATACAGCGTGAAGCTGTTAAATGTTTTTTTCTCTTTTAATAAAAAATACTGCTATTATCAACAATAGTCAACGTTAGGGCAATGTCTACTAGCGTTTATAATGAAATGTTGAAAATAAACATAAAATTTTTTAAACCGCACAACATGTAGTTTAATTTATAATAGAGCTATCTCAAGCGGGAAATTACTCTCAGAAACATTGCAGAAGGAAGGAAATTGATCCTCGTCATGATACTGTTGTCGGTTATATTAACAAAATTATTATTTTTAATATACACATTTATCTTTGTTTGGTTACATAAAACTTTCACTGTTGCATTCAGCAGTAAGTCGATAAAATAAAGTTATTTCCTAGCCTGGAGATAAGGAATACTTTACATTATAGACTCCAAAATTAACGAAAAGTGGAGAACGCAAATACGCCAAGCTTTTTCTGGACGTTTGGCTATTTATGTATGTGTAAAAAAAAAATTACTAGAAAACTGTAATTAAGATATTAATATTAAAAATAAAGGCATAAAACAAATGTTACCTTCTCTATACTCTCTCGTGAATGGAGAAGCTAACATTATTAAAATGATTTTTCAATAAAATGCTATTAATGTTTTAGATAATGTCAGGTGACAAGCCGAACGGAGGTGGGGGTGCGTCGAGCAGTAAAACGGTCGACGTGCCCATATTAGGCCTACTACAGACGGACGGTGAAACTAGAGATTATACAAATGACACCAACGATAAGTTGCCTAAGGTAATGTTATTTATGTTTTCCTTTCAAATATTTACTATGGTTCATAATACGTATTATATTTTGTTTTAGAGGAAAAGTGCGAGGAATTCCGCTTTTTAACACGCAATTTCTCGAGAATTTAGCAGAAAGTGTGTAACGGAAGTGTCTTAACACTAGGTTCCTAGTTTCTGCTCTGTTACTTACCCTTCTATGCAGGATACAGCGTCAAACTAAAAGTATAATTTGTTATTTTTATAGGTGGATAGGGAACAAATGTGATGATAAAGAACAAATGTGACGTTCCAAACAATCAAATATATATATATATATACTAGCGGATGCGCGCAGCTTCGCTTGCGTATTTAGGGGTGAATTCTAATAACCCATGAAACATGTCTTCGATTAAATATTTTTAAGAGTCTAAATTTCAAATTTTATAAAAATCGGTTGTGATTTAAAGATTTTTCCATACAAACTTTCAACCCCTTATTTGTACCCTTAGGGGGTGAATTCTAGAAAACCATGAAACACATGTTCAATTAAATATTTTTAAGAGTCTAAATATTAAATTTTATAAAAATCGGTGGCGATTTAAGAATTTTTCCATACAAACTTTCAACCCTTTATTTGCACCCTTAGAGGGAGAATTCTAGAAAACGATGAAACACGTGTTCAATTAAATACTTTTAAAAATCTAAATTTCAAATTTTATAAAAATCGGTGCCGATTTAAATTTTTTTCCATACAAACTTTGAACCCCTATTTTACCCCTTTAGGGTTAAAATTTTTCAAAATCCCTTCTTAGTGGATGTCCAGATTATGAAAGTAAACATCTGTCCAAATTTCATGTTTCTACCATCAGCGGTTACGCCTGTGCGTGCGTCTTACCTCAGTCAGTGAGGATAAGTCCTTTTATATATATAGATTATAAATCCGCCAGAGATATCTTAAATTTCAACTTTCAAATTTTCGTCTTAAGATGCTTGTTACTGTATAAGAATAACTTTGTATATATAAATTTTTACAGGCGGGTCGGCTAGTAGTGTACGGGGACTCGTCGTGCCTTGAAGGCGGTGCCGCGAGACCATGCCACTGGCTCCTATTAGCTGCCCTTCAATATGCCCTTGTAGGACATATGCCCTCATCTCTGAAAGAGGCGGCCGCTACTGCGCACCATCGTGACGTTCATATTATACCATCTGGTGTGTATGGAAATTATGAAAATATTTTTATTGAAGAAAACTTAAACACACTCTACTATCCGCATGAGTGGCGAAATTCATCACTTTGCTTTGTTTTGTTCTTAGATCGAGGAAATGTAAAACAATTCATAATCTCGTGTATAAATTGAACCCACAAATGTTGCGTCTGCAGTCAGATTTCGTGACTTTGCAACACAACGGCTTCAAATGTAAGAAGAATAATCGAATAAATACAAATATTTTTTTTATTTAACTTCGTATTTACACCTAAGACTTAATTTCGTAAAAAATGGGAATTGCGTGCTTAAAGGAGTGTACTCTACTATATACGGTATACATCGTTAACGTAAATTAACCTTATAATTATTATATTCCTTCCAGATCTACCAAAACGAGCTGAAGGTGGTCGTCTCCACGCGTACTCCCGAGTCCTGTCGCCAGACGGGAGTGGACCCCGCCCCATACCGGAGTGCGTGAAGACGCCGACACTGGAGCCCCGCCCCGTCCACGCCCCGCCCTCAGCACGCACGCTCGCACCGAGACATCAACCCACAGATCCAAAGAGTATAGGTATATGTCGCTATTAATATTAAAAACAATGCTTCACGCATATAGAAAAGAGGGATATAGTGTTAAATTCTGGAGGAAATTGCCGCAATTTAAAGGATTATTATATAATAATATTTTTCTCACAAAAATGTTATATACAGGTGCACCAGACTTAGAAGGCACGGAAGCAGCGCCAAGAGCATGGCGTGGAGCAGGTGCAGCGCCATCACGCTCCCATCCTAACATCGAACCTGTTACCTCAACGTTCTACAACCGACTGCTAACATTCACTGCAATAATCGCTATTATATATTGCTTAACAGCATTTTGGAGGAGATGCGGAAGAAAAATTAGAAGAAGAAGACTGATCTCTTTAGCCACCTAGTAAACGTAGCCGTAGTCCACGTAGGTGACGTGGATGAAATGTGAATGAATGTATTCGCTAACACAATATAGCACAATATACATGATGTTTAAAAATAACTCACTAGTATTAACTACGTAAGGAAACCAATGGGAAAGTACATCAAGGAGTACATATTATAATATCATGTAATATAATTTATCTAAAAGGTTCAGCTTGGGATCCATTTATTGTCTCACATTGACTTTCACTTCTCGCCACATCTTGACCAGCCGCAGCTATCTCCACGTTTCAATTTTTACGTACATATACCAATCAACACGACTGTTCTGTCCTGTAAATGATTTATACCTACATTTTTTTAAGAAACAATTGAGAGAAGTTAAGTCTGGACTCCGTGGCGCCCAATGTTATGTCAGTCAATAGGGATTCTAGTACTTGGATATTAAAACTAAGGAGTTACCTTACAAACATCCGGCATGATACGATAATATCAAAACTTAGGTTAGTGTAGTGTATGTATGTGTGTATATCCTAATAATGTATCCTTAGTATTTTATTCATTTATTTGCGGGTTGTAATCTTTCCCATACCTGTTTAAACCCACACCTTTCCTTTTTATTTATTATTTTTATTATTAATTATGTTTTTAATTACTTAGTGTTATATTATATACACATACATACACTATAGACCAATAGAGAAGACCATGCAATACTTTTTTTTTATATATCTGATCGTCCTGTATAATATGTTCATTTTGGACGATAAATTAATAAATGGAAATATTGTTTGTTATGGATATATGTATTAGGGTGTATCATTTTCTAAAGTTGTGATTTTTACATGACTTTTCTTTTAATAAAATTGGTAAAATTTCAATAAAATTGAACAATATTTAGAGGTTGCACACTTTTGTCATTTTTATCTCCAAGATACTATACGTAGTCTAACGTTTAACATGAAGTCATATACGATAATGTTTACCAAAGAAATTCATATTCAAGAATTTCTGGAGGAAGATTGTCTGCAAAATGTTTGTTTTGTTTTGCCCAAGATTGAAACACCCTAATACATATTTATATTAGTTGCGATTGTATGTTATGTTAGTAACAATTACTAGCATAAGGCCAAGAAGGTATTTATTAAATGTAATGTAAGTAGTTAATGTTTTATAAATAATAAATAAGTATATGAATATTATCAATATTTTGTTTTATTTTCGGTGTTCAGCATCTCAAGATGACGACGTCAGAGTAGACAGCAATTTATAAATATGGGCCTAGGCTTGTTTAAATTTCTAAATTTTATATATACTCATACTTAATTAGTAGTACTTATGTTTATATCCGAGTACATATGATTAATTTTACTTAATTATTGAAATGCCACAACTTTAAAGTATCCTTTAGGAATCTTAAGAAAACGTAAAAAAGATTTCTATATTTACTTTGAAAACAGATATGATCGTTTATATAGCAAAAAACGCGTATTTCGACACTAAAGGGAATCAAAATGAATAGGTACTTCCGGTTATCCTAGAATTATGAAGTTTGGCAGCTAGCATCTACAGGTAGTACTAGTTCAGGAAAAAATCTGAAAACTATACATTTGTGGTTAAATACTGAAGAAATAAAGGGGATGTAACAATAACTGTAAAGAGGATCAACATTAATAGGGTACTTCCGGTTAACTTAGAACTATGAAATTTGTCAGCTAGGTTCTAGTACTACAAGGCAGTATTCAGGTTTCAGGAAAAAATCTGAAAACATTATCAAAGCAAATCATTTATGGTAAAATCCTAAGAAATAATTAAAAAGGGGCAAAATTGGCACCTGCGGGCTAATCACCGCCAGATCCCAGCCCGGTCGACGACTGTAAGCCGAGGTTCGATTCCCGGGGACGCCATTGCCGCCATCGACACCCTATCAAGTATGGCGCATAGTAAAAGCCCAATAGAACCAATTGCGTTAACCATGTTCGAAATAAAAAGACCGCCAGTTCCCAGCGAGTGTGAGAGGCGCAGAACACATTTACTTGGGCGCATGCACGCTCCACGTGTGCGTCACTCACTACCACAGAACACATTTACTCACTACGTAATCGCGAATTCTGCACGAAGCGGCGAACGTCAGGTTTCTATTAACTTATTTTATTCAGTAACCGCGGGGACATCGTCTCGAGAGGACGTCTTTAGCTCACTGCGCGATATTTTGCGCTAATTTCTGCTAACATGTCGCGCGTTTACCGGCCATCTGACTATGTCGTCGAAAAATCGCGTTTGCCATCGCTTGAAATATATAAAGAAATGTATAAAAAATCGATTGAAAACCCAGAAGAATTCTGGGCAGAAATAGCCTACGAGCTTCACTGGCAGACTCCTTACCAACGAGGAAATATGGTTTCGTACAATTTCGATATAACCAAAGGGGACATATTTGTGAGATGGATGGAGGGTGCAGTCACCAACGTTTGCTTCAATGTTCTAGATCGCCACATCAGGAATGGCTTCGGGGAGAAGGTCGCGTTTTATTGGTAAGCTTTTTGCAGTTCCCGCTGGAGGATCGATAGGCTGAGCGAATGCACCGCACTGAGACGGCGCGCGAATATATTGATTTTTCTGTTTGTTTTAATTTGTCTATTGCTTAACTGGCGACTTACGTAATGAATTTTGTTGTATCATTAAGTTACAATTAGTATTTTATTTGCCTAGGAAAAATATTTGTTTTACTATAATTTTTACTTTTATTTTTTTATAGTTATTCAACTTTTGATGCCATCTTAATATTGATTGTATATTTTTTACTTAAATGAAATTGTATTAAATACCTTATATCTTTTCATTATAATCGGGTTGTATTTTCTTTAAGGATTCTCAAATATCTGCTAAACGATATTAGCTAAACAAACGAGGATGAAATTGATAGATACTGAGATCCCTATCCATGAACCATTATTGATCCGTCCATATCTAAAAGAATTTAAAGTTATTAGAATTTAAAAAGTATGAATTTCTACTAATACAATACAATATGTACTGAAACGGAGAGAAGACTCGCGGTAAATGACATGTGACGTCATCCAAATGCCGTGCATAATGTTAGACTAGCTCATATTTTTCAATGTTTTAAGTTTTACTATACAAATAATATGTACTCGTATATTTTAAAGCGTTTTTTTCTACGCTACAAAGATGTAAAATTAATTTTAAAATATTTAAAATATCTAATATTTAGAACTACTATTGGTAAGGTTCGATTTAAAACTGCAAAAATATAGAATAGGAATAGGTGATGAAATTGCTTTATTCTATTGATTTTTTTACTAACATATAGATTTTAAACCTAAAAGTATTAAATGTAATGAGATTTGAATCCACACCAACCGTACGCAGTTATAAATGTATGTAGATCATCCAGACCGGGCCCTTGTGAGTAATTTCTTATATGTTTTTATACACTATACTATTTACATTGTTTATTGTAGTTATTTAAGGATAAATCAACGGATACGACTTCAAGTAAATACTACACCGACACAGCTATTACGTTTACCTACGTATTGCTGAGATAAAGTCCCACGACTATTGTATTTTCCGGATTTTATGTGCGTTTCGTGGCAACGATTTTATTTTAATGTAATCAAAAAACGGAGAAAGGAGTGTTTTAACACTAGGTGCCCTACCTTACCCTGCTGTGTGCGGGATACAGTGTGAAGCCGACAATCAACCATAAACGCTATAAAAGAACACTAGAAAAAAATAAAATTGAAAATAGTTACACAACCTGAGAGATTTTGACCTCATTTTAAGAATGTCAAACTGCAATGCAGCTGTAAGCTCCTTCTCCTAGCTATGATTATATAAGTAGACTACCCCTTAATAAAATAATAAACTGGGGTAACATTACGTTATTTTAAACAATTATAGCAATCATTTTATAGAAGTTATATATAATTTAAAACAATAAAGACAATACAGACACAGTTGCTTGTACTTTAGAAAACATTCATATTTATGTAAGTGACTTAATACAGTCAATAATATATTTATAAGATAGATATTTTAAGCGTTCGTTAATTAGTCAACAATTTCGAACAAAGCTGAAAACTTCGTTAACGTTTGTTTCTTAAATGAAAATTTAAATATGAACAATGTAAATAGTGCGTGCAAACACCGATTTTTTATATATTTATTATTTTCCTTATTGATTCATTAACAATTTACAAATTAAGACAATATATTAAAGGAAAATAAAAAATCCGCCATGTTTTAAAATATATATATTATTACTTAAGTAAGTATATTGGCACAGCAGTGTTTCACAAAGAGATTCTTGTCGTTAGTACCGAAGCATTCATATAGGTACAAGTCAAGGCATTGATATGTATATACAAACGGCTCATTTTGATAAGATGAAATATATGATGGTCTATCATAAACTAAATACTCGTACAGTTTCACGTTGCCTAATATTGTAATTAAGTTAAATATACTGTTTAAACAATTAATATATTTGTTAAATTATATTTCCTAATCTGTTCTCTTTCATCTTAATGAAAACTACGAAACCAAAAACGAAAGGATATTAAGTTAAGCCGCCTAATATTCGATTTTCAGAACTCCGATCGAAGAATCGGCCTCAATTTTATGCTGATTAAAGGTCAACTTGGGGTCGCTTCAGTGTTAATATTGCATGTAGGTAGTTACAATAAGTCCAAAGACAGAATAACAATTTATAAATCTTTGTTCAACTCTTTCTAAAAGATTCCTCAGTTATATAATTTTGGTTATTATTCTGCCCACTAGGATTTTCAAATTCTATAAGCGACGTACAAAAGTATATTACGAAACGGCTTACTTGGAAAACATGCATATAATATTTAAATGAACGAGTACCGCCTAATATATATTAACGTGAATTATTTTTACTATTAAATTATGCCCTAAATGAAGGATTACAGTCTAAAAAACGGCAAAAAAAGCGAGCACGGAGTACTATGTGTTTTTAATCGCGCTATACGAAACTAAGCCTTAACACAATGATATAAGGTTGGATTTTATTGAAATGATCTTATGTCATAAGTCTGTGTGTAATATACTGAATAGATGTTTATATTGACTGGTGCTATATTTTTAAGCCATATTTGTATGCAATCCTTTATCTAGTGTACAATTGTTCGAAGATTCAATCAGCTCATTTTTTCATGTAATGCCATTAATGCCAATTTCATGTAATAATTGCCATTTTAAAAACAAAATATCAACGTTTTACAATGGCTCCAATACAAACTGAAACAGCCAAACAATATTAATGAATAGTTTAATATGTAAAATATAGACTATCAATGTCATAGCACTACTAAAATATTGAAAATAAAAGGTAATTTGTATATTGTATATTAGAATTACTGTATATTAGAATTTATATTAAAAAAAAGTTAAATTTTCACGAAATTGGCTCTATTTATATAGATCACTTACAATCCACCAGCTATAATTAAATCTATCCGCGTGATGTGCGTTGTGGCCTGTAGGTATAACAAATATGATAAAACTAAATTTTTCTAGGGAAGGAAACCACCCGGAAGATTATAGTCGTATTACATATAGAAAACTATTGGACTTCGTGTGCGCATTCGCAAATGGTTTAAGAGAAAAGGGCGTTAGAAAAGGCGACACAGTGTCCATTTATATGCCGATGATCTTAGAGACAGTTGTGTGTATGTTAGCGTGTGCCAGAATAGGCGCCATTCATTCCGTTGTGGTGAGTTTCTTCATCTGTTCATCTTTTTTTTCCAGCTTCACGCTGTATCCTTAGTGTACCCCAGAGCGAAGAATTGAAAACTCGAGTGGTAATCGAACCCTCAACTCTGTCGCCTTACAGCTTACGCTTACACGCTTACGCTCCTGCGCCATGACTGGCCTCTTATTTTATTTCATTGTAACATGTGTTTTTAATAGCTATTTCCATTTTGTAACAGTTTGCGGGTTTCTCACCGGATTCATTAGCAGAGCGTATGTCAGGCTGCAAAGCAAAGGTTTTGGTGACGGCGGACGGTGTCTGGCGAGGAACGAAGCTCTTACTCTTGAAGAAGACATGCGACGAAGCTATAGAAAAGGCGAAAACAATTCACAACCATGCAGTGGAGTGCTGTATAGTGGTTGGCCACCTTGACAGGGTCTCCCCGTGTGGGAAACTGCCGGATTCAGATAAATTGGTAAAATTATTTTAAACAGTTATTAGTATAAAATGAAACGTTACTCAATACGACTAATAGCAGAGAGCAGAGAGGATAATATAAAAATAACTAACATTCCCATATTAGAATATTGTATTTAATAATATGCTATTTATATGAAATTAATAAGAAAAATCTAAGTGTTACAAGGCAAGCTAATCATTAAATTCATAATTAGGTATTACAACGCGTCTAGGGTTAAGTTTACTTACAATAATATTAGTTTAGTATGTATATAAAAATTTAATTGTTAGTATTTAATGGACATTAGACAATTATTTTGTTTTTATTGAAATTATAATTTTTTTAGCATCACAATGTATTCCACACATAGCAGAGTAGGCAGGAACGTAGTGTTAAGACACCATCAACGACACTCCTCCGTCTGGAGGTTATAAATGTTTCATTCCCTCTAGTGAGAATAAAACCCACTACCAGTTGCGCTTCCAGTCACACACTTCTGCCGCTGCGCCAGGAAGGACCACAAATTAATGCACAATATATTTTGTCTACAGTATAATTGGAACGATAATGTTGACATCTGGTGGCATACTCTAATTGCTGACCAGTCCCACATCTGCCCGTTAGAATGGATGGACGCAGAGGACCCGCTGTTCATGCTTTATACGAGGTACGTAAGTTCCATTACAATTAAGATAATTTATATTCAATTATTTTCGATATTGTACTTTAATAATATTTTGTTAATGTTTCTGGTATTTTCTATAATTAGATTTTTTTTAAAGGTGCCATTATGCAATATATTAATGAATATGCTGTAATTAGTAAATTATATATTATCTTTATTCATTAAATAAATAAAATAATTAATTTAATTAAGGAAATATTTTAATTAGGTATCGAGTAGTTATCATTATGGGTGAGCACACGCTTTGCATTAGCATATCACGTAACCTCTGCTACTGTGGCTTTCATGTATTTTACCAATACGAAAAGTTCAAAAAAGACACTCCGTTCCCCACTTTGCGTGTTGGATGGCAGAACTCAACGCCGCGCTTTGCCTCTATACCAGAGCGAAAAAATATATAGAAAATATCATCATCATCATCTGATGATGATCGGCCTGTCCTGCACTGCTGGACATGGGCCTCTCCAATGGCACGCCACTGAGCACGATCTTCAGCTCTTCGCATCCAGCCGCTGCCCGCTACTTTACGAATATCGTCACCCCATCTAGCTGGAGAATATATTATATATTAATTTATGTAGCGGTTCTACGGGGAAGCCGAAAGGTGTGCTTCACACGACTGGCGGCTACATGCTGTATGCCACGGCCACCTTCCGTTACGTGTTCGACTACCGCAATGCTGACGCTTACTGGTGTACGGCTGACGTCGGCTGGATCACCGGGCACACCTACGTGGTGTACGGTCCGCTGCTTAACGCTGCAACTAGCATTATGGTATTATTTATACTTTGTTTTAAAGTACCAACAGCTAACCTTAACTATTACTATTGATAGTCCACGTCAATTTTGATTCTATTTACTTTCGTAAAATGTACCTTATGTTTTCCACATGAAACCACATCGAGCTGCTTAACATTTTTCATCAACGTAATTGACAGAATTTATTTTGTAAAAGAATTTTTAACAATAACATATCTATTTGGATTTCAGCATAATATTATCGATGTGACACTATAAAATAAAAGCAAAAAGAATATATTTTCGTTAAATTCGAACAAGCCTATTTAAAAAGTAAATTAATAACATTAGTAACTGTTTATCAAAATTTGTCAACATTTAGTTAAATATACGAAATAGAAATTGTGCAGGCAATACTCACAAATATGTATTTATTTTATCATATCCTAAAAGCAGATTACTATAACTGTTATCTTTCAAGTTCAACTGATTATATAAGCCACACAGCATCCCAACAATACTTTAGCTATATATATTTCTCATTTCATTAAATTTATTGACAATATCTTTTTGTTTAAAATTTTTCTACAGGTGTCATAATTAAACTTAATATATTAACAAAATATATAATAATATTGTAAAAAGGCAAAGGTAGATTCTTATAGATATATAAGTTTCTATGAAATATAATATGGAAATAAGTAATCGTGTAACACAAATGTGTTGCTTTATTGAAAAAATACAATATATATTTAATTTTCATTGTGAGTTGTTAATGGATGTACGGAATAATTTAATTATCGTTAATGTCAAAAAAATAGATTTTTATTTTTAATAAGTTTCTTAATAATTATTAAAAAATATTTGTAAAAAGTAACCAAAATTAATAAAAAACATTATGTTTTTTGCCTAATAAAAAAAATAGTTAACGATGCCTTGAATTCCGTGTTTTGCTCGCTCTTGCGTGCTGTCTTTATAAAATCTCGTTATAATATTTCGACTTTAAATTTACGTAGGCTAAGGTTATAGTACAGTACGCTTAAATAAATACTAACTATATGCGACGCGACTCTTAAGTAGATGTCAGCATTTGTTTTGTGTTAAGGCATCTTAAACGAAATAGAAATATGTAGTCACCTGTACCTGTATTATGTATAATTACTAAAAATACTTAGTTGTGTCGTTGGTCACAAGGATCTTGAAATACTAGTACAATTCACAAAGCCTGGACTACTAGGATATATATTATATTTTAAAATTCTTCCCCGTATGGTAAACTATTATTTGTAATGGTATATATTATGGTTTTCAGTTTGAGGGAACTCCATTCTTCCCAGAAAACGATCGCTACTGGGCGATAATTGACAAGTATAAGGTGTCTCAATTCTATACAGCTCCTACAGCTCTACGTTCTTTGATGAAATTTGGCGATTCCATGGTGACTGCGTAAGTATTCTACTTAAATGATTAATAAATAATAAATATATGTGTTGATAATGTCTAATTATTGTATCAGTAAAGTTAAATATAATGTTACTTCAGATTAAAAAAATATTAAAAAAAATCCCGACTGCTTAAATCAAAAAAGAAAAAAACAGCACATTAGTTAAAAGAACTACGGGAACTGAAAGGAACCGCACAATATTTTTTGAATACCTATTCCACGATAACCGGACTTGACGTACTTGGTTGATTTTGAGTGGTGAATTTTGATTACTCTCATATATTAAGTGACATACGCAAGGTTAAGACCAATCGATTCATAAAAATTGGCCAAGGCGTTTGCTCTGAACAACGCCTCACAGGCTCAGACATAATTGTACATACACTCATAAATAAACAAACATTTAGAAAATTTCCAAATTAAATTTAGAGTGTATTTGTGTCGGTCTCGGAAAGAAAAGGACAAAACAGGAAAAGAAGGTTTACGTGTTTCCTGTACGGAAATGCGTATAGACAAGAAAAATAATATAGATCTATTTCCTCTAGATCTAATTCCTTACCTATCCTGAAAACTAACTTATAGGAATACCATCAACTACTTATACCTAGCCTGCAATTTGCAAGTATAAAGCTCTGATAGTAATCAGAAAGTTCCAATATTAATTTGACCTTCGCCAATATAATAAGTCAATGTCTTACGACAGCATATTTTAGAATCGATACACATGCTCCTATTATTCTCGTGATTGATCTAATATATGTCTGTACATATATATATCGAAGTCAATATTCATTCTAGATAACTAGCGACTCACCCGTGGCTTCGCCCGCTCGTACTTCTTGCTATATTATAGTCCAAATTAACTGTAATTAACTGTGTGTGTAGTGTTATTCTGTTATGTAACCTATATAGTGTTAAGTTTCATTTCATCTAAATCCATTCAATTGTTTTTGCGTCAGAGTGGAACAAATATACATCCCGACACACCTTATTAATAGTAGATATATTAATTATTTCTAAACTATACTTAAACTTTAATTTTAGACGAGTTTGTTGAATTGAAAGATATATCTATATCTATATAGATAGATAGCTGTTATTGTATTTTATTATTATACATGATTATATATTTCCATTTATTCAAGTACATTTTCAACAACATGTAATCCTAGTAACAATTCATTGTAATACCAAATTACTGATTAAAAGTCCTTCATTATTGCCAAGTAGATAGACACAGCTCCAAGCGGTTGTGATGGAACGATACGTTTCCGAAGAAACTCATTACTCATAAAAGCTCCTCATTAGAATTAATTAATCACCTTGTTACTGATTGCTTACACTTTCTTAAAACTTAAATTAAATTTGCAAATTTTGTTGGAGAATAATTAATTTTACTTTAGAGCGTATAATTAATTTTTTTACGGTTATGTTTAATTTCTATAAAATAGTATTTCCGGATGGGTGCGTTAACGTAATACTTGGTGGATTTTAATTTGTTAAAAGTTAGAACAGCATTCCAAAAAAATATCAGCTTCAGTTCACCCTAAATTGACGTCAGGTATTACATTTTACGTTAATTGTATAGGTGTAGCAGCATTTAGTAGGCTTTTAACTCTTGTTAAGTCAAAATATTTTTTTAATATCACAACAAAATAGTTCATGAAAAGGTTAGTTTGGACTTAGTTTAAATTCACTACTGTTGTTCTAATAATCTATCTATATATATAAAAGGACTTGTCCTCACTGACTGAGGTAAGACGCACGCACAGCCGTAACCGCTGTGCGTAGAAATGTGAACTTTGGACAGATGTTTACTTTCGTAATCTGGACCTCCACTAAGAAGGGATTTTAAAAAATTTTAACCCTAAAGGGGTGTAAAAGGGGTTGAAAGTTTATATGGAAAAAAAATAAATCGGCACCGATTATTATAAAATTTGAAATTTAGACTCTTAAAAATATTTAATTGAACATGTGTTTCATGGTTTTCTAGAATTCACCCCCTAAGAGTGCAAATAAGGGGTTGAACGTTTGTATGGAAAAATCTATAAATCGCCACCGATATTTATAAAATTTGAAATGTAGACTCTTAAATATATTTCATTGAACACATGTTTAATGGTTTATTAGAATTCACCCCTAAGTAAGCAAGCGAAGCAGCGCGCGTCCGCTAGTGTAATATATAGAAGTGTTTTATCCGGTATTTCTCACCTAATTTATGAAAATTACGTTTTTTCGTTTATCAGAGCTTGTGGAGACTGGTGATCGAAGTGAAAGTCAAAGTCAACTGATCACAACTTATTAATAATACTTTTACTTTCTTTAGGTTCTCGTTCTATATACGTACTTAACCTGGCTTTACATTTTAGAAGTAACGTTATATTACGTACTCCATTTTACACGAATTAATCGAGTACACACTTGAGGAACATATGATGTATGTACCGTAGATAAGATATATCCAACAATGCAGTTAAATTCATACTCATTATCGAGAAATTACTTAAAAATTACCTTCTATATGATCTTTTTACCTAACGTATCAACTGCAGAATATACCTATCCATCTAAGCTATTTATAATAAACAACTACTATTAAAGAGCTTATATTAGCACGTCACATTTTAAATTACATAGAATGACTAGATATATTAGCTTGGTAATTTTCTACATCATCAAAAGGGCACTTTGGATTATATTTTTCTCATTATTTGTAAAAACTAATGTAATTAATCATTATATAATTCAATATATTTTAATTAATTAAGAACCCAATTTGTTACAAAGTAGTGTCTCTTTCGATGTTTTGTACTCGTAGTTCACGTGAATGGTCGGACTTGACCTTGCTTCACTAAAGTCCGGCTACCTTGATACCGTTACCTTTGTAACTATAAGATGTTACGCAATTTGAACTTCCTAGAGTTAAATATATAAATATATCAATCACAAAATACCTGTTCTCTAATAAAGGAATACCTACGATAGCGAAGTCTTCTAATTTTGTTCTTTAAATTTCAGGCATAATCTAACATCGCTAAGAGTTTTGGGCAGTGTGGGTGAACCTATAAACCCCGAAGCTTGGCTTTGGTATTATCATATTGTGGGTGGTGGGCGATGCTCCATCGTTGACACTTTTTGGCAAACCGAAACTGGGGGTCACGTCTTGACCAGCCTCCCCGGAGCAACTCCTATGAAACCAGGCGCTGCCGTAAGATATATTCAAATACACAAATATATTTTTTCATAAAATTAATATTCATAACCTTTTTTATCTTCTAACTATAAATAATAACATAAATTTTAATTCTTTAATTATCCCAATTAATCTTTCAATATGATTTATACAAAATATATTTTTTTCTTTGACGTATAAAGTATGAATTAACCAAAGTTAAACGTTTATCTTCCTTAAGGGGTTTCCATTCTTTGGAGTAGAGCCGACTCTTCTTGATGAGTCTGGCAAAGTGATCGAGGGCGAAGGTGAAGGATACTTGGTGTTCTCCAAACCCTGGCCCGGCATCATGAGGACGCTGTTCGGTGACCACAAGCGCTATGAGGAAGTTTACTTCTCTAAATTTAACGGATATTATTGCACTGGCGATGGTATTATTTTGAAATATTACAAATTATATTATATTATTATATTAAGACATTTTAATATTTATATATATTTAATATTCACACAGGTGCTAGGCGTGACGAAGATGGATTTTTGTGGGTGACCGGTCGCATCGACGACATGTTGAACGTCTCTGGTCACTTGATGTCCACTTCCGAAGTGGAGGGTGTCCTTACTGAGGAGCAGCGTGTCTCCGAAGCTGCTGTGGTCTCTCGGCCACATTCAGTAAAAGGCGAGTCGCTCTATTGCTTCGTGGTGCTAACCGACGGAGCCCGTTTCGACGCAGAATTGGTCGACACATTGAAGAAACTTGTAAGGAAAAGAATCGGCGCCTTTGCGGCACCTGACGTGATTCAGTACGCGCCGGGACTACCTAAGACCAGGTCCGGTAAAATCATGAGGAGGATACTAAGGAAGATCGCTATTGGAGACGACAATGTCGGTGACACCTCCACCCTGGCCGATCCGTCCATTGTTGAAGAACTGTTCAGAAACAGGCTCTAAGCCAATCCGTAACAGGCTTTCGACTATTTTACGTTCCTAATTCACATATTGCTAAAATTATTTATTTTGTATCCAGATCTACAATAGAGGTTCGTTTTATTTTGCACAATTTTTAATAAAAATTAATAACATGGCCTCTCGTTAGCTTATCGAAAAAGAAATATTTATTAATGATGACAATTCATTATTATCCCATGGTATATTATAGGTGTAACTTTATTAATTTAAGTATCGCTTTTTACAAATAGATACATATTATATTCATATGTCACAAACGTATTTAAAATATGTTTTTGAAACTTGTGTAATGTAAGGTACGTTAGTCGTCATATATGTGTGTCATTCCATAGCCGGTCGCTATAAGACAAGAGCGCGCATTTACAATGTTCAATTGAAGTTATTATATGTAAAACTTCTCAAGTTAATACTGTTAACATTTTAACAAGAAGTAAACAGCTTAAAAAATACCTGTTACCGCGTATACGTTTAAGCGTTAGTACAATGTTTTTGTGTGTGATGCATTAATAAAATTAAAGAAAAAAAAACGTCTTATTGACTTTAATATAAATTAAAAACTAGGTTTAGGTCTTCATGCAAGTTAGCAGACGGACTGAGGTGAATGATATCACACTATATGCCACTATAATGTAGTGAAGTAACTCTGTAATTGTTGTGTAGGTATATTGAAATGCACCTCTTTGTGAAGCACAAATGTCTTATCTCTCAAAGTATATTCATGGAGTAATTAATGTTTATATCTATTATTCGCCATTTTGTTTTTCTTTGCTAATCGTGATATTATTTAGAATTAAGGAGTATTTAATTTTAGTATTAAAACATCACATTTCAGACAGCCGGTGGCTCAACTATGTGTTTTTTTTTCTGTAAAAATAACTCACAGCTTTCGCTATAAATTTTAAATTAGCATGTTTTATTTTGCACTGATGCCCGATATTTATATTATTTTATTATTATTAAATATATTGATGTATGCCCGCCAGGCTTGAAATTCTGAAATAAACTAATTGAAATATGAATTTGTAATGATTTGCCACGCATACGTTCAGCTTTATAAATTCAATAAATTATAAATTCAAAAAAATAAGATATGAAATATAATAATTTAAGCTTATTTTCAATAATATTTAATAAAATTTGTATGAAAAAGTTAAATCGAAAAGTTGGCTAGTTGGTTGTTATTTACAAAATATTACAAACATAATGAATCAAAGAAATTCTAAGTGGCACTAATATACAGAAATCGATATGCGAATGGTAGATTAAACCTTACTTATAATAATTTATAGTAGCAATTGTTTAAGAATTACTTGGTATTAAATATTTGACACTGGAGCTGCAGGCCGGACGCCGGGACTGCTCGTGGAGATGAATAAATGTAATCTAATTGCATTAAACATAAGAGTGGAATTGTGATTGTATGTCAAAGCAAACATATCATTAAAGTGATATATTATTCAAATAGGTGGTCAATTTTTTTTCCCTTCTGGATGTATGTGGGAATTATACCAACTTACAATGAAATACGAAATAATGTTATACGAGGCCAGTGCGTCTGGGCTCAAGCGTGTGTCTGTAAACTCGACAGATCAGTTCGATCTCTGCCCGAAGAAATTAAATATATAATCATTTCATTTCTTCGTTCTGGTGTATCTGGTGTATATTTACAATGAACAATCCTATAAAAATGAGAGATTCCAAATTTAAAAGTTACAATTTGTTTATTTTTAATTGTACGTAACAGTATCTATGGCCAGAGCCTAAGTAGATGAGTTGAACGCAAGTAAATGAGGTTTTTTTACATCAATATCAATATAAAATTACATCAATATGACTTAATTCTTCATATGGGGATAAAAAATATCTAAATAGTCATAAAATGCTAGCGGAAAATTTAGAACAGCGTGACTTCAAAGGATTTACTTATAAGCTCGTGGTTTACTTCATTGTGTAGAAGCAGGTACCAATATTAGAAATAAGTCTATTTTATAAATAATTCATGTTAATCGTAATAAAACTATAACAAACTTTTATTAGAATTATTTGACATTAAATCTTTTTCATGGTACACTAAAAGTAATTTGGAAAGCTAGTAGGAAAATATGTAATTGCTATTGTGTTCTCAGATTGAATTGCAACGAACATTATCAACGAACGAAGCATACCCACTTGCATGGTCATCAAGATTAAATTGTTTAAGTCCCAGTCAAAGTAAAAGTAGTACCTAGTCAAATTTAAGTCTCAAAAGTGACTGAGTTTAAACAGACGTTGCACAGGGGCAGAGAAACAACAGAACTTAATTATTTTATTTATTATTTAAATTTATTCAACAAAATTGTTAAAGAATTAAAAATCCATCCATATAAAATAAATATAAAAAACTTTAAAATGCAGAAATTATACTATTTTAAACTTTTAATAGTAAATTCGTGTTTAAAACTTAAAAAAATACATTTTATTTGCACTAACATATAAACACCTAATTAGTTTTTTTTTTCATACGATTAAAAAAATATTAGTACGAGGTAGTTAAACGAAATCCTGTCACTTACTTAAATGAAATTAGAACTTCTATATTCATCAATTTTGTTCGTCATCTCGCGAATATCAAAGGAACTTAGTACGTACGTAACAGTTTTAATACATCTAACAGTTTTAAAAGAAAATCATTAAATTAGAACGAAAACTGAAATGCTGATAGTAATTATGTTATTGTTTCTTCAACTTCTTAGATGCTCGTAGAGCGGCGATGAAGTAAATTGAATAGAATGTGCCACCAGCTGCCAGCAGAATTGTTGATAGCACAGCTATATATTCCACACGATTTCTATAAAAAAAAATATTTAGGGTGAAATACGAAAGTTGGATTAAAATCAAGTTGGATAAATACTATGATACTATGAAAAAATAATATTAAGCATAAACATCACTCGACTGTCAAGCAGTAACTATTTTAAAAATAATTTTGATCAAGATTTTCTGTTTCACCCTTAAAGAATATTTTTTAATAAATATTACTATTGGTTGATATTATAATATACTTACTCAAAGGGAGTTCCACACACAGTATACCAAGACGAGCCATCAGGTGGCAAAATGTTGTTTACGCAGTGAAAGTTGAAATATGCTTCATCGTAGTCTTCGGGGCAGAAATATTTACGTTTGTACACAGTCTGAAAAGCAGAAAATAAATGTTAAAGAAAAACAACAAATGAAGCGGGATTGTTTTTTTTTCAAATAGTCCATAGATATGGTAAAAAATCTTTTGATAATTATATTGTTTGCTTGCATGAGACTATAAATAACTAAATGTGTACCTATTTGCATGTAGTAACAAAAATGCATCCTATAGCTCTTTTTATCTACTGCCTACCCTGCTACATGCAGGATATAGAAGAACCAGGAAGCTGAAGGAACAATAAATTTAGATATAACAAAATATTAACAGACCTGGCCAAATGGTGTGACTAGAGAAGTTAACTCGTGGCAAGGACCAACAGGTTCATGAAGTCCTACGGACCGTTCCTTCGATGGATCAAAGAAAACCACAAACACCCAGTATGTAATGTAATGAGCCGCCAGTTGTAATATCAATATATAATCCATTGACGTTAATCTGAAATAATTATTAATAATTAACTTACGCCACAACTAGGTATAAAATTGACAAAAAAATAATAGTTTACATAGAAAATTTAAAGAATAGAATGCAATAGTAATTAAAACTCTGTAAAGTAATATAACGCAATATTAGCTGTTGCTGGAAATTATTGTATTCAAAAACCAAATTATTGAATGAATGTATATAAGCATTTTATTTGAACAGATGTGACCTTTAATGGTTTAATACAAGATCACTGGTGATCAATTTATTCTCTCTATTATATTCTACTTTTTAAAGTATAATAGTATAATAGATAAAATAGATCAAAGATCTGCAAATTATGTCTTACTAGCGGCCCACACCCGGCTTCGTCCGCTTAAGCTTATGTTACATAAATTGTAGCCTATGTATTATTCTGATCTATAAACTATATTATTGTAAAGCTTCATCTAAATCTGTTCAGTAATTTTTGCGTGAAAGTTTAACAAAAAAATCATTCTCACAAACATTCACATTTATTATATTAGTAGGATATCCGAATTAAAATTATTTAAGTAGGTACCTAATATCAATCAAATTTTAAATTAAAGTCATGAATGTATAAAGAATACCCATTATGGTAAATAAAAAAATACTTACTTTTGTTTATACCGCTCACGGGGGCTTAAAAGTCCAGACAGAATAAAAACAAAGAAAATAGAAAATAGAAGGAAGAAAGTAACTTCAGAGTGAATTTTAAAAACATCGTGCAATGGGTGATAAATGGGTACAAATAAAAGTACACCCCCTGGCATGCCAAATGCCGTAGCTATCAACAAAGATTTCCACTCGACCCCTTTCCTGAAAAAATACATTGTATAGTTATACTTACTTAACTTTAGTAACGGCATGCGGGATGCATATAGCAGGGTAGGCAAAGGGAACCTAATATTTAGACACGCCGTTCCCTATATTCCGCCGACTATTTAAGATATGACATGTTGGGCGGAACTCAACGACGCCCTTTGCTTTGGTACCCGAGAGAAGAAATGAAAATATTAATAAATAATAATTCATTCCCCTCAGTGCGAAACTAACTCACAACCGTCGCGTTAACAATTTGGTGCCCCTGCACCCCGACTGCCTCAGCTAAAATAGTTAATTGTGTTTTAGAATAAAGTTCATTTACTTTGCGGAACTCCATTGGTGAACTTCGGGGGCCATCCATTTTCTGCTCACGTGGAAAAAAAAGAAGAAACTTGCAGCAAATGTCGCGTGGAAGTAGTATGAATTCCACGGGACCCAATAATGACGGTCGAAAATGTTGGGGTCTGTGTCGTGCCAAGTCCAATGTACGAATTTCACCGCGACAATATCGTAAGGAATGTCTATCAATACCGTAATCAGACCAACTGCAAAGGGTTCAGCATATCTTGGCAATTTGAGCTGGTGCACTGCGTATGCGGCGTGATAAATGAATGCTGGGTCTGGAAAGTAAGATTTACGATGAAAAAATAGATTTAAAAAGTGTGAATATATTAGTTTAGAATTAATAGAACATGCTTACATAAAAATATTATGTGCAGTGGTAGTCTAGCACCAAGCAAAACAATAGGTGTTTGTGAATGCCAAAAATTATCATATTCAGGCAGTGCAAAATGCCAAAAATTATCTGCATAAAGGCCATGCAGTATAGTGCCTAACCAGAAGTACGGCCACCTTCCTCCTTTATTCAGAGCTGAAAGATTAGATAAGAACATTAGAGTTTTTTTATTTAAAATAATCTTTAAATTAGCTTCTTGAAATAAAGTGAATTGTATTACCGTGAATCAGCGTAACTAAGCCGGCCAACATATACATTGATTGAGATATCAAGTAAGTAGGTTGTGCTTCCCATAGCGGCCGCACGTCATGGACAGTGACGAGCCACTGCCACCACTGAAAGTATAGTATATTATATTTATATATATATATATATATATATATATATATATATAAATAATCCAAAACATCGAGGACCATGAATTAAGCAAGGGAAAGGAGGGAGATGATCGAACCCACAACCGCGTTTTTACAGTCACACACCTGTGCCCCTGCGCCATTACTGGCTTCATTATTTTATTTAAAACTCTAATTAAAAGATAGTCCAAACGAAGATAACAGTTGTTATGGCATTTATTAGATTATTTATCTTAATTATCTTTCGATTTATATTTCATTATTATGTTAACTCAGATTATACAAAAATACTCTTTGTTGTAATTGCATTTAAATTCACCTTCGCAAAATAAATAATAATAAAAATATCATAAAATAAATAAAAATAAATACTTACTGTAGTATTATCTTCGTTCATATCGTTGTGTCGAATTCGTCTTCGTTCTTATGACTACGTGTTCCTATGGCAGCTACCGGCAAACTGATATAATATTTAAATACTGATTACGATAATAAATAATATTGATTACGATAATAATTGCGTACACAGCTAATAATAATTTAATTATTATGTTTATTTATTTGTTTTAATACTTTATTACACAATAATTGACATTAATTAACAAAAACACAAATCGAAAAAAACAAACATAAATTAATGAAAAATAGAAAACTGAAAAATGGTGTAAAGGCGGCCTTATCACCCACAGGTAATCTCTATCAGGATACTTTTAACTTAAAAAAAAATAACTACTACTATTGGTGTAAAAAAAAATATTTGTTAAAATAATAATCTTACTTATAGAACTACATGCTATAATTCAGAAGTGAGAGGATGATAGAGGACAGTATAAACAACTTGTTTACATGCTTGTGCCCGTGCTTGTGTAAATGTGTTCTGTGCTTGTGTACATTGAATGTCCCTTTTAACGCAAGCATCTGAACTCGACATAAAACATGGAATTCTTAATAGCAGTAAACCTGTAACAGAACCTTTTATAGATGTATATAAAAATAAGAATAATATATCGAATGTTCTTATAGGTTTCCTGCTCTTTTAAGGGCTATTTAGTATTTGGATTATTACAACATTAAATATTGTCATACTAATTTATAATGTCTGTGACTATGACTGTAAATCGATATAAGCAAAATGTCAATATTTAAAGGTATTTGCAAAATAATAAATAATAGCATTATTTTAAAGAAAGCTGCAAGAAATATTACTGTTAATACTTTCAGACTTAATAAAACCTTTACACATTCTATACGAGTAAAGAATCCAAAAAAGGAGCCAGGGGAGATCATAAAATGGGTGTTATTGGTAAGGTTATAAATCATTATTTTTCATTAGTACTTAAAATACACCGTCCCCTCCGTTTAAAATATATAGATTTCCTTCTTTGTTATAATTTTACTATACATGTTATAGAATTATATTTTTATGTGAGGCGTATCTTATGGCTTATATTTATTATGAATTTGCTGAAAATGCCATTCTATTATACAAACTATATGCGTTTTTTTATAAAATAAATTAGCTTCACGCTGGATCCCGCACACAGCACTTTCCACCAAATTCTGGAGGCATTGCATGTTGAGTGGCGGAACTCAATGCCGGTATTACAGTCACACTTTGTGACTCTGCGGCACAACTAACCTTATATTCAAATTCTTCTTTATTCAAATAAACTATAAAAGCACTTTTGAATCGTCGAATGTACATGTCAACAAAAAGCTACCACCGGTTCGAAGGCAGTTCTGCTGAGAACAGCCGGCAAGAAACTCAACAGTTGCTCTTTTCAAAGTCAATGGTATATTTTACTATTACATTAGCTGGCAGCAATCCTGCCATATATATTTAATTTAAATTTTCATATTTATTTATATATTTATATGTTTTTTTTATATTTAAGGTAATGCCAGTAACATCGTTTGGTTTGGGATGCTGGCAAGTTTACCGTCTGCAGTGGAAACTTGAACTTTTAGATATGTTACAATCTAAGTCCAACTCTGCTCCAATTGAAATACCTCATGAGTAAGAACTATTTGTGGGCTTAATATAACTAACTGATTGATTGATTATTAATATTGTTAAAATAACATTCATACTTTCTCCACCATGTTGCATATTGTTATCTTTTTTAGTTTTAATGAACTTCTAAACATGGAATATAGACCAATTAAGGTAAAAGGCATATTTCTTCATAGTAAGGAATTCCTAATAGGACCTCGTGCACTTATTGAAAATGATGTAACTTTGCCTAGAACAGGCTCACTTTTGTCAGATCCAAAAAAAAATCAAGGATGGCTTGTGATTACTCCCTTTAGACTGTCTGAAAATGGGTGAGTTTTATAGAAACCTATTAATATAATATATTCCTCAAACCACATGCTTAGTCACATTATAGTGATGATTGATTTTAATGTATATTTTCCACAGCGAAGTAATACTCATAAATCGGGGATGGATTCCGCAAAATATGCGACCAAAAGAAAAGCGTCAGGCATCGTGTGTGGAAGGTGAAGTAGAAATTACTGGAGTAGTTCGCCTCACTGAAAAGAGGAGTCCATTCATGCCTAAAAATAATCCCGAGAGAGGGTCATGGCTCTACAGGTACTACTATCTTTTTTATCTTCTTACTGTATCTTGCATATAGCAAAGTAAGGTCTACCTATAGCCTATTCAAACCAGAAAAAGATTAATTGGTCCTGAATGATGGAAGTAATATATTTTATTAAAAAAATAACTATGGAAATAACTTGCTGATAGCATTATTAATAATACTGTTGACTGACATTTGTATAACTTATGAAACTCTTTCTGACTTGATAGAAATCATATATTATAAATTATTATCATTTTTTAAATAGTTTGTATATAAAAATACCCAAAAGGCACAAACTTCAAACACAAATGTGTACAATGTGTAAAAAAATTATAGGGCACAGATACTGAAAACATTTTCTATCAAAATGTGAAATTTTATCATTGATCAGTTTATATCCACTATTTTCACAATAGTCTTGTTGATATGAGAGAATTCTATCTAGTAATTTTCGTTTAATTCTTATTACTCCATTGTTACTTATGTTGTTTTTTGAAGTTTCTTGTTTTATTAAGCTCATGTTCTTTTGGTTTTGTTATATTGACATTTTCATGCTTAAAACATGGGTGAACTTTAACCAAGTAATGCTAGCACTTTTCTCCACCAAAAATGTAATATAATGTATTGATTTAAACTACATGTATTTTCTTTTGATTCTCCAGGGACCTAGACCAAATGAGTGAGTACTTTAACTGTGCCCCAGTTTGGTTAGATGCAAAAGGTATTCCTGACCCTCCAGATGGCTGGCCTCTCCCAAATCAAACAAGAGTTACTATGAGAAATGAGCACCTCTCTTACCTTATCACCTGGTACATGCTGTCAGCATTCACAGCAGTTATGTGGCACCGGTACTTCATAAAAAAATTGCCACTTGTATAAACAAATGTCTTTTTTGTAAATTATTATCATATTTTTTAAATGAAGGTATAATATTATAAATGTAGTGTAGGAAGATATATAATAAATAATCTAGTATCACAAAATCTATGTTGTATTATTATGTAGTGAACCAGAGTTGTGTTTATTTGAATGTTTCATGTGTATAGAATGCTATACATTAATAAAATGAATACTAAACCTACCACCATAGCTTTGATGATACCCATTTGTGTATTCTGTGCAATAACAGGTCCTCTAGCAATTAGTTGATATCAGGTTAAATACTCTTGTAATAGGTTTTGCATTGTATACAGAGTACACTCTACAACCAACACATTATAATATGTAAAGTTTGTATGATAATAAAATTTTTACTTTATTTTTAGATAGGTATATTTAGTTTTAATTAAAACTAATATATAGTTGCTTGAGATCTATTTATTTCATTAAGAAATATTACATAATTTTACAGCAAATTATAATAATTCATAAACTTTCTATAATAATCTAAAAAATATTATCAGTAAAGTCAATTTAAAACTTAATTATAAAACATGCACTAGTCAATCTGTTGAAATAACAAATAATTATATGTTCCTGATGTCATAATAAACGCAGTCTTATAATAAAATATAATTAAAGTGCACTAAAAACTTGTAAACACTTGGTCTTAAACAAAATTTTATTGGTATTTATATACATATAAATTAAAATATAACATATATATTGTTTCCTTTAGGGAGGCCTTGACGTCAAATTATTATCTGATAATATATCAGATCCATAATGGGTGGTACTTAAAATATAAATTTCCACATTCCAGCAGCAGTTAATTCTTACACATTGCAGATATCAGTTTGTATTACGAAAGCCTAGAATCATCTGTGTCTGGAACGTCAGTCGCAGGAAAATCCTTAGAAAGGGTCGACGACAATCGAGAAAATTAAAATTAAGAAATATTATAATCCAATTTTGTAGCTCCGCTTGAGTCGTATTACCAATCGATGTTATGTAAGTGTTAAGAGATTTAAAATTGGGCGTAATAGTTCGCAACAAAGATCGCTCAGTTTAGGTAGGTGTTCTTAAATGAACTAGTCCGCTCGCTGACTAGTTTGCCAGCTCCTGGCTCCTTCTTAAGCTCATGACCGAGGAACTAAAAACAAATGCCTTTCATTGCTGGCAGAAATGGAAATATAAACTTGAATATAGCTCCTGCTGCGTGTTGCGACAAGAATATGAAATATATATTTAACTCAACTTTCTCAAAATAGGATAAACTTATAAATGAATATTCATAAAATACATTTCTTAATGTTCTGTTTAAGTAATGATTATTATACAATACACACTTGTTTCACATTTAATAAGTTTTAAAACTAATCGACTATGACTCTACTTTTGTTATGTATTTATATAAAGAAATTTTACAATATTACATATTAATACATAGTTTATTATTACTACTATTATATAGACTGGATCTTTACACGTTTAGCTGCTCTATTAGTTCGTATGGAACTATGGAGCGGCTAATCAGCGTGTGCACCTGAACGTGAACGTCGGCCAATCAGCGAACTAGTTCGCATAGTTCATCTGTGGGAGCGCTCTTTCGAACTAGTGCGTTCGCGAACTACACAAGACTAAAGAGGTTGTTAGAATGACGAACTTATAGAGATGCCAGCACGGGGACGTGCTAGCGTTACATGAACACAGGCAATATCAACTTAAAATTCAAGCGGGCAAGTCAAAATTCGACACGTGTATTTGTGGTACGTGCGTGGGCTCTATTTTTGGGGATGTTTTGTAATCACAAAGACCGAGCTCCTTCAACTTCCACTCCCATCCCATCGTCTGTACCGCGTGCAGTGTTTCCGCTTCAGTGTGCTGACGTCGTAGCATACCTTCCTAAAATTTATTTATTTTTTCAATAATTTATTTATATTTTCTTATCATATATTCTAATATGATACTTATTAATAATGTAGACAAAAAACCTTTAGTACATAAAGGACTAATAGTAAAAGAACAACATTTTAATTGTAAATGGTTGTGGGTTTGATTCCACCTCAAGGGAATGAGTATGTTAAAATTATTGTCATTTCCCAGTTCCAATAAATAAGAAATTGGAACGTATACGACGCAATTTATCGAAAATTAAACAGAGCGTGGAGAACATAATATCTTACCAGTACATACCAACTCCTATCCAGCCCTAGATGTTTTTATGGGTTAACTATAAAAGACGGAACATACCTTGATCTTCTCCCACTTATCATCGACCTCCTGCAGCCACGAGTTGATCTGCCGCCCGTTGCAACGGGAGCGCTGCGCGTTGCGCTTCTCCTCCTGGTCCGGTGCCAGCACGTTGTACACCTCCTTGTCGCGCAGTATCGTGCACACCGAAAAAGGAAGAGCCTGGACAATAGTGTTCATTCTAATAAGCAATTATACTGTTTATATGCTATCCAGACTGTAAACACGACTCTTGTGGGTTCGATTCCCGTAAGGGGGGAATTAATTATTTCAGTTAAAGTGCGCGAGTTTCACCACTCGAGACGCAATGTCTCCTAGATTTATGGACGGACACACTAGCTATGGGAGGTAATAGGAGAGAGGTATAATCATTTTCAGTTGTAACTTTGCATCACTTAAGTATGATTACTGTTTATTATATTGATGCAGCTGTCGATTATTTTATAATAGAATAGAATTAGATTAACAGAGTAACAAAATAAAAAAGGTGTTGTTATTACAGACATTTATAATGACAATTTTTCTTAAGAAAGTTCAATTTGAAGAAATTTTAATATGTATATTTATTTCATATCATCAAATGTTATCTGCATTTTATTTTAATGTTTAATGTAAATTTATTTATGATGGCTATTTTTAGCTGTGAGTATGGACCGAAAAATCAAAAACTTATTCTTTATTTTTTGATTGTCTGTATTATCAATTAATATAAACTATAGTGTTATAAGAGCCTTAATGTGCAATTTCTGTGCCTGTAACTCATTATCTTGAGGTGGCGGGAAACAGACTCGAAATATTAATAAATTGCGATTTTTACGTCACAAGTCGGCAACAGTTATATGATTTACCAAAACAATATAGTTCAACAAAATATTTAAATATCATTATTTAACACATACTTGGTTGGCCACAGCGCGCTCAGCGCGACCGTGCACTCTCAGTATCTCTTGCTCGACGGCCAGAACAAGCTTCTCTTTCTCTACTAGATGTTGTATACGTAATCTTGTTCTGTACTTGAAAAAAAAACACTACTAAAAATAATCTGGAAATTGGAAAAAAAAATTGAGGCCGTTGTGGCGATCGGCATAGCATCGAGCTGAAAACGCGACGGTTGTGGGTTCGGTCACTATGAATTATTTTGATTTCCTTTGTTCTAGTTACAAGAAAAAGCGTGGCGTTGAGATCTCCAAAATTTTATGGAGACGGAACAACTTAACACCAATTTAAAAAAAAATAAATAAAATTCGAATACATTATGCACTTAAGAGAAATGAATATATTACACAAACCTTTCTTTTTCTTGCGATAAAAATTCATTGACCATTTGGGAAGGCAAATTTATTGGTATCTCGACTTGGGGCTCGGGATTTACATTATTTTGGAGTGTGTAAGTGCATCGGTTCATCAGGTATTTGTTAAAATCTTTTGGAGGTTTTGGTTTTACAGGAAATAGGCCCTTCTGACGTCGCTCGATCTAGTTTAACAAAAAAAAAAACAATTTACAATAAACAAATAAAATATGTGAAAATATATGAAATTATTGAATTATGTAGCTGTAACTTTAGTTTCCTAGTTAATAATTTTTTTAGCACACGAAAGTAATCAAATAATTCTTGTTATTTCATTGAAATGAACATTACCTGTTTGCGAATATGTATGTACATCTGGTAAGGGTTGGAATGGGTGATGTTGTGGGTTAGAGTGGTGCTGTCAGGCACCTGGTCACTCTTGGACTCCCGCGAGTGGCTGTCCTTGGACGCTTTGATCTTGCGCTTCCTCGGGTGCAACTCTACGGACGGGCCCGGACCTAAACCATACATATAAAATAAAAAATTAATATCAAGATTTCTTATCACAACTAGGGACAGTCCATAAATTACGTCATACGTCAAGGAGGGTAAGAGATCGACGAAATGTGACATTGTGTTTATATTTGTAAACCTCCGCGAGGGTCTCGCAAGTATAAACACAGACGGGTCAAAAACTAACGAAATCCATATGCAATAAGTTATGGATGGCCCCTTATATATTCTTACCATTATATTATTACCATTTTCCAAATTTTAACGTGAGCATGTAGAAAACATACTTTGTAAGTACACAATACATTAATATTTCAATTACAAAAATAGACGAGTAATATATCACCTGACTCAGATCTTCCACCAGAACCAGACGTGGACGTAGCATGATCGCCATCTTGACCCTGCAAATAAAAATGACAGTAAATGTGATGAATATTACAAATCACAAACACTGTTTGTACAGGCAGACATTTCAAGAATACCTAAAGTCTCTACAGCGATATGGCAACTACTGTACTGTATGGTACTAGATACTTACAGAGGCTTGTGGACTTTTGATGGAGTTCAAAGCCTGACCGTGTCCCGACCTGGTCTCCGAACCTGTCGGGGAACTCCTCCCCTTATCTTTATCCCCGTCATTGGTTCTGTGGGAGCGAAGTACTCTTTGTCCTGCCTACAAGACAATTATTTAATGTTTACCTACTAACGTCTTACTACTTTAAGCCTTTCGCGAAATAGTCGTATATCATGAATAATTACGTTTTTTCTGATATACATACTGTATTCTTAATTAAAAATCTTGGAATGGTAGCTGTGTGATTCTAAAAACAAGTTAGTAAAATGTGTAATCAGCAATATGTGTATTATTGTGTATGTAAATGTTAAATAAATTTTAATTGTAACAGTCAAAACAACCATTTGTTGATTGTGGTAACAGATTTATTTGTGTTTATTTTATACATTAGGTCATCCAGCAGTTTTGCAATATTTAACACACATAAGAAATACTTTAAGTTAAAAATTACATTGATAAAACTATTTGATAGTTGACGTAACATGCTAATTACAAAAAAACAGAAATCATACAAAAAAAAAGCAACTGTAAACAATTGAATGATTATTGTATACAATATTTTTAACTGCACTATTAGGTATAATTTTTCAAGTACCATATAGATATAAGGTCTAATATAAGTTACCTTGCCCTCTCCTGATCGTTTGTCTTCAATATTGCCATCCGAGCTATCAGATGTTTGTCCGGCGTCAGTGCTGGTGCAAGGTATGACGTAGGGCAGTGTAGATGCGCCTCCTCGCCCCTTCCCGCCTCCCCTCGAGCCTGTTCCCGCTGTGCTTATGTTAGTTAAGTCATATCTAATGATATTTTTATTAACTCTTAGACATATATCGAAATCAAAATATTTATAAAAAATGTATAAAAATTTTCGACACTAATTCGCGCCTCTAGGAAAGTCCCGCTAAGTTCAATTTTATATATAAAATATCAGCTTCACGCTGTATCCCGCACACAGCAGGATAGGCAGAAGGAACCTAGTGTTAAGACACTCTTTAGCCGATGTTAAGTGGCGGAAGTCAATGTCAACGACATAAATATTTCATTTCCTCAAGTGGGGATCGAACCCACAATCAGTCGCGTTTATTCACACTATGTGCCCCTGCGCTATTACTGGGCTTAGAGGCCTACTACTACTACTACTACGACTACTTTGTTAGGTGATTTATAATTAACATTTATACTTCTATCAAACATTTTGACATAATTAGTGCAAATTTTAAATACAACATTTAAAATAGAGCACTGTACCTTCTTCTTGTTCATTTCTGCTTCCCGAACCACCAGCACCACCAGGAATAACAATTTTAAGTGGAGGAACTTTCGGCGCTGACGACTCTTGGCTTTTCTGGTCATCATCACCGTCATTATCCTTCCCTTGGGTAGGCTTTGGGCTTGCTACAGGACTTTTTCGATCTTGTTTACCAGATTGTGACCCTGATGAGTTTTTACCGGCTCCAGACTTCCCCTGTTGTAAAAATTGTTATAAAATATATCTTATTAATTGTTATATATTTTAACTTTTTTCAGCTTTACAATTTATATTGCAAATAACTATCCACTCGAATTTGGGACATGATGAGTAGCAAAACTCAAATTATTTCCCTCAAATTCACAATGACCACATTCACTGTTAATCTCTGTTCCAATGTACGATGGTGTTTAGTTAGTTAGTCCTTAGTCCACGTAAATATAATAAAATATAGTCACAGAATAAATGTACTGTAGTTGTACCTGATGTGTATTTTGAGCATTAGCCTTCGCTCCACCGCCACCCTTTCCCTGCGCTTGTCCACCTTTCCCTGATGATCCACCTCCCTTGCCTCCTGATTGAGAACCTTTCCCCAATGGTGTTGCACCAGTCTTACTTGCAGGTCCCGGAGGTTTGCTACCAGTTAGGATTCTGTTAGGATATTTTCAAAACCAACTCATAAATATACTAACTAAATAATGCATTTCATCACCTTTAAAACAAAAATAGTATATGAAAAAAATAATACCAAATATAGCTAGTTATTAATTACCGGCCAGTGCTTCCTCTTGCTACAGGGGCAGGTTTTGCCATGGGTTCCTTTTCCTCAGTATCTTTTCTCTTTTTCCGTTTTGATGTATCATCCTCTGTGGCTTCTGCCTCCTGATTATCCTCTACATATGATCTTTTTGAACTAGTGCCCACCTCATCTTGTGTTGATGATACCACCCCACTACTAAGTTGAGTTCCCTCTATAAATATAAGAAACACATAGAATGACTAACTTGTAGCTAATTACATCTATAATACTTCACATATTCTTAAATTGTACATCTTAATAATGTTTAAATTACTAAAACACCAAAGAGAAACATAACAATATAACACAAGAGTCAATGTGATGATATTGGAAAAGAAATACAAATTATTTTGTTATTAATTTTATTTTTACCATCTCTATTCTCAACATTATTGCCTTTTTCTTGCGAGGCCTCCTTGCCCTCGAAATTTTCGCCCTGCGCTAGGCCCTCCATGTTGCTTCGTTTGCTTGAATCGCTATTTGCACTTGCATTGCCTTTTTTACTGCTGTCATCCCTTGTTCGACCTGTGTGAGCAGCTCTCGCGTTATCTGTTTGTCAAAATCACTATTTTAATACTTAATGTCATATAAATTACAGATATTAGAGAGCACCCTTATTGTAATGTATACTTTTGGACATCTAAAATAAAAACACTATTTATAGCTGTACCTGAATCTCATATAAACATTTTCGAATAACTTTTAGGATATTGGGGGCGTTTGAATAAGACATGTTATGAAAGATTTTTGTTTTGCTGTGCCAAGCTGACACACTAACACTTAGTATACAGTAGGGATAAGATAAAAAGAGCTTTTTTTATTAGAATATTTATTTAAAGATAAACAAAAAGTATGTAGCAACCTGTCAATAAGAGATTCTGTAAAGATCTCATTGCATCTTTGATAAATGTAATATTCAAACAAGACAATCAAAAAAAAACTTATGAATAATTCAAAACAATTTTGTATCTGTAACCTAAACTAATATATTCAGATATGAAATGTTTCATCCATAATATATCTAGTATAAATGTAAAATATTTCACAAAATTTGTACTGTGAACATGATGTGCCCGACTACTTTCGTCCTGATGCTTAATGTGATCATTATGTTTTAATTAAAAATCCATGATCTATTGAAAGTAAAAAGTGGCTAATATTCTGAAAATAATACTGGCGATATTTTTTGTTGTTTATTCCAGATAGGTTGTTAAATCATATGTGTTAACCTAACTCATTGGGTATTAGCGATATTTGTAACATTATTATAACATAAATGAAATATTATAATCAAAGTCTACTTTAAAATATCAAATTTAATTTACATATGCACAGCAAAAGTAATATGCAATAATCAATACATTTTGAAATCTTATTAAGCAATCAAGACCAAGGTTAAATACATAATAGTATTAAACTAAACACTTTCCAAGAACATACTTCCTGTACATCCTATAACACTAAAACATGTCAATGTAAAATTAGAAATAAATGACACGCATTAATTAATTAGTATTACATGAAGAATACGTAATTAATTACACACAGGCCACAAGACACTATGGAAAAGATAAATATTGAGATTGTCATTAATAGATAAACGTTTTGTTTTTCACGTTAAAATTTTATGCATTGAAACATCATCTCTTATTTTAACCACAAACTTTTCACAAAAGGAGTATCTTATGATTGATTGGCGATTTATGTGCGGCGTGCTATATTCAAGAACATAAAAAATCGACTCCCCTTTATTATGCGAGAGTGCTCTCCTTTGCATGTCACGACGCCCGGCCCTTTTAGTTTTTATTTTGCTGGCGGGTAGAGAACTTTATTAACAAGACACCTTTAGTTTATAAAGGAAAATGTAACATCACGACGTTGACGTTATGGTGCGGCCATAACGACAGCTTAAGCAACACGCCCCTGGAAACGTTCCACTACACGTAAAATAATAATATTTTTATAGTACAGTAAAAATAAAAGTTTCAAGATATTTTATTTACCTATATGTTTACACGTTCCTTAATGTCTCAGATTTATGGTGAATAATTGTGTAATCATATTTGTTAAAAATAATATTTTTTCCACTGGCAACATTATCATAACCAAAATCGATAATTTTAAGTACTTATCTCTTATCTCGCGTTTAATTTATGTATTTTTTAAATAAAAAATATTTACATATGTTTATAGTCATTTTTGTACATATTTTTATGAATAAATATGTATTTTTTTGCTTCTACTAATATTTTTTTAAAATCTATATCTCGTCAAATTTACATATTTTTTAAATAAAAATTAATTAATAAAGCATTTATTGAGTATAAATCATATATTCTTATATATTTTAATCAATAATTATAATTTTCTCGTTTCTACTAACTTATAACGTTAAAGAAATATTGATAATGCCACGGCGACACAATATTTAAAAAAAGACTAACAAAAGTAACGTTATGACGCCTCCCTACGACGGTTTTTGTATTAAGAGTTCTTAGTTATTTTAGGGGAAGTAAAATTATTAATCTGTTTCCGCCACCCAACAACCAGCCGATATTGTAGTACACTTGGTGCCTCTGCGCCACGACTGGCTGCAATTTGATTGATGAATTAAAAATATTAGTTATTTCGTAAGCTATATTTTTACACTAAATTATTTCTGATATCGCTCCTTTTACAGGAGCAGCATATAAATACGTCTTGGAATATAATGTCGAAGAAAAAAACTAACTCATTTGATTAAATTTAGGAGTAGTTAAACATAAGCACCGTGACGTGATTTATTATTATAATGGCGTGGCGAAAAGAGGAGAGTCGTGCTGGAGGGAAGAGAGATCGTATCGTAGTACTACAATGAGATCCAGCAGTCTCGTTCTAGATATGAAGTAACGCCCACCTTCATTACGAAACTGGCGGTTTGCTCAGTTCTTACAAAATTATCCTTTTGTTACAAAAGTTAACAAATAGTGAACAATATATAAATCTGTTATTTATTATACAATGTATCCATGACCCCTAGACTTACTGCCATACGCCCATTCAGCGCAGACGCCTTTAAATATAATACTAAATGAAAAAAAATATTTCAGTAAATCATACAATATTCAGCTAGTACCAATTGTTCACTATGGAATATGTTGTAGCTAGTGAAATGAGAAACGTTTAGCAGCGACATAACTATCTGAGTGTGATAAGCTGTCAATGTGATAGTTGGAGGTTCGATTCCCACTAGGAGGAATAAAAAATCAGAGGAAAAAGCGCGCCGTTGACCTTCGCCATTCAAAACATGATTTTTTGATTGTATTTTCACTAGGTGCCCACTGCCTATCCTATTATAAGCGGGATACGGCGTGAAGGTAAAAAAAAGAATACATAACATTGCAGTGTCCTTACTTTAAGGCTACAAAAATAAGATATTCAATCTTACCTTTCAAAGTTTGTAGGTAATCAAAAATGTGTGAAGCTGCATAATCAGACGGTGATTTTCCTTTCGAATTTTTAACAAATGGATCAGCGCCGTGTTCAATGAGAAATTTGACCATCTTTAAGTTTCCTGAAGAGGTGGCATCATGTAGTGGGGTATCGTCATATAAGCCTTTCGCATTAACGTTAGCACCACCATTGACGAGGACCAAGACAACTTCTAGCCACCCATAACTACACGCTTCATGCAGCGCTGTCCAGCCTGTTATGTACAAAAATATATCACGATAATATAACAAAGCGATAACACATCAAAAAGGCAACAAATTAATAATATAAATAAATAAAAACTATAAAAACACAATATAAAAAATAGGCAAAATAATTAAGTGAATGCAACATAAAACAATTACAAAACAATTATTATCAGCTATAATTTTTAATAGTAATGATTTTTTAATTAAGATTTTTTACTAATACAAAAACAGAGTCACAGCTCAGTTTTTAAATTATATTCATGATTTGCAATTTATTGTTAACATTTCCTGTTAATGCTCACCTTCCTTCCTATCAACCTTCAGACAAATGTTTTTAACTTTTGACCCGATAAATATAAATAAAAAATATATATTATTTTTGAAATAGACAACTTTTACTTCATAGTGTATATTAATATGAAATACACATCACAAATCATTTGTGGTGGCAATTACGTATTCCATAATTATTACAACAATCAAAAAAATAAGAAGAAACAAAATCTAATACAGATAACAAAGCCTTTAATGTTATTGTAATTTAAAAAGACTATATCGAATAAATATTACTTACCATTACTTTTCATATATTTTGTTTTTTATTACTATACTTATAATAAACATTTATTTTCGAAAATACAGCACTACAAGATTATTTGGCATCACTTTATAAATACACTATTTTTAATTTGTTTATTTTTTAACTTCACTTTTCATTCTGTATACAACATATAGCAGGGTAGACAAAGGGAATCTAATATTAAAGCACTGGGTTTCTATTGGGGAGAGAATCTGAACGCCAAGATTTGTTTAGTTTGAATGGAAAATAATCCTTTGCCTCGAGCAGGAATTGAACCCTGTTGCGTTTAGTTGGGCATTGTGATGATGGACTTAAAAAGGAATAAAAAAAAAGGAATCACAATTATAATAAAAATATATTACTGAATTATTAGATCTCAAGAAGCATTTAACTATTCTTGACTTTTCAAGACTGGTTACTTTTAACCACATAAAAACACAATATAACATTATTAATAGAAATAAAGTTATATTTAATGAAAATTATATCACAAATAAAAAAAAACCAATTTCATAAAGTATAAAGTGGCTATGTGAGTTTAACATGCTATTATAATTATAACAATGTAAGTATTACAACAATTTTAATATCATTCATTCAAAATGTCTAATTTTGTGGTTCCTTATTACTTTAAAGCTTTACAAAAATTCAAATATTGTTATTCACCTTGGCAATATATTGTATAATTAATACAGTGTACCCGTAGTAATTTGGCAAATGTTTTGTAGGGCAAAGTGAGATTATTGAATTTGTTAGATTGAAGAGCACCTTGTAATATGACAAATTATACTATAAATTGTAGATAAAGCTACACCACTTTACTTGCTAAGCCGCTGAGGGATTCATTCAATATAAGTGTAATAATATTTTTTTCTTTATCTGTCAGGGTTTTATGCTTTTACTTTTGGGTTGGTGAATATATTATTAGGTATAATATATGACACACAATTTATATATAGTTAATAAATGTATGCTTATTAGGTAATATTACATGTACACAGTCAAATTCAAACTGAATAGGTGTTGAGCACAATATAAGTTACAATTTGTGAAATCATGCAATATATTAGTCAAAATTTGCAATAAAATTTATTAACACTGAAAGGTGTGTTTACAGGAAGCACCAGATTTTACAGGGTCTGGGTTACCAAGTTGGCAAGTGCACTGTAATACAGAGAGCATTGCTGTTAAATAGCCATACTTACTGTTAAAATACACTGAATTTCTAATACTGTATTAAAATAAAGTTTTAAAAACAATATAATTATGTAAACATGGTATATTAATAGGAAAAACATATTATAAATATATTTTATTTATTTGGAAAGTAAAATATTGAAAGTAGTCTACTTTATGTATATACAGAATACATTGAAAGCAATTTTGTAATTTTTCTGTTACATGTATCTAAGCTGGTGACAGTTCCAAAAACTACCTAATAAGTGTATTATAGTAAAAAGAAAGTTTTATAAATTAAATTTGTTTTATTTTATAATATAGTAAGTCTCATTGGTCTTAGTTGTGTAAATTTTTTTTTTATGACAATAGTATGTTAAGATAAAAACCTTGTTGTTATGAATGAAAATTACAATATCAAAAATTAAAATATTTAGAAAGAATCTATATAAAGTTAATTGTTAATTTCGAAGACATTCCCATACACCAAATAATTAATAAAAACACAATTTTCAAAACCAAATGTTAAAAATTGTGTATTTTAAATACAGCCCAGAGGTATTAAATTATGTCTATGTTAATATTTACGAAGTTATAAAATATATTGTGTTATAGGGTCAAATAACATGTTTGTAAACAAATAAAACATACCACCAAAGTCTGGGACATCAGGATCTTGGCCTTGGTCAAGAAGTCTTTTTACTTGGTCATGGTCTCCCCTAATAGCAGCTATGTGCAAAGGTGTTTCGCCGCGTTCATTTCGCTGCTGTCTGTTGCGTTTGCGTTCTTCAGCTGGTGTCGGAGCGACTGAATCCAAAAAAGGCGGGAAGTTATATTTTACCCATTTATTTGTTATAAGTAATGTATTTATCAATTCACCTCACCTGGGGGGGCATCCTGAGATGAAATTTGCATCACAAGAGCCAATTGCTGCCGCTCTGACATAGGTGCTATGACTTGATTCCGTGGCGCGCCGTCAGGCCCGCGCCCCGAGCCTCGCGACCGCGATGTAGACGGCATGCTTCGAGTATAACCACGCGTCTACACATGTAATAATTCCATAATAAAACATTATATTCGTTTTGAAAGTCTAAACTAAACTAAACGCGCCAAGAGCCAAAATCACGACGTGAAGTTACTTTTATATAGTTACCTACCCTTATTCCTTTTCCAAGCAGAATTTTGGTGTTTCAATATAAACTTTTAAGCTTAGTAATTCTAATTTTGAAGAAAAAAAAAGCGAAAACAAAACTAAACATCTTTAGTTTCACAAATAATGTTTCTTTTAGACATCACGACGGACAACCACAAATACGACATTTAAACTTTAAAGCAAGCAGTGTTGCCAGCCTCAGGAAAGCAAAAAATAGCATAAATGGAACTTAAAAAAAACAGTAGAAAAAAGTAAAATACAAGAAATTCATTAAAAATAATACAAGTTCTGTTATATTTATAAAGAAAATTGAGTTAAAATGCAAATATCTAACCAAGATATTATAAATTATATTAAAATATATAATTTCATCCCCATTTTCAATTTCGAGGTTTTCGACGTTCACGTAGAAAATTTTTTAGAGTTACGTACAAAAAAATTTTTAATCCTTATAGTATTTCGTTGTTCGTCTATTTTTATGTCTCTCTAGACTGCTTATTTCAAGATCGAGTATCGGATATGTTAAGCTGAAATTAATATCAAATAATCAGTGTTACGATCTCTATGAGCTCAGAAAATGAAAAGTCAACGCAATCTAAAAATACAATCGATTATAGTTTTTATGAAATTTTTATTTAATTTTTATGAAATTCACTGCGTGCAAACTCTTTACGGTACTCTTTACTGTGGACATGTATTTATGAAATTTGACTAAAAGTGAAAATTTACAATACAAATGAAGGTATGAAATGAGTGCAAACTTATACATATTTGTCAACTTTATATAAGTAAAGTTCCTGTTGATCTACAATCATAATGATTTTTACGCATTTCAAAAAACAGCAGATATGAGGACTAAAATAGAAATCAGGGATACGAGGCAAAAAACAGTCAATCTACTGTTAAAATAGTAGGGTTGTAGTATAATGTTGTGCATTTCAATATTCAAAGAAAGTTTTGATCTATGGTATTTCGGTTTTCGATTTATTATGCGATTCTAAATTTTAAAAAACAGTGTGCCGTTTAGAATTTATATTGTTATATAAGGTGTAAATTTTATTAAAATATTATGACGCAAAACCATGGCTAAATAAATAATTAAATATTTTATGATTATTCTGAAAAGTCCTTGTAGATTTGAAATGTCAAATTGATAATATCAATTTGATATCTGTACGTGGTATGTAATTTCTAGTTTCTGAAATTTTGAGCCATTGTCAAATGTCAATATTATTCAATATCAGATTTCTGATTTTTCAGACATTTTTCATTAATTATATATTTAATGTAATAAAGTAAAATGTGGCGTCCTTCGTTTACAATCTTTCGCAAAGTTATAGTGCCTTCAATGAAAGAAAATGTAAAACTATCGAAACTTTTATATTCGACTAAGAGCCGACTACCTCGATCGACAGCAAAATTAACCCTCATAAGTGCGAGTGTCGGTATTTTAGTTGGAGCTGGATATGGAGGTTACACGCACTACAAAATAAATTCTAAAAAATCTCTAGCACCCACAGAAGTGGAAGATCACGCATTTTTGAAAGAACCTCCAAAATATCATGCTCAGCATAAGGTATTATTAAAAATATATGTTCCTGTTCTATAGATATTACCGAAGATTACTTTTGTTATATTTTATACTGTATTATGTAATAAGTACTTAAGTTAATATATTATTCATATGTTAGTTCAGGATCTTGCAATCTATTTTTGATTTATAATCTCTTATTTCTTATTTGTATTGTCATTGTGGACAGTAACAAATATTTGTATTAATATATATATAAATGTTATATGTATGTATGAGGACAGTCGTAGCACAGGGGCACAAAGTGTAACTGTAAAACTGACTGGTTGTAGGCATGATTCCCTCTTGAGGAGATGATATATTTATTTAAATTTATTTTTTCGCATTAGTTGGCAAAGCATGGGGTTGAGTTCTGCTACTCAACACACAATGTCTCAAGAATCTGGCGTAATGTTGGGAATGGAGTGTCTTAACATTATGTTCCCTCTGCCTACCCTTCTATGTGCGGGATACAGCATGAAGCTGTTTTTTTTAAATGTTATTTATCTTATTCCTAAATTTAGTTTCACTGTGTTTCAGATTATTAATGAATCTGATAAAAGCAATTTACAATTAGTTCTTTTCCAATATCAAACTTGCCCATTTTGTTGTAAAGTAAGAGCCTATTTGGATGCTCGTGGCATAAGCTATGAGATAGTTGAAGTAGATGCTGTCCTTCGTCAAGCTATTAAATGGTCAGGATACAAAAAAGTGCCAATTTTACTTGCAAAAGTTGATGGTGGTTACCAGGTAAATATTCAATTTTCTATATTCATATTATATAAACATACATCTGAAATATTCATTAAGATTATCAATTGTGTAGGCACAAGTGGCTGAAGGGGAATGAAAAAGGTAATGCCCTTATAGAGAATGTTTCAGTATTACAGGATCCTAATATAGAATTTTCTTGCATTTCAGTTTTTATATATATATATATTATTATAATTATAATTATTGTTTTTTACTCTTCATTTGAACAGTTACATTGATTTATTGTAATTAATTAATTCCAGCAACTAGTAGACAGCACGGCAATAACTTCAATTTTGGAAACATATTTGAATGATACTTCACTCCAATTAAGTGATATTGTAAAATTTTATCCATTATATCAATACACAACTGATGCTGGCAAGAGTGCTACTGATGTAACAAATAAGTACTTTATCATGAGCAACAGTGCAGTGCCAGATGAAAAACAACGCATTGTTGAATTGTAAGTTTTAATTTAGAATTTAATATAAAAAGTTGAGGTACAGTTAATGTAAATAATGGTATGATTAAAGATAATTCTGTCAAAATTTTTTTAATTATGCATGAAGTATAAGAGTTCTTTCTATACCCAAAAAGGAAAAATGGAACTCTGTTAGGACTAGAGTACAAACTCGATTAACTCAACTATTTATTGTCGTCATTCATTCAGATAATCGAAAATCCGAATAATCCAATGTATAAATTAAAGCTTGTTATATATCTATTAAAATCAACAAGTACATGTCAATGAGAATCAATGTTTATTAAGAAATTAACATTTTCCAAAATACAATTTGTGGCCATTTTTACGTAAATATAAGTTTTCTTAGGTTTCATTGTAATAGGTTGTATAAAATAATTATCGCGGTTGATAGTCCGGATGATCGCGAATTCATATAATTGAGGGCCGCATAATCGAATTTCTACTTTTGTTGTCTATCAAGGCCTTTTATTAAGTTTGCATGGTGGTATCAAGCTGAAATTGATATCAAATATACAGATTTACAATCTCTTGGGGCATAGAAAAATGTAAACTTTTAAGTCAAATATTTGATCAATTGTGAGTATTGAGTCAAATAGTGGAAATTTATGGTTATATTTCTGGACAGGACTACTCCTACAATCATAAAATTGCTATGATACATACACTCAGTGGGCAAATCCAATTCAAATTTGACTTTTTTTGCTTTTAGGGAAGAACGTGAATGGCGTCAGTGGGCCGATAAAATCTTAGTTCATACACTATCCCCAAATGTATACAGGTCTCCGGGCGAATCACTTGAGACTTTCAAATGGTTTGAACAAGCTGGTGGCTGGAAACAGTCTTTTCCTGCCTGGGAATGTGCTGTAATGGTTTACATTGGCGCAGCTGCTATGTGGCTTATCGCAAAAAGATTAAAAACTAGGTAATTATTGCAATATATTATATTTAGAAATTGCATTTGAATAATTTAAAAATGTTATGAAATTTTATTTAATGTGCAATAAACACAAGCAACATAAACATTATTAGACACTTATCTGGAATACAATACAGATAAAGTAGATAAGGAAAAGTTGTAGTTTTCCTTGATGGTGTCTTAACTGTTATTTAAAAATATAAATGTAATGAGGCTGTATATCTTAAAATTTTATAGTTAGAATAACACTTATTTGGTATCAATCGTTATAACACTTTAACATTTTTAAACTTTGCAATCTAATAAACAAAAGATTACAATATTCAGACAACTCCTTGTGACAAATTTACATCGTAAAACTTTGGACCATGTTTCCATGAACATGGTCCGAAGTATGGTATCCCATCATAGAAAAATAACTAAATTACCATAAAAATTACCTCATCATCACTTGCCACATTTTGTCTATCGATCTACTTACCATGCCTGTAAAGTATTAAATGCTTTGTAATATAAATAATTTACTAAATTTATGATTTTTTCCACATATTCCAGACATAATATTAAAGACGACGTCCGACAATCTCTTTATGACGCCGCAAACGAATGGATGACTGTTGTTACTAAGAAAGGAACACCATTCTTAGGAGGCAAAAAACCAAACCTCGCTGATATATCCGTATATGGTATTCTTAGTAGCATTGAGGGGTGTAAAGCGTTTCAAGATTTACGAGACCATACCGACATAGGCAAATGGTTTGATAATATGAAACAAACCATACTGGAAAGTCGTGGAAGAGTTATGATGGCTTCAAAGTAAAATATTTCTTTTGCTAATGCGATTGTCTTCTGAATAATGTCATACAATGATGTTTTCTTTTTATTTTCTTAAGAAGAATGTACTTTCAGTTATTATTTTGTCATAATTTATATTTGCTCCATTATAATGTAGACTTAGTAGCACATAGCTATATCCAAAAATGTTTCAACAGTCAATAATATGGGTATATAAATATATCTTTATTTATTTGTAAATTAGCAATGCGATGGTGATATGAAATTTTTAATTGTTAGCTAGATTATATTTACCGTATGCTATGGCGACTTTGTTATAATCACAGTGACCAAAAAGTAATTTTAGTACAAAATTTTGATTTGTTAATTAAAGTTTTATACGGAATTAAACAACGCATATATGTAAAGTATAAAATAACCCTTGTAATACAATGTTAGTTCCAATATATATAATTTTTTACAACTGCAGTATTCACAAGGCAGGCATCCTTAATCTATATTCCTATTATTTACGAGATATGATTTATTTATATTTTATATATATATATATATATATATATATATATATATATATATATATATAATATAAATAAATATAGTATAATATACCGTACATACACATAATTCGCATTCCATAATAAATATTATATAAAAGGTTAAAAAGATCTTTATTTTTTGACTCCTAATTTTACCATAAATATGAGTAAAAAAATTTACTTTATTGGCTGTTGAAAATTTTGGTTCTCTTTAACCTGCCCAGTATATTATTATGTATAGATTCAGTATCATAATAATGTAGTATTATAGGAATATTTAATAAAACAATTGTTAAACATATTTTTTTTTATTTTCAGCATATTTAACATAATACAAATGTAAAATTTCATCGAAAAAAAGACAAAAAGTATTTTTTTTTTTAATTTACCATTAATGTCTTCTTTTTAATGTTTAAGTGCTTATCTCTACATATAATAAAGAAGTAAAAATGGCGCGTCTGTACATTAAATATATTTACAAAATAATAATTGAGGTGGGTTTAGGAACAGTAAAAGAACCCAAATATACATTGAAAAGTTACCAAAAAAAATTGTCTGTTTGTCTGTTTATATACTGGACGGATTTGAATGCAATGCTTTGGTTGTATGGCTATTAAGTCTGGGCAATATCTAGGCTATATTTTATTTTGAAAATCTGGATACCTCATGTGGAACTTTAACAGCCTGTCTAAGCTATCAGAGATATAAATATACTGCCTTGGGGAAAATAAAATTGGATCGAGTACCTCCACGCGGTGCAGGCGGTAACAGTTCAGGTCTATTTTACAATGATAGGTAAATTTTTGAAGACTTTTTTTCACCTCTGAAAAATAAATACGATCTTTGATGGACGCTCTTGTATCCCGCGATTAACACAATTCTTTTATAATCTTTTTCACCTATATCTGCCCTCTTTTACACGAGTTCGCTAACAGTATAATAAATAATTAGCTTTACGTATCAATGCTCCAATATCTAGTAATGTATATTATTACAAATATCAAGAATCAACATTCCTTAAAGAAATTACGATAATATCGTAAAAAAACATATTAGAAGTCATTATAATTGTCAGTCAATTCTTTGTATTAAATGAATAATCATGTAGTTCAAGCGGGCAAAGTCGCGGCCGCTAGTATATAATAAAAATATCTAGGAACATTACCAGTCAGTTATTTGAGTTTGGCTCTAACGTAGCGTATTCTTATTTAATGTTGTTTTTGAGGAAACGCTTAAATTTAAGAGAAAACCTAAACCATTATGACATATTTACATAAAAAGATGCAGATAAATTAGCAAGCGATTTGAGTGTACGCAAGAGAGAATCCTCTATTAGCGACGTCTGGTGGCGTGGTTGTGGTGGCACCTTCATCACCATCTGTCACCACGTACAATACGAATGGTTTAGCTCCCGCTGTAACAAAAACATTAAATGTTATTTTAGTACCAATTTTTGAATCGATTTATTATCTCTTTTTATTCAGTTTCACGCTATATCCCGCATTTGGCAGGGTAGGTAGGGGAACATAGTGGTGAACACTCTGCTTCTCACTTTCTTTTTTTGAGGCATTGCCGTATTGAGTGGAGAAACTCAACACCGTGTTTTGCATTTTTATTTTTTTAACAATTCATTCCCCGGAGTGGGGTCGAATCCTGTTGCATTTACTTTTTAAATACGCGCTTGTGCCACTCCGCCACGACTGCCTCTAATTTCTTCATTAATAAACTAAGTATTGCCTTAAATGATATTTAAAATTTAAAATTAGAACCGCTAGCCTTCTTGTTAAAAATATCACTGCTATTTTGATTTCTTTGCTTTTGCTTGAAAACTCACTGTATTTATAATATTGAATATTTTTGGTGACATACTTATTACCTATCATACATTTTAGTATTTTAATACTTTGTCGTCAATAGTATGTACGCATTGTCGCTTTAGTCGTCGTAATGTAACATTTGGTTGCCTAAGAGGCAATGTCAACTTCTCACAACTCCTACTTACATTGTACAGTAACGAACCCTAAACCACAAAATCGATCGGTGCCGACCGCAACGTTAGTAGCTACTACAACAGGGTTAGGTATGACCACGAAATCGGTAGTACAGGCGGCCCCATTGCTCGCTCCCACCGACGTACCCAGCACCGTGCCGTCCACGCCTTCTACGTCACCTGTCACGGTGAAGGAAAACACGTCGTTGGCTGTCTGAAAAATATATGAAAATTACATTTGATTTCCTCGCTTGCGTTCCTTCGTATGGCTTCATGGAATTGAGCTTAGGTACTCCTAGAATTACATTAAAATTGTTAATGTTATATAATATATTTTTTTATCTGAAAAACTGCGGTCCCATCGTTTTTATTGTTGTTAATAGTAGAAATACTAAAGGTGGAATGGACTATATTAGGAATATATTACACATTTTTACAAACCAAAATCTGAAATATTCGTAAAAATATATTTTTTTACCTGTGCATATTGGATAGCGCAATATCCTGCTTCCATTCTTATACATATTCCATAATTTAAATTGGCTATTTGCCTTGTGCCAGTTACTAAGGACGCACTCAACAGCGTGTTAGCGGCTGCACCGTAGTTAAAGCTATTAATAGTGCCAGTCAATCCCGTGTAATATTGTAAACATCCGTTTGGTGCTAAAATATTTAAATACTTAAAATGACCCAAACTTGTATGGTATTTAAATATATACATTTATTTATATGTGGCTCGGTTTTCTCAACTTTTGTGCAATGGTCACTCGGAAAGAAATTCATCAAAAGTAAGAAAAAACTAAAATCAACATTGTGCAGTCATCTACAGTTAACTTCAAGGCGGCCATGACTTGTTAGCCGTACTATAAGAACGAAATGATATAGATGTACAAGTGTATACTTTATCAGTATAATTCGAGAGATATATAAGTAAAAATATAATTATTAAATTATCAAATAAATACAAACCCAAGCCAGGACAATCACATCCCAACTGCGTAAGCCTCATATTCCATCGCCTCGTGAATGTGGTGGCCAGGGTCGCAGTCACAGTAATAGTAATAGCTGCGTTGCCATTGAAATCTACAAATAATGTTTGGCCCGTATTGTCCCCGCAGAGAATTGGCACTATAGTATTTCCACCGGTTATAGTCAGAGAATCCGTCGCGCACACACCGTCGCCATTAGGCTGGGACAGCACCATGTCCAGTAAATCTATGCGAAGCTAAAAAACGCTCGTTAAATGTTAGAATATATAATCTTTGCCAATTTAAAAGGTTTAATTGTATTAATCAACTCATTGTTAGGGAAGTTTCCCATTAAGGTCATCGGCTTAAACTATTTAATGGTCTTTGGCCATACTTATAAGATATTTATCGTAAAATTTTAATATTCACCTGGCAAATATTAGCGTTACATCGGTTTACAATAATAGAACACGCTTGTCCTCCAGCGTAAGCGGCTGGATATCCAGGGCTTGTAAAATAAGTGTTATTTACATTTGTTGTCGAGCCGCAAGTGCGTGAAACTGGAATGAAAATTTTTGTGTTAGTAAATTTCTCTATAATTTATTAATTAAAATATATTTTTCTATATAATTACCAATACAACATCGTCCTCGTCTCGACGCGCATGTGCCGGTTATGGTACCATTTAGATTATTGCATTCACGTCGAGCTAGGCATGTTCCATTCATTGTGTTAGTACTCGAACAGTCAACATTAGCAAATCTGACAATACTCACGAAAGGAAATACTGAAATAAAAATATATACTATATATTCATCGATACGTTCATGGATAAATTGATAGATAAAATGTAAAAAAAATGTTTAGAAAATAGCATACGTATACTATAAAATACATTGCAAGGGTGTGATTGAATTATTATTACTCGAGGAAATGAATTATTATTAAGTAATATATTTTTTCATTTCTTCGCTCTGACAAGCCCGGCGTTAAGTTCCGCCATTCAACACGCAATGCTTCGAAAAATTTGGCGGAAAGTGGGGAACGGAGTGTTAAGACATTAGGTTCCCTCTGCCTACTCTACTATATGAGGGATACACCGTGAACCCGATTTATTTATTTTTATAACTCTTAAAACACATTACATTGTTATAAATAGATTTTTATAGATAACTTACATATTCTTCCTTTTCTCTCTTCGTTTCCATCACTAATATCATAAGAGTCGTCATCTACATCATAAGGTTCATCTATATCATTAGGTCCATTAGCAGTGTCGTCTAAGACAGAATATGTCGCAACAGTTACCAGGAACGCCGCAATCGACAACCAAAAGAGCTTTTCAGTCATTTTTGATGAAATTTCACTTTGCACAAGCACTAAATTAGGTCAATTTTTAAAATATATTTTATAAAATAATCAAATTCACATCTAAATCTCCGAATACAAAATGTGAGTACTTAGGTCAAGTCTACACTTATATAAAGTGTTTCATAACGGTTGTTTATTTGTGAAAAGTGTTAGGTATGTGACCGTTTTCCTATTAGCGCTAGCGGGCGACACGGTTAGCATCACGCAGCGATATTTAGGAAACTAGGATATATATTTAGACGCGTTTAAATGCCTAGTCTTTTTACATTTTCCGTTCCGGTTCCAGAAGTTGACAAACTTAAGTTTGCGGGCGTTGCACTCGTTGTGTATGAAATGAAGTACAAGTGTAAGTTTGTAATGGTTTTTTTTGACAATTTAAATATTTAATTTGTGTTCAGGAAACCACCAGATTTGAATATGCCGACGGTGCTTCAGCCGGCGCGTCTCGTGAACTGGCTGCTATTAAATGTATTAGTCTGGAGTCCCAAGTAATATATATACCTTTGTTGGCGCGTTTCATAGATAGTAGTGTTTACACTATATGAAGTCTACTCGTCTCACTCGCTTTAGATACTCATGCCTTACCTACATTAAAAGCTTTTATTTAACTTGCAATGTATGTATGTGGGTTCGGGTGAAATCTTTGAGATAAATTTTGAAGTAGATATCTTCAAAATCAAATTATACATTGTCATAGCAAAAATAGTGACAGTCATAGATAGGAACGAGAATTAAAGATAAGCTTGTTACACCAAGTTTTCGCCTCCAAAAAGTTAGTAAATCCTTTATGGGTCTGAGTATACGTGTATATAATAAAATTCCGCAGTGTATTCTTAGTTTGCCACTACCAAANTAGGGCGGTATCATCGGCGTACATAGCCAAGTGTACATCCCTGGTACGAGGTATGTCTCTTGTGTACAGCGCGTATAACATAGGAGAGAGGGTTGAACCCTGGGGGACGCCTGCGCGAAGGAGGCGGGGAGAGGAGAGAGTTCCTTCTACTTTATAGCGGAAGTATCTATTTGACAGAAAATCCCGCAGGATGCGCACGAGACAGTCTGGCAAGCCAGAGCGCCGCAGCTTGAAAATCAAGCCGTTATGCCAGACCTTGTCAAAGGCTTTCGCTACATCGAGAAAAATGGCGGCAGTGTGTCTGCGGTACGAAATTTTTACTTTATATTGGGCTATGTGCTCTACCACGCGATGGACTTGGTGGATGGCGGAATGTTTCTTTCTGAAACCGAATTGCTCTTTGATGAGCAGAGATTTGGCTTCTACCACCTCGGAGAGTCTAATGAGAATGATTCTCTCATAAATTTTACCTAAACAGCTGAGAAGGCTGATAGGTCTATAGCTAGAGGGCATATTCCGCGGCTTGTTAGGTTTCGGTATACCTATGACAATGGCTTCCTTCCACTCATCGGGGAAGGAGCACGACATGAGAAGGGAATTAAAAATAATGACCAATAGAGATAAGAACTGAGCCGGAAGGGACTTAAGTGTTCTATTAGACAATTTATCGGGCCCCGGGGCCTTCCTATCTTTGAGATTTTTGATGATGTCTTTGACCTCGTCTTCCGAGGTCGGGCGGAGCGGTTCCCCTTGCGAGGGCGTCAGAGCCCATTCTGCGACCGCGGAATCCACGCGCGCAATGTGGCTCGGGTCGCAGGGCTGACTACTCGGAGTACATTGAGCCTCTAAACTGTCAGCGAGACATTCCGCTTTTTCGGTGTCATCGGCGGCAATTGATAAATCTGACCTAATGAGAGGAGGCATAGTCGAGAGACAATCGACTCTAAAAGCTCGCGACAGCGCCCTGAATGCCTGGTGCGATAGAGCGAGCCCCTCGAGCTTTTTATCCCACAACTCACCGCGCAGAAATTCGAATTCAAATCGAACTCTCCTCTTTAATCTATAAAATTTCCTACGATTGTCGTCAGTCGGGTACGTATCGTGTCGTCGCATAGCTTAGTTTCTACGCCTAATCAATCGCCTGAGCTCTTCTGAGATATCAAACCTACCGTCGGGTAGGTTTGTTACCTCTTTCGAGCAACTCTGGATTGTATTTTGAATATAATCGGTAAATTTGTTCGCCGCGTCTATTGCTAGCGCCGCGGAGTCGGCTATGCCAGGTATTAATTCCTTAAGAGAAGATTCATTAGAGCGGAGGGGCTTTGCAAATCTCCTCCAGTCGATCACGGTTTTGGTGGTAGGGCCTGAGGGGCACTTATCACCTAATTTGAGAATAACAGGACGATGGTCCGAATCTAAGTCGGGAATAGAATCTATAGAACGTTGCGACAGAGCGACGTTCGAAAGTATGGCAATATCGAGTACTTCGCCTGTGCCGCGGGCACAAAAGCGAGTGGGAGAAGGCGGGCCTATAACACAAGGGTAATATTTCTCACAGAAGGCCAGAAGCCTCATGCCGCTGACATGAGTCACCGACGAATTCATTACAAAAAAAGACAAATTCATTGTTTACAATTGAGATCCCCGATCAGAAGGACCGAGTCACCCATACTAAATAGCGCCAAAATGTCGCACTCTAATAATTGCCTAGACGGCGAACGATAAACTGAAGCTATAATCAAAGGCTGATGGCCTGTGAGGAATACCTGACACACCAACGCCTCGGATGCTTTAAGAGACGGAGGGTCGACTGGTATACAGTGTAAATTCTTTTTGTAATAAAAACAGTGACCTCCATCAACATAATTTAAGAAATAAAAATAAGCTTGCTGTGCCCTTCTCTAGGCTCCATAAAGTGTCTCACTCATTCGTAGGTCAAAGTATACACTTTTATAACAAACTTCCAAACGACGTGGTTAATTTATCACTGAACAAATTTAAAAAAGTGGTAAAGCACAGGCTCTGCCAAAAAGCATATTACTCTGTTAAAGATTATGTTCGCGATAAAGATGTTTGGAAATGAGTTGCTCTATTTCTAAGTTAAAATTGTTAATTGTAATTTGTAACAAATGTTGGCATTTAAAAAGAGTGGCCATGAGTTTCTTTGCCTGTATCTTCTCATGAGCTCAACTATTTGAACGGCAAAATTGCACATTTTTTTTTGGTTATTTTGTTTTGTATTTTGTTTTTCTACTTTTATGACATGTCCAAGTAAATGTTAAGCATTTTTATGGAATAAAGATATTTTGACTTTGACTTTGAGTGCCTCCACCGTGGGTGGCTCTATCATTTCTTACAATCCTGTAGTTCGCAATGCTAGGACTACGAACCACAGGTTTAAGAAAAGTCTCCTGTATACATAAGATATCTAATTGACGGGCGTGCGCGAAGGCGCACAATGCCTCTTTTTGACGTTTGACACCGTTTGCGTTAAAGGTCGCTATTGACAGGGCTCTCGGTTTAATACGCGCGAGTTGCGAGTCAGCGGGCAGTGGGGTAAATCTATTAATGACCGCCATTGGAAAAAATTAGACTGCTGCGAAGCCCTGAATGGCTTCAATATGATCTACGATCGCTTGTATGCGGACCTCGGAACCATTTGTATTTCGAAGTTTGGCCGCGAGAACTTTGATTTCTTCGAAATCAAAACATCTAGCGAAACTTAGCACTAGTGCTCAGTCGCTAGCAGTCGTTAGAAGAGGGCGCAGTCGCGGTCGCGCTGGAAGGCGCGAGCGCAGGAAGCGGAGCCGCTACCTGAATAGTAGGCGGCTGTACCGGAGCCGCAGCGAGAGCGACGACCGGCGGAGGCGCAGGTTTAAACCACGCATTCTCCAGGGCAGGGGCAGGCTCGTACTTAGTAGGAGCCGGCTCCTTTTTGTTTGAGGCACGGTTTTTGCCTCCGCGCCTAGTGCGTCTGCGAGGCGCACGGGAACATCCGCGATAGTTCGCGGGATGGCCCTGCGTTTCGCATAGCACACAACTAGGGGGCACAGCGGGGTCGGGGACCTTGCGGGGACAATCCGCGGTCGCGTGGTTGTCTAGGCACTTTACGCACCTAGGCCGCGCGAATGCCCAATGAGACCCCTCGAATGTGGGGGTTCGACTCCGATGCCGGTGAGAGAACACACCGATCTCAGGTTAAAAATTTCCTTTCCCTCCTTAGTGAGGCCCAGGATAACGAGGACACAATCGAATTTCACTTAGTGCGAGAATTGTATTAACGGTGCGCCTGGCGCACGGGGAACCCCTTGCTACGGAGATCGTCGAATACTAATTCGACGTCGATGTCCTTCGGGATGCCCTTAAGCACGACGCGCAATTGGCGCTCGTCCTCCAAGGCGTAAGTGTGGTACCCTATCTGGTATTCCCGAAGGAATGAAGTGAACTGTTGGTGTTCCGACGAAGTCTTAACTTGGATTTTAATTCCAACCTGCGTTAGGCGCGCAGTGGAATATGAAATTTCGTGGTTGTTAAGCCACTGTGAAACCTTGCCCCATTTGTGCTTTTCTTGCAAATAAATGGGCGACGGTGGTTTAACGCGAGGGGCTCGGGGCGCCCGGGGGAGTCATCCTCTTCCCGCTCTACCGCTGAGGCGGGGGCAGGGGAGAGGGCGACCGTTGGCGCGGGAACGAGTGCCCTTGGGCTTATTAGCCTACTTGGGCGGCGGAGGGGCCTTAGGGGCCTTGGCCTTGCGTTTGGCCAACCGAGATCCGACGGTCTCGAAACCGTCATTGTCTGAATCGGAGGACGGGCAATTGCCCTCCTCCATCTGTTCGTCAGACTGGATTGGAGAGGGGACGCGGGAATGCTCCCTCGACGGGGCGACTCCGAGGTCGCTGGGCCCGCCGGAGAACATCGGCTCGACTTCGGCACTCGGGCCGGCAGCCGAAGGCTGCCCTCTATACTCGTCGGCATCCGGGCCAACGTCGGGCATGCTCGGCGAGCTTGGCGCGTCGTTTTTCGTACGCGCGAATTGGACCACGGCGGTGTACGCTTCGCCGTGGAAGGTCTCTAAGTGTCTCAGTAGCTCAGAGCTACTGAGACCAGCCATTGCTGTCACTCCCCTCACCTTGCGGCGAGGGACGGGGTGTGTGCGTTAAAATTACAAATAAGCCCAAGGGCAAAAACACCCGTGCGAATGGCGCAGCGTCGCCGGTCCCCCTCTCCCCTGCCTCTACAACTGCGGCCGAGCGGGAAGAGCCCGAGGCCCCCTGCGCCCCCCGTGTCAAGCCTCCGCCGCCCATTTACGTGCAGGAAAAGCACAAATAGGACAAAGTTTCTCATTGGCTTAACAGCCAAAATATCTGCTATTCCACCGCGCGCCTAACGCAGGTAGTAATCACTAGCCACTTCGTCGGAGCACCGACAACTAACCTCATTCCTTAGGGAATATCAAATAGGATACCACTCGTACGCCCTAGAGGACGAGCGTCAATTGCGCGTAGTTCTAAAGGGCATTCCGAAAGAATTAGACGTAGAGCTTGTTTTCTCCGATCACAAGAATAAAGGTTTCCCCGTGCGCCAAGCGCATCGGCTTTACAACTCTCGCATGACAAGGACTATATCAATGCGAAATTTGATATAGTCCTTGTCATCCTGGACCTCACTAAAGAGGGAAAGGAAATTTTCAATCTGAGGTCGGTGTGCTCTCTCCCCGGCATCAGGGTCGAACCGAACAGGGTCGAACAGAAAAAAATGTTTCGCGCGGCCTAAGTGCGTTAAGTGCCTAGACGACCACGCCACTGCGGATTGTCCCCGCAAGGCTCCCGATCCCGCCGTCCCAGCTGCGTACTATGTGAGACGCAGGGTCATCCGGCGAACTATCGCGGATGCTCCCGCGCGCCGCGCAGACGCACCAGGCGCGGAGCCAAAAAAAGGGGGGGCTAATCCCCATAATCGCAAAATAGAAGAACCGGCTCCTAAATACGTGCCCCCAGCCTAAGGAGAACGCGTGGTTCAAACCCGCGCCACCCCCGGTAGTCGCCCGCGCTGCGGTGCCGATCAAGCCGCCGACCGTCAAGGTGGTGGCTCCCAACTGCACCCCTGCGCCCTCCCGCGCCGCCCTCGCCAATGGTAGTGATTTCGCACTAGTGCTAAATTTAGTTAGATCTCTTGATTTCAACGAAATCAAAATTTTCGCGAATAAATAAAGGAATACGAATAGTCCAGACGACCGCGCCCAAGCGATAATCGAGCATATCAATCTCCTGGAAGCCATCGCGGGCTCCATAGCTAAATAAATTTTCCAATGGTGATCATCAAAATATTCACTCCATTACCCGCTGACTCGCAACTCGCGCGTATTCACCAAGAGCCCTGTCTATAGCGACTTTCAACGCTAATGGTGTCAAACGTCAACGTGAGTCAATGAGTGCCTTCGCTCACACTCACCAATTAGATCTTTTGTATACGAGGAGTCTTTTCTTAAGCCCGGGGTTCGCAGTCCCAGCATTGCGAACTACAGGTTTGTAAGGAATGATAGGGCTACTGTATTCCGCTCGACCCTCCGTCCCTTGAAGCCGCCGAGGCGTCGGTGTGCCAGGTATTCCTCACAGGCCATCAGCCATTGATTATTGCCTCCGTTTATCATTCGGGAAATAGGCAACTATTAGAAGCGACATTTTATCGCTACTTAGTATGGGTGACTCGGTCCTTCTGATCGGGGATCTCAATTGTAAACATAAAAATTGGAATTCGTCGATGACTCATACCGACGGTAGGAGACTCCTCGAATTCACTAGTAAATATAACGCTTTTGTTATTGGCCCACCTTCACCCACCCGCCTTAGTGCCCGCGGCACAGGCGAGGTTCTCGACATAGCGATTCTATCGAATGTAGGCTTATGTCAACATTCAATAGAAACAATTCCCGACCTGGATTCGGACCACCGTCCTGTCATTCTCAAATTAGGGCGAGGTGCGCCCCTCAGGCCCACCCACTAAAACAGTAATCGACTGGAGAAAATTTGCAAAGCTCCTCCGTTCGAATGAATCCCCTTTAAAGGAATAAATACCTGGCATCGCTGACTCCGCGGAGTTAGCAATAGACGCGGCGAATATATTTACCGAATATATTCAAAACACAATCCAGAACTGCCCGAAAGAGGTACCCGAAGGTAGATTTAGAAGGTCCCTTCCGGCTCAGTTCTTATCTCTATTAGTCATTATTTTTAATTCCCTTCTCATGTCGTGCTCCTTCCACGACGATTGGAAGGAAGCCATTGTCATAGGTATACCGAAACCTAACAAGCCGCGGAATATGCCCTCTAGCTATAGAGGTTATCAGCCTTCTCAGCTGTTTAGCTAAAATTTATGAGAGAATCATTCTCATTAGACTCTCCGAGGTGGTAGAGGCCAAATCTCTGCTCATAAAAGAGCGTTTTGAGAAAGAAACATTCCGCTATCCACCAAGTCCATCGCGTGGTAGAGCACATAGCTCAATACAAAGTAAAAATTTTCTACCGCAGACATACTGCCGCCATTTTTCTTGACGTAGCGAAAGCTTTTGACAAGGTCTGGCATAACGGCTTGATTTTCAAGCTGCGGCGCTCTGGCTTGCCAGATTGTCTCGTGCGCATCCTGCAGGATTTTTTGTCAAATAGATACTTCCGCTATAAAGTAGAAGGAACTCTCTCCTCCCCCCGCCTCCTCCGCACAGGCGTCCCCCAGGGTTCAACCCTCTCTCCTATGTTATACGCGCTGTACACAAGAGACATACCTCGTACCAGGGATGTTCACTTGGCTATGTACGCCAATGATACCGCTCTATATACTTCTTCGCGTAACACACGCATAATAGCCGATCGACTTCAGAAAACGGCCCGCGTACTTGGTGTGTGGTTCCGCCAATGGAGAATTGAGGTAAATCCAGAGAAGAGTAAAGCGATACTCTTCCCTCGCGCTCATTCAGAGCAAATTTCTACCATCTATCTATTAGATAAAGCCATTCCCTGGGAAAACGAGGTCAAATATCTAGGTGTCACATTAGACTCTAGACTCTCCTTCAAACCCCACGTCACGAAAGCTTGCAATAAAGCTAAATTCATTCTTAATAGATTATACTATCTCATAAACAAGCGTAGTAAAATGTCACTTAGAAATAAGCTGACACTATACAAAACTTGTATAAGACCCGTCCTCTCTTATGCTTGTGTAGCGTTCGCGCACACTAAGCTAGATCCCATGCAAAAGGTACAAAATAAATTCTTACGTATCGCATCAGGTTGTCCCTGGTTCGTGCGTAACGTCGACCTACATAGAGACTTTGAACTGGAATCGATTCACGAGCACTGCAAACGCTTAGCGAAGCGCTACTTTGAGCGCGCAGGCTCGCACGCTAATCCTCTCATCGTTAATGCGTGTGTTTACATCGACATGACCGTTAGCTCCCTTAGAGTAGTCTAATTTGTCCCCAGTCGCGACTTCATGTCGCGGCTGGTTTGCTTAGCATAGGTGAAATCCCAGTACGCTCGACGGCCGCAAGCCGAGGTTCGAGTCCCGCAGGGGGCGCCTTTAAGTCGTCGACTTCCTCACAGGCAGCCACTTAGTGCTTGCATTTCTTCAGGGACAGAGTACCCTCTTCCCTACCCAACCGGTGTCGCTGTAAAAGCCAATAGGGCTAACAGCATTATCCACATGTTCGGAAAAAAAAAACTATATAATATGTATAAAAAAACTCGCATATAATAAAATTTTCTGACAAGATTATTACCTAATATAATAAAAAGGTAAAATAAAAATACAAGATCACAGTGACTAAATTTAATTTGTTTTCAATTGAATATACCAGCAACATATTTTACATATATAAGATATTCATAATGGACAAAAAAGATAACAATTTGATTCAATTTAAGTTAGATTCTTCGTTCTCTTTTGAATTTTACATTTCCTAATACGGTTAACTTTTTAAAGAAAATGCTTAAAATATTTTTCAATGAATAATTAATCTTTTTTATATTTAAAGGCTCACTTATGATGAATTTTTGTATATAAGAATAACTTAAGAAATTACTACTAAGGTATGTCGGCCAGAGCACCTCACGCGGTTATCATAATCACCTTAGGTCATCTACATGATAAAAATAAAACAATATATAATATACGTGTATAAAAGAAATCAAAAACAGGTCATTGGTAATAAATTATTTTTTGACTTAGTCAACATACATTAAAGTAAAATTAACTTGTAAATATAAACTACCATTCATAATTTTTTAAGGCATAATGAATAAGCAAGTACAGAATAAAAGTGAGGTACAATTTTTTTCTTTACATAGAAATGTAAGCTTAAGTCAATAATATTTATTTATAAATCTAAAATATATGATTCTAAAGTATGGCATCTCCTGATGTTTATGGCAAATTAATAAAACCTACCGGTCATTTTTATACTACTTCATTTATAAGTATGTATATCTATATTACACTGAAAGATTTAATGATTGAATTGACAGGACAGAAAATGACAAGATCATTTTTTGGATTATTTAAAGCATAATTAATACGTCTTTTAAGTTTAATTTTGAAAAATATTATTTTATCTTATATAAGTAATTAAAATAAAAACTTCTTGAATTCATAACAATTTACCGTAATAATGATATTATTGACTCTGTTACTTGTTACTAATTAAATAAATTTTAAAATTATACATAGAAGAAGAAACGAACCAGAAGAATATTTTGTAAGCTCTAAACATACACTTTCCTTATAATTTTTATGTTACCGATTATATTGAATACTGTCAGTACTCTTCAATTACTAAATAAAAAAAATATATAATTTCCTTTGTATGGTTAATTCCTTTGTGTTAAATTTCTGTTATTTGAATTAATCTAAAAATTAAACTTTCATTGTCAAATAAAAAAGAAAATAAATATTTATTTTTCAATTGTGGTTCTTAGAATTCGTATTGTATTAAAAATTAAACATAATTATTGCATTATTAATATACAAACATATTAAGTCTATTATTGACTAAATAAAAAAAGTGTGGTAATATTCGTTCATGAATTTCATACCTAAATAAAAGCTCTATATGTAAAGTTCTTTTTATTTATATTCCAATATATTATTTAAAAAAAAGATAATTACAATAGAATAGAAATTATAAACATACCTATTAAATGCAAAGAAAGAGTGGCAAGACTAAAATTCATCAGGTTCGAGATTGTTTTTTAAAATTAATGACACATTCGTAGCTGAAATTAGTTTTTTTTTTCATTATTTCGACATAATTATGACGCGAAAAATTGTAATAAATAATCAACTTCTATACAGATGTATACATAAAAACGCGGAAACGTGCAGAAAGTTATATTAAAGACATTTATTATATTTATAATTAGAATAAGTATAATATTTGCTTCCACTAAAAGTAGGCACAACTTACATTATCTCGAAACTAGTGACTATATGTGATGGCAATTGTGACAAAAATATACACATAATAAAATTGTTAACAATTATTATGCAATTAATAGTCTTGTCTACTTAAGGCACTCTTAGTTTTAATATATTATGTATTTATGTAGTTTCTTGTAAATTTGATACAATGGACGGAGGCAATAAGGCTAGCTGGATTTTATACGTATATAGATTACTTCTTAAAGTACTAAAGCATTTTTTAATAAAAAATATTATATACTTTAAAAGTTTTGTTGTATTTTAATCAAATTGAATGTGCTTTTGAATTAAGCGTGAATTCTAAAATATATTTGTTTATTCCAATTTAAATGTGATTGGCGATTAAATATTTAGTGAAAAGTTATATTGGAAGTGATGATTGTGCTTAAAAAACAACAAAAACTGTTATAAGTCGAGACTAGAAAGTGTACAGCTACGATTTTGAATAGAACGACCTGAAGCTAGTGTTAGTGTTATAAAAATTTAATTAATAGTTATTAATAATAAAAATTCTAATTTGTGAGTTTTAACAAATATAAATATTATATTACGGCCTGTCACTTGATATGAATCAATACGAAAAAGCGAAATTATCTACCATTGTTGAAGAATGCCTGATTTTATAAAAAAAAAAAATCAGGTCGTTATATTCAAAAACGCTTTCGTAAATTAAAACTAATGTCTAATGCTTAAATGTAATATTTTCAATGTCGTTAACATAAAAAATATGTATAATATCTTGGATATTCCTTGCTTTCTTAATATTATTTAATCTTACAATAAATTAATCATATCTAATGAATACTTAGAGCTTTTACGACGTGGTGTATTTGTGACCCTCAGTAGCTACTTCAATGAGCAATAAAAGTATGTTATGGACAAGTTTTTAAAATGAAAATGTAACTAGGTAAATATTAAGTAAGGTTTTTTTAAGTATTTTAAATTAAAATCTAAACTTCGCATATTACGGTAAAAATATTTATTGGTACGTTTACACACAAGCCAGGCGTCGGCCAGTGTCCGCAAGCTCCAATCTTTTGGGAATGTTTGTAGAATTTACTCGCTGGCTAGTGCGTTAGTGACTTTCGGGACGTGGTTGTCGAAATTATTTCAGTTCTTTGCATTACATTTGACATAATCGTATATTGAACCCGTAAAAAAAATAAAAAGAGCAAAAAGTTCAGCCGAGAATCAATTAACGTAAGTTATTATATATTTATATAAAACATTAGTAAAATAACTATGAAATACTGTGATATTACTGAATTAAATATATAAAATTAATTTAATTTGCATATTGAAATAAACTAATATTTTTTTGAAGATATAATGGTTTTTTGAAAACATTTATTCTGACTAACAAGGACATAAAACTTGGTTTGCCTTGTGACAGCTTCTGACACGCTTGTACTGGTGGAAGCTTGCCGAGGCTTGCCCAGCGTGTAAGCGTACTATAACATATTTATTAATAGAAAATAAAAACAAAATTATGTGAAAATCTACTTCTGTCTTCATTGTCATCATTAACTCTATTTTATTTAAATAATGTAAACATATTTATTAGCGAGGTGTCACAAAACATAACAACGCCTTATTAAAAATAATTGTCATTTTTAATGTACATAAATATTTATAAAATACTTATCTATACAATTACATATTTTGGGATCTTCAATAGATGACTCTGTGCTAATAATTTACAGTAATAATTAAGTATGTAGATATGTAAAGCGATTTCCTTGGTAATGATTGTACCTTTTGTGCTTTTTAAAATCATTATAATTAATTTACATTATGGTTAACTGTGGATCTGCATCGCTACATGTTCACAAATTAACTATTAATTTATATGTAACCTCATTTTGTTTATTACTTCTACTTAATCGCAAGCAGATACAAATGTTGTCCATCTATTCCTTTAATATGTAGAAATGTCGTGGTTGCGCCCTTCGCCGTGAAATCACAGTACGCCGTAGAATGTGTCCATGAGGCTAGATTCCAGATCGCAATCTAGAAAGAGGTTTTCGGTACACTCTTTCTGTAAATTAATAATAGTTAATTTAACAATTAGCGTACTGGTAAGAGGATTTTGAAATTTCTACAATTTCAATTATAATATGTTAGTGTTGGTATTGTATTTAATTACAAAAGATCAAAATTTGTTACGTATTAGGGTTCTCTACCTCAAACACAAAATACGGAACCCTTATAGTATCACTTTGTTGTCGGCCTGTTCCGTCTGTCAAGAGCTTTTATCTCGAGATTGCGCGGATGTATCAATTCAATCTGAATTTAATATCAAATATTCAGATTTACAGTCTTTTAGACCATAAATACCATAAAAATCTAACTGGGTCAACGCTATAAAAAGATACGTTAATAAATCCTTTTGGCTGAATTTTCTTCAGCTTCACGCTGTATCCCCATATACTACATGGGGGATGCAGAGGGTAGGCAGGGGGAGCCTAAGACATTTTGCTCATCACTTTCCGTAGAATTCTGGAGGCATTGCGTGTTGAGTTGCGGAACTCAACACCGCGCTTTCCCAATAAATATTTCATAACCTGTCGCGTTTCCAATCACAAGCTTGTGCTCCTGACTATACTCGTATACTAATATTCCTTGATTTAAAAAATACATTAAAGTACAACATACTTGAGATGGTTGAGGCGTGGATGCCTGGTCCTCGCCTCTCCTCGGGTGTCATTTAGAGGTTTTGGGCAGGTGCCGCTTCATGTGCAGCGCGAGGTGATCGGAGCGCGCGAAGGAGCGCTCGCACACCGCGCACTTAAACGGCTTAGCGCCTGTATGCTTGCGGTAATGACGCGTCAGCTCGTCGGACCGGGCGAATCTCCATTCACACTCCGGCCACTGGCAAGTATAAGGTTTCTCCCCTGCGAATACAAATATTCCACTCGTATCGGCAAACGTCTGAACGCATACCATTCGCGGTTTGCAATTGTATATTCTTTAGTTAGTTATTTCATTCTCGTTATATAAAAGTTGTTAGTTGTCAATTTACTTATGTCGCTGTAAGTTAATTGTACTCAAAAAATCTCCCCATTTCACAAATAAGTTTTTGCCTTGAAAACTATCTTAACTTCAACTTTGTTTTATATTAGTAATATTTTATTAAAAAACTAAATACGAGAAGATATTATCGCAAATGCAGCGTCTGTATAGTATTCGCAGCGCACATAAATGTTTTTAACTATAGGCATGAATACTTCACCTGTGTGTATCCTTTGATGAGCTTTAAGGTGCGAGCTTTTCGTATAGACCTTGCTACAGCCTGAAAATTGATATTTTTTAAAATTATTTTTTCGCTTTATTGAGACTTGGAAAAATGAAAATGTCGAAGTAGTCATTTATATAATGTTTTTGTTTAACCAGTGTGCGAAAACAATGCCAACTGTACCTAATACTTAATAAATAGCTTAAGCGGGCGAAGCCGCGACGCAGGACGGGCCGCTAGTTATTAATTATGAGCCTATTCGGAATAGACATCTCTCGTTATTATTCCTGTGAGAATAAATCGATTTATATTTAAATTAATTTAGTACAATATTTATATTTAAATTATTTTTATATCGATACTTATATTCGATCGATACTTGTATTTAAATTATTTTATTATACTTAGTCTTCCAAGACACTGTATGACCATAAATCTAGTCACAGGTTATGTCTCTATATTTAGCGGAACGCGAAGAACGTAGTGGGTATTAAACCGAAGCCCTCTGCCTACTGAAAATAACAAATAAACAATATATTTCTACCAATAAAAACCTTTTTACCTATAAAATCACAATGATGGACTCTTCTTTTCTCCAATTCAGGATTGTTGCGTCTATTGTACTTGACGGAGGGAGGCGCAAGGCGCGGGTGGATGGTCGCGTGCGGGTGCACAGGCGCAGGCGCAGGCGCCGGCTGCGGCGCCATTTGCAGCGACTGCGGCATGGCCTGCCATCATAATAACATTACAGTTACATTTATTAATTCTCTTACATTTTATTTATCATATTAGAATCATATAAATCAAATTAAATCAAATCAACGCACACGGCAGGGTAAGCAGAGGGAACCTAGTGTTACGAAACTCTATTTCCCACTTTCTGCCGAATTCTGGAACTCAACGCCGCGCTTTGCCTCGACCCATAGCGAAGAAATGTTTAATAATAACACGACTGGCCTCAGCATTAGAATCATGTGTAGGAAATAAATCCTTAAGATTTTTACCTGCGGATGATGGTGAGTTTGAGGTAAAGGAAGTGGTGGTACATGCGGTGCACGCAGCAGCGGCGGCGGGTGGTACGGCGGCGGCGGAGTGCGACGCGGTCCACCCTGCAGTTAACAATAATACGTTCTACCTTGTATGAAATTATTGTTAATACTCTTATTCATTTTTGTTCATTTTATATTGCAGATCTTATTTAAAATATTCATTATTTTTTCAATTATTATTAATATGATTTAAAATCTTTTTAAAAATACTTTAACATTATAGGACCAAATTCGCACATGAAAAATTACAATCGCGTGCATCAGATGGTACCATCATACAATCGCGGGCGATCGCAAAGCAGGAACATTAACTAAACATTATGACTACCTGCATAGAGTTCCCCGGGCTGCCCTGGTCGGAGCCAGGTGGCGTCAGGGGAGACATATACACGAGCCTCGATTGGGGGTACTTCGAAAACGGCGTCACTGGCTGCTGCTGCGGTTGATGCTGCAGTGGCTGCGGGTGAGCGTACGTAGGAGGAGCGCATAGCCTTTCCGTCTTGATTTCCAACGGACTGAGTAGAGGTGTAGCGCACTCTTCAAGAAGTGCGTCGTCAGCTTCGAGTTTAACATGGGTGGCCCCCAGTGGGGCAAGCATATTGGCATTCTCAGGATCGATGTTCCTGATGGAAGACGCGATGTCCTCCCACAGGGCGGGGCGGAGGAAGGCATCGTCGCGCGAGCTAGTTCCACCGTCGAAAAGGTCCATGTGGGCGGGCGCGAGAGAAGCGCCCTCTTGCTTGTACAGCAGTGACTCTAGCTCAGATGTCTGTAAAAAAATAACCTCATTTATACTATTGCGTAAATTAAATTTATTTATTACTTAATATGTATTAATTAAAGTTATTTAATCTAAATTCAATCCAATTTCTTCTGAATTCTGGAGGCCGCGCTTTGGCTCGTTACCAGAGCGAGGATATGAAAATATTAAAAATACCATTCCCTGGAATCGGGCTCGAACCCGCAACCTGTCGTGGTTACAGTTTAATTTTATTTCTGAAAGCCAAAATTTATTATCTTGATATAAATGTCACGCATTCAAATATTACTACGTATATATTGAGATTTATTCTAAGGAATGTTTCAAGAAATTTATAATGCAAATCCTTTGATCAGTAAAACCAATCCCATGAGGCAGCGTATTTTAAGAGGACAGCTTCAGATATTAAGTAAAATTCTAAGGTTGAGATTGTAACAAAGACATTCTTGTTATTGGAAATCGATTCCACTTCTGATAGTGCTACGAGTGTAATATTATTATACATTTTATATTCCTAGTTATTATCACGTTAAAAAATAAACAGTTAAATATAAAAACAATAAAGTAGGCTAAACGCTCTATGTAGATATGCTCTATGGACATAACTATAATAAAATTTCAAAATATTAGAAAATTTTATATAGGTACATTTCCAAAAATATGAAGAATATGAAGACGCCGTTGTCGCTGTCTCCAACTTCCCTACAGTGTGGACAGAGCAGTTCTGCATTAGCATACAATACGGTGCGCCCACACGCGGACGCAGGTGATGAGACGCACGCTTTAAGAATTGCTTTTATAAATCGCTAACATTGCATGTATGACATTTTAGTCCACTTTGAACTCTCTTGAGAATAGAGATGGAAATGGTACTTTGATGATAAACCAGGGACGTTTATGTAGATAAGCGTTTAGGTGTATGGTGCAATAATGTATTTTATATTTTTAGTTTTTAGTGTCACGCTGTATCCCGCACACAGCTGGGTAGGCAGAGGGAACCTCCTTAAGAAACTCCGTTCCCCAATATTAAGATATACGAATTCTGGAGGCATTGTGTGTTGAGTGGCGGTACTCTAGACACCAGAGCGAAGAAAATGGAAATATTCTACTGTATTCTACACTAATGGAAATAAAACCCAAAATTTGTTGTGTTTAAAGTCTCTAACAATTTTATATTTCCTATACCTAGTATATTTGTAAATTTACTCCATTACACTTAACTATTACATTTCATACATAATTTCCTAATACAATTCAAACACTTTCCTTGAATTAACCTCTATATTAATTAACTAACCTACTAGTAATATGCAATAATCATATGCCATATTAAATACAACACAACTGAGCCCTAGTAAAATAGCGTTTAATTTGAAACTATTATTGAGTAAATATCAGATCAACCTGCGCCGGCGCAGCTGAGATCGGTAACCCTTTGCGCAGTGGAACCTCCTTCGTAGTGGTGTCGCAAGCGTGCCGGACCGCGCGAATTCCTTCTTTGACCTTTGCGGATCGAAACGATTGCAGCAACGTCTCCTCCACCAGCTCGACAAGCTTAGGCAGTTGCAACATAGATTAGATGTTATAGATCGACCAGCCTTTGTAACGCAAACTCCTATCTAAAACCCCCCTTTTTCTGTCTTATTTAAAGAAAATGCAATTCATTATATAGTATTAGACTTGTCATTTAGTAGGAAATATATTAAGGAATTATTTAAAATTATATTGAGGATTATTGTAATGGAAATTATAATATTTTACAATATCTACTTCTCGATTTAGGAATCTGTGTGCGGTTGTTGGCTACCTAAATGCGCTTTGATAAAGGTCACAACTGGATAGTGAAACATTGATTTATTTACATACTTATATATAGACTGTACAAGTAAAATGGAAAATATCAAAGATAGAAAGTATTATACATTCACTGCTATAAAGACCAACTGCTGTTGATTCTTATAGTTTTGTTTGAATAAATATGAAAAATATAATAAATAACCTATATTGCACCTAAGACCAAAACCACGTGAATAAAATACCATTTTGAAAAATTACAATTACAGAAAGTTATTTATAATATGTGGACATAACCTGGTATACAAAGTATCTTAAAACAAAAGTTTTATGCAAAACTTTTCATACAATTTTACTCCAATAAGTAATAAGCACCCAAACATACAAACTTTCACATTTATAATATTAATATGATAATTAATAACTCGTTAAAATTTAGTTTGTTAAGTCCAAAATGTAGCAGATTTAAAGTGGACTCAAAGAAAAACGAATCTGAAAAATTATGTAACTTTATAAAATAATGATCATAATGAGCTGTCGTGGCGCAGGGCGTGGGTTCGATTCCCACTCTGAGGAATTAATTATTATTTCTTAATATTTTAATTCGAGAGTTCCGCCAATCAACGGCAATAACACCTCGGAAATTGGGGGGAATGTGGGGAACGGAGTGCCTTACACTAGGTTCCCAAAATGCGAAACACAGCAAGAAACTGAATAAAATATATAAATCAGAATACTAATAAATTAATTTTTAACAAAAACAAAAACCGACTTCTAACAACGAACTAAAAAGTGAAAAATAATTATACAAAGATTTTATAATTATGAAGTCGGTGCCAAGCTAAACAAACAGGCTTAGTAATTAGATATTGTAGTAAAGGTGTTGTAGCATTAGCTTGACACCGACTCACCGTTCTCATTTTCAATCAACTTCAAAAAAGGGAGATTCCCAATTNAAAAAAAAAAAAAAAAAAAAAAAAAAAAAAAAAAAAAAAAAAAAAAAAAAAAAAAAAAAAAAAAAAAAAAAAAAAAAAAAAAAAAAAAAAAAAAAAAAAAAAAAAAAAAAAAAAAAAAAAAAAAAAAAAAAAAAAAAAAAAAAAAAAAAAAAAAAAAAAAAAAAAAAAAAAAAAAAAAAAAAAAAAAAAAAAAAAAAAAAAAAAAAAAAAAAAAAAAAAAAAAAAAAAAAAAAAAAAAAAAAAAAAAAAAAAAAAAAAAAAAAAAAAAAAAAAAAAAAAAAAAAAAAAAAAAAAAAAAAAAAAAAAAAAAAAAAAAAAAAAAAAAAAAAAAAAAAAAAAAAAAAAAAAAAAAAAAAAAAAAAAAAAAAAAAAAAAAAAAAAAAAAAAAAAAAAAAAAAAAAAAAAAAAAAAAAAAAAAAAAAAAAAAAAAAAAAAAAAAAAAAAAAAAAAAAAAAAAAAAAAAAAAAAAAAAAAAAAAAAAAAAAAAAAAAAAAAAAAAAAAAAAAAAAAAAAAAAAAAAAAAAAAAAAAAAAAAAAAAAAAAAAAAAAAAAAAAAAAAAAAAAAAAAAAAAAAAAAAAAAAAAAAAAAAAAAAAAAAAAAAAAAAAAAAAAAAAAAAAAAAAAAAAAAAAAAAAAAAAAAAAAAAAACAGTCGAATTGATAACCTCCTTCTTTTTGAAGTCGGTTAAAAAAATAATGAATTGTTTTCAATTATATCATAATAAAGATATCCAAACATTTTTATAGCCCTCAGACCGTTCCTCTAATATAATCGACTATATACTCGAATTAAGCGACTGAAATGGCAGTACCTAAGACATCCACAGCCTTACCACAGTGCAGAATTAATTAAATTATTTATAAATAAAAACTTATAAAAAATAGATTTCTACATCACGATGACGTTAATTTTATTATACTTTTAAAGTAATATAAAGATTGTAAAAAAAACCGTTCGTTTCCATAAAAATATGTTTCATTGGTCGTCTAAGATAATTGTGTATTTTATTTCAACCAATGGCACAGTAATTGTTGATTGTGGCTCGGTGACGTAGTAGTGTGTTTTATAATTTCCTTTTATCAGTATAGGTAGTTAGTTTTGATCTACTTTCAATTTTTTATCAAAGTATTTAATTTTATCGTTCGCTTTTGGCGATAAGTTCAAAGAAAATTGTAAATAAATTTTGTTTCTAATGACAATTGTAAATGAAGTTTGTTGAATTGTTTGTTTTCGTTTTCAACGTTTTAATATGAAACATATAATATAAGAAAAAAATAGTTAGTGGCAGCAAAAATTGTAACACTTTTTAGGTATTAGGCGTTGTTTGTCATCTACACAGTACATAAATAATAAAAAATATTAAAATTCTTACTATAAATGTGTAAGTTGTGTGATTTACTAAAATTTATAATAACATTTTTTTTCAGATTCATGTAGCAGAGTAGGCAGAGATTTCCCCCAAATTCTGGAGGCATTACGTGATAAGTTGATTATGAAAATAACCAAAATTTAATTTCCTCCAATGAGAATCGAACCCAGAACCTGGCGCGTATCTACTAATATTATTCATTTATAATAGATTTATTCAAATTTCCTTAACACCACAGTTGACAATCACCACAGATAATTATTTCAAATGAACAAATCTATCAACTAATAGGGTAGATATAATTCAATTCCAATTATAAAGCACAAAAAAGGTATAAGTCCATAAAACGTTTGTCCCCAACAAAAAGCATTCCGAGTTTCCGCTGCCATTTCTACGTGTGTCCACCAATCACGGACGGGTCGCGTGACGCGTGGCAATATATGAAAGTAATTTTCTCTTTGCTTTTATAAATGCCTGCTCTTGTTGCTGGGACTCGGAAAAAGGGGCTTAGGTAGACTAGCTTGTTACTAGGCTAGCTCAGATAAGATAAACTGTATAGGTAAGATGTTATTAACGAGAACTGAGTTGTACCTTCTTTAATGATTTGTTTAATTATCGCAATTATTATGTACAGAAGCATGTACTAATTATTTAGTTAATAATAATATATTAGACTGCTTATTGTTCACTCAAAAAATAAGAGAAAGTATATAATATAAAAATACTGTGCAGCAGGCGACGTTAACGCTGAAATAGAGATTTGTAAATAATATTAAGTACATATGTAAATAATAAGCATATACAATAAACATACTAAGATATAAGATATATAGATATAATATATTTAAGCATTTGATTGTAGAAAAATCTTAGAGATTATATTATAAGTTTAGGATTTGTAAAAGCTTTGAGTTTATGAAATAATAAGTCTAGATATTTTTTTCATACTTCACCGGAATTGTGTATCTAATGTTATTTTAACAAATAATAATTGAAATAAATAATGACAAATCATAACCTAAGATACATAAACAACTAGCAACTCGCTCGCGGCTTCTCCGGCTAGAAATTCACTCTTATCTATATATTTACTTATCTCAATTTCTTTCATGTTCTAAAAACATTTTCATTTTAAAAAAAACATATAATGAAAACTTAAGCTTCAAGCAATTCAATAAAACAATTATTTTGTAGAAATTTTGTCGAAGTTTGCTAAAATATAATAGCGAAAACTGTATGTAAATAGATTAAGCTGTTTACGATCTAAAATAATCTTAGACAAAAAAAAATTAAAATATCAAACATAATGCACATTTCATCTGTAACATTAATGAAATATTATTTAATGGTTTTAAAATAGTATATACAAATATATCTTAAAATAATACGTGTGGTCCCCATTTTGATAATATGCTCTGGTAAGGCATTAAGGCAGCCTCATCCCGTTATAGCATTGTTTAAACAGCACGTCCGCGTCGGCCCGTGCCGACGATCCATTTCCATAATTCAACTGGACACCCACGCTACAAGTAACTCATTCTTCAGTACACATTGCGAACATTATTTACATTTGTAAAACCATATTCTCAGTTTCCGCTTCTAAGTATGGCGGTATAAGATTCAATTTGCAAATAGAAACTTATGACATAGGATGCCGGAGGTAGTCCGTAATACCCTATTCTAAATTAACTCTAAATATATGTACATATAATCATCATTTTTAAGCACACATAGTAAATATATATAATGTCTAAAACTTAGATTTTTTATTATTAAAGCATATGTTTTACTATTATGAATGAAATTAAATATTAAATACACATGTAACAGTTACTAATTACTCAACTAATTGAATTTTGCATTAGCTTGTCATGAAAAAGAAAAATAAAAAAATGTATGTAGTGTAGTAGTAGTACTCTATAATATTTTTCGACTATAATACGAGTAGATTATGAGCAATCAAATTTTATAATAAAAAATGAACATTATGAAGCAACGGTCCTTGCGGGGCTGGGCGGCGTTGGGCGGGCGGCGATCGATAGTTAACGCCGCCCACTCAAAGAAGGGCCGCCTATAAAGTAGGTTTTGTCATGCTTGAAGATCACTACAACTGACATTTAAAAACTTATTACGAAAAAAAAGTATTTGAATAAGTACTGTAAAGTAATTAAATATGTTCAGGTTTTTTCGTTTTTCTACGTTCTATCTTTTTTTAAATTATTTTTCAGATATTTGAATATAACATGTCTACATATTATGTATTAAATATAAACGCAATTTTTGTTTTTTATCTGTAGAATCAATATGACAAAAAGAAATAAAACAAAAAACACATTTCTATATATGTAGATAACAATTTTTAATACCCAAAGGCAATGAAATATGAAGTTTAATGAAGCGCAACGCAAACATGTCACACTAATAAAATAATTTCCACATTAACTACCGCTAAATAGAGGAGAAAAAGGCATTGTAATTCGAGTAATATTTGCTTTTCCCATAATTTTTGGTAAACGATGGGTCGAGGGTGGGAAGTCAAAAAATGAATTGACAGTAAATGTTACGTAAAGGGGATGTGGGGACTGTTGGATGGGTCGCAATATAATGTAATTACGGATTAATATGATACATTTTAATATGTGGCTGTATAATGTGTTTTTTTAATTTTTTACCGGGAAATATAATATACATTGAAAGTTAAGAATATTTTTTAACGTCACGTCAGCAGGGTTAGGGAATCTAGCGTTAAGACACTCCGTTCAACACATTCAGCTGTAATCTGCTGAACTCAACGCCGCGCTTTACTGACACCAGAGAGAAGAAATGTAAATATTAAATATTTTATTTCCTTCAATATAAGTAATAAATATATATATTTTCTTTTCTTAATTAAAAGGTCAACAACAATAATATATGAACAACTTATATTTCAATAGCAATATTTAATAAGTAGTCAGTCACAGTTCACGGCATGCTTCCAAAGCTGCACGAGCGCTCCCCGGGCGTCGGTTAGCGGCCGGAGCACGCGCGCAATTACAACACAATGCATTCCACGCTAGAAACCTTTATATCTATATTACCGGTATTATCTCTACATCATTTAGTGCATTTCATATGATCAATACTTGTGTGGGTTTTCTTTTTATTATTAGTTTCACGCTGTATCCCGCGCTTCGCTGGGCAGGCAGAGGGAAGTTAATGTTAAGACACTCCGGTCTCCACCTGGCCTTGGTCCAAGAGCGGAGACATGAAATTACTTAAGAAATAATAATTCATTCGTAAGTGAGGCAATTTACGACCTCTTAGTGGTATTTAAACTTAATGGCTCTTTACTTTTCGAAATCGTTTTTAAAAGCTACAAAGTTAAGGAATCATTTCTATTCGTATATTTCTGATAATTATGTTATAAAAATGGAATAGTCGACTTTGTGTATCATATTCTTGATATTTTTATAGTTAACCTAATGCTATCAGTCCAGCCCAGGGATACCAAGTGTGACTGTAAACGCCACAGGATGTGGGTTCCATTCCCACTTAAGGAAATAACATATTTAATATTTTCAGTTTTTCGCTCTGGCACCAAGACGAAATATATGGAACGGAGTGTCCTAACACTACGTTCCCTCTGCATAACCTGCTATGTGATACAGCGTAAAGCTGATTTATTTTTTTATTAGAAACTAAAAGCCCCCTCAAAAAGTTTGCAGACGTTCTTGCGATGTACTAAACAGTGTTATCGTATCTGCCATCTGATCCTGTAATAAAGAAGGAAGCGGGAATCTCTTATGATAGTAACATAAAGATAACTCCGCACTAAACTTGACGTAACTCCCATCACCGATTACTCACCAGCTTTCACACTTATATTAAACATGGACAATTTTCTTTAAACAACTGACTGACTGACTCATCATATATAACCAGTATGTAGCGCAATAAATTACATAATATTTTTAGAAATATTTATCTGTATATTATAATAATATTTTATTAATAGAAAACCGTAGCTTTAATTATGCATTTATGTAATGTGTAGTATTTATAATTATAATATGATAGAATAGTAAAATAATTGTGTATGTACATTGAATGTATGAATCTGTGTTTTTTTTATTTTTAACCGACTTCTGTAAGAAAAGGAGGTTATCGATTCGACTGTATTTTTTTTGTCTGTCTGTTTGTATACGCACATCTTCCCAACTACTGGATGGATTTAAATAACAAATAAAAATCATGGAAAATCATTGAAAATTTTGTCCGTTGTGGCACAGTGTGTGATTGTAAATTCAATCTTCACTCGGGGAAATATTTATGTAAATTTGACGGTTTCCAAGAGAAGCGGGTTCTAATTCCGCTACGATAATTTTTTTATACGCTTTCTAATAAATATTTTTTTCTAAATATTTTTTTCGTAAGAGTCGAATAACACTAGAAAAATGTTAAAAATATATTTAAATTGTTTTTATTCTCCGCTTGTGCAAGACAGGTCGTAGCGTTACGTGGAGAACGGAGTGTCTTGACCACTTTCTGCAAGTATCAATTACACGGATTTTACTTTTAGAACTAGCATGGCAAGTCCGCTCAAACGAAGTTGCGGGCGGCGACTAGTTTGACATAAAACAATATAGAGTCAGCTCAAAAATCCCAAAAAAAAATAGTATAAAATTAAAAAGTTATTCGTTCAGACAAATAAAGTATCTATTAGCATCCACATGCCACAGGAAGCATTTAGCGCCATAAACAAATCACCGTATAAATATTCATAGGTCATCCCCCTGCGTCGAAGGGATGCAATACGTGTGGCTTACTTTAATAATAAAAACATATTAGCAGCATTGCATGTCTGTCTTTCCGTGACCGGGCAGTTTTACACCTGGCCGAATGGGGAGATGGGTGGCCGGCGGAGGGATGGGGAGAGGAGAGAGGGCTTATAGGAATAATAGGGTAAAGAGAGGCCAATGGGGGGCAAAGGCACCGTTTGTCAGCGGTCAGCTATTAATGAATGCTCCCATGATTGTTATTGTACCCGCTGAGCAGTTTTTTTTGGTAATGCCCGTAACTCATCGTTTTATAAATTGACTGTTATGACGATTCATTATTTATAACTGTAATAATGGAATTGAAGCCAGTTCGAAAATCGTTACTTATTTGAAAAGAAAATTACCACAATATTTTTTATTGTGTACCTATTTGTTTTAATTTATTTATTGCGAATGTCTAATATGTGCAACATTATATTTATATTTATATTCAATTTTGGTCATGGAGAATAGTAAATTTATATAAAAAAAATAGAAATTCATTGAAAAAGACATTATTATACACAAAAATGTTATGTGTACCTACTTATTATTATCATCATTTCAGAGATATATGGAGCTTATAGGAGATATTTGTGAGTTTTAGTGCGCTTATATTTTTATAGCTAATACGACCGGACTAGTTGTCTAGGCTTTAAGACGATCCTTTAACAAAAACAAACGATTTCATTTTATTACTTTATACATATGAACTAACCCAACAAAAATAAAAAAAAGAAGTAAAACATTCCTTCACAAAAACATATTAAGCATAAATTTGCACGTAAGTGTCACTAAAATAAGGTCGCAATAATTATAATGTGTCACATTTGTACTCATCGGGCTCTTTTTTAATAATGAAATTATTTGGAGACCGGGTCGCGTGCGAGCCACGTGTCGATGTGCCCCACTGTGCCCCTCTATGCCCGTCTGTGCCCCCTCGGTTGTCCATTACCTCATTAGATAGTCGTGATAATACAAACCCTTCGGGGGAAAGTTTAACTTTTTAATTTGATGGCGTCATTGCGGTGAAATAGTGCATTGTGCAAGGGTGTGATTTACAAGGGATGCCTTTTATCTATTTATTAACTTTGTCTTATCTACATATGTTCAAAGATTTCTTTCTGTTCTTGTAGATAGAACAATTATGTTATAACGTTACATTAATTTCCAAATTTTATTCAACAAATATAATTCGTAGAATATACCTCTACTACATAATGTAGATTTAAATTATACCTAAAATTTTAGTTTAATTTATACTAGACCAATATAATAAAAATACATTTTGGTTTCAATATCTGTCTGTCTATTGAATGTAATGCAGGATAACTGCCAGCTAATGTAATAAATTGTACCATTGACTTTGAAAAGAGCAACTGTTGACTTTCTTGCCGGCTCTTCTTAGCAGAACTGCCTTCCGAACCGGTGGTAGCTTTTTGTTTATATGTTCATTCGACGATTCTAAAGTGCTTATAATAAGTTTATTTGAATAAAGAATAATTTTAATTTGAATTTGAATAAACTTAATTAAAGCCGAAACGTAATATATTCAATAAACAATGTTAAAGTTCAAATTATAGATTTACAAAAAAATATTCATGTTATAATAATAAAAATGATACTTCCGCATCAAATAGTGTAGACAGAGAAATCTAAGTGAGAATCAGTTTATGTGTAGTTGCTACCCGTTATAGATAGCTATTATCTAACCAGACCTATGAAATATCAATATTAAAGATATATCCCGAGTGGGATACCTCAGAGAACCATCAGAAATCCTCCCATTGCTTTATGGAGGTGTTGAACACGATAAGAAAGTTAAAATACTTAAATATTATGTAGAACAGTCAAATATTAATTAATTAGAGCATATAATTTTAAATTTCATTTTAAATTCCAAATTTCACTATTAGTAGGTACTTAATTGAGATGTCATTATCAAATTCAAATATTTTAAATGAAGGCCCGTGTTTCCAGTTATAGATTGAACTACTTTTTTTAATGTTCTTAATTGCAGAAATCATGAGATATTTAATTACAAAAATCAATTAGGAACCAAAGACACGGGGCGGTAGCAATCTGGTAAGAAGGGGGTTCAGTGGCGCTAATTATCTAATGGACGGTGGATGCCACCCCCCGCCCCGGCCCGCCGCCCTGTAATGGATTGTGGCACGCTTGCCGTCGGGACCATCTCGGATTTCGTTCTTGTCATTGAAAATGGGAACATGGAATATTTTATCAACATTTTTGTGTAGAAATATTTTAAAAGTCACATTTAACTGTTTGCGTTATAGCTATATTGTTTGGAAATTAGATCGTGTATAAAAAAAGCCTGAGGCTGGTCTTGACGCAGGCTCAAAAGCGTGTGACTGTTAATGCGATTGGTTGTGTATTCGATTACTAGCGGAGGAAATTAAATATTTAATATTTTCATTTCCTTGCTATGGTAACGAGGCAACGCGGCGTCGAGTTCCGCCTCTCAAAACGCAGTGCCTCCAGAATTCGGCAGAAAGTGGAGATCGTAAGTGTCTTTGTGGGAACGTAGTATCTTAACACAGGGTTGCAGGTTTCAGGTAGGTAGGGATACAGTGCAAAAAACCTATGAATTAAATTGTACCAAATTACTTGTACTTCCCTCATTTTTGCTTTAAAACACTTCTTTAAAAAGCGAGACTATAAATAATTTTATATGGCAACACTAAAGACCAATTAATCAATTTTACTGCCAAACTACGATCGGCGGTGGCCGTTTAAGTATGGAATATGAGTAGGTATTATTGACTGTAAAATTGTATATTAAACTTATGAAACTTTTTGTTCAATTTTTTTTATTTTTTTCTTATTAGGATCACTTGGTTGTCCCTATGTTTTACCCTAAAAAATATTATTCTGGCCACTAGTTGTCATTTAATATTTAAGAAATATATTTTAAAAGTCAAAACAAAAAAAAAGATTAGATTTAAGAACTAAAAGATATTATTTGCATATGTATGTTATAATTACTCGTATTTTTCCTATTCTGTAAGCTTATATTAATACATTTTTATTTACCACACGTGTGCCACATACGTGTAAAAATAAACCTAAATGTACGCTATATCAATTAATTAGTTCAAATATTGTCTCCAGACAATAATTTCATCTTCTAACCTAGTGTGAAGACAAGTGGGGAACGGCCCCACTTTCTGCCGAATTCTGGAGGCCTGTTGAGTGGCAGAACTCAACGCCGCGCTTTGCCTCGACACCAGAGCGAACAGATGGAAATATAAACGAAAAGAAATATTTCACTTCTTTGAATGGGGTATCGAATCCACCACCGTCGCGCTACAGTCACACCCCTGTGCCGCTGCGCCACGAAGGCCCCTCATCTTAATAATATTTATACAATTATATATCCATTTATTGTTGATTAATTTTTTAGGCTACCTACTTAATTTTTATGATGTCTCCTGTCTCCTTTGTGACGTCCACGCAAGTATCAATTTTCCATCATAACGACACGAGTCGTATTCTTAAATAGTTCTTAATAATCGAGGCGTCAGTTTTATAGGAGAGTGCAATAAAAAACGCATAACTTGTCCAACGTAATTGAATGGGTCCGTGGGGGATGTGGGGGCTGTCGGCTCACCAGATAGGCATCGTCACTCGCAATTTGTTCTATTTTAGCTTGGCATACGATATATGCTGGTGAAGCAATATGCTGGATTATATGCTGTTAGGAAATGGAACGCGATTATAAAGAAGCCATCAAATATTTTTCTAGTCATGTTGTGTTAAAATATGCTACTATATAAGTTTTACTATGAGTGAAGTCAGTGGTTGCTCAGGGTATAAAGTTAGATTGTATACGCGACAGGTCGTGAGTTCGATTCCGCTCTATGGAAATTTCCGCTCTGGTCGAGGCAAAGCGGCGTTCAGTTCCGTCGCTGTGTTAAACGCAATGCCTGCAGAATTCGGCGGAGAATACTCCTCCTCCTCTGCCTACTCTGCTGTGTGCGGGATAAAAGTAAAATTTTATAATGTTTACAGAAAACTGTTAAATTTCATAATATTTACAGATGACTAAGAGGCCGTTTTGACATTAAAGCTTAGAGCGCTAAATAAATTCTGCTCTATACCGACCTTTGGCCACCGTACAAGAGTAACCTTTACCAACATTACTAACAGACTATTGTGTTATAGTTACTCCATTAAGTATTGGTAATCTGAAAAGTAATTTTGAAGGTACACTGTAAACATTTTTACCATTACGTACGATAGATTTGTTTTTGCTAGTAGTTTGTGCGTTTTAAAGTCGTATTTGGCATTTTTTATTAATATTACTTTTTGTAGAAAAAGGAAATTAGGATAAAGTAATTATTATTATAATTTTCTTGAACTATTTCCATCCCCCTAATTAATGTTTGCGCACACATAATAATGATTAGTTAAATTAAATTTTAATTTTTTTTTTAACTTTACGGTGTAATCGTACATAGCAGGATAGGCAGCCGGAATCCAGTGTTAGGACACTCTGTTCTTAATTAGGACACTTGCACGCTCATTACCAAAGCGAAGAAATTAAAATATTTAACTTGGGGGTATGACATATTAGTCCCCAGGTGGGAATCAAACCCATAAACGTCGCGTTTACATTTAAAACCTTTGATCTAAACCAAAAGGCCGAGAAGCGATATATTTTATAAGTTATATATTTCATTTAATTTATAAAATTAATACATTTACACACATGTTTTATTTAATAGAGTTTTAATATTAAATTTTAGTTATTTATGTCAATACAAATCCAACTTTTCCAAAAAAATTTTTCGGCAACAAGGTTTCATTAATTACAAATATAAAAATCAAAAGAAAATATAATTAATTGTTCATACATTTAATATTCAAAATAGTATATATTTCCCATTTTCCTAGTAGTCGTCCAATCACAGCGGAGGGCGGGCGGCCCTCCGGGGTGGTGTGTAGACTGACACGTCAATACATGCGCGCGCACGCTTTTTGGCTTATTTAAATTTCTTTACAGTATATAGTTTATTCCAGTACTAGTCTTTCATGGTGCGATTAGTTCGAGAAAAAAAGATATAATCGTGAAAGTTTAGTTTTATTTCATTCTTTTTAATATAATGTCAATCAGACTTTATACTATAGTAATTATAAGTGGTAGCTTTTTTTTCTTCAGCTTCAAGCTGTAGCCGCATGTAACAGAGTAGGTAGAGGGAACCTAGTATTAAGACACTCCGTTCCACATGATCCGCCGAATTTTCGAGGCGTTGAGTGGCGGAGCTTAACGCCGCGCGTTTGCCTTTTGCACCAGAGCGGAGAAATGAAAATATTAATAAATAATAATGAGATACCAAAGTGAGAGTTGAACTCACAACTATCACGCATTACAGTCACACGCTGGTGCCCTGCGCCATAACGGCCTTACTTGAGTTTTCACGAAAGCATATCATGCAATCACGTAATATATTATTTATTAATGAAGTACGTACTATGAACATATATGTATATAAAAATTGTTGGTATATGTAGCTGCTCCAATAAGGCCAGACTAAGAGTCTATAGGGATGTGGTAGATGTGGTCAGATTACTTAAGGAAAAAAATAGATTGCAAGAACTAGACATATTTATTTAACAAATACACTAGTATAAAATAAAGTGAATATTTTAAATTTTCTCTCGTTACCGGAAATAACGTAAAATAACTTAAAAGTTTTGTAGTCTTTGACAGGTTTCATTTAGAGTTTAAGCGAATGATGTCACGCACTGCTCATCGTCTGCGTCACGTCGTCGTAGTTTTTCGCAAAAAAAATATTAATTTAAAACCATAAAGGTTCTTAGTGACCTATTTGTTTCAGTGTACCAGTTTGTTTTAAGCACGATATGAATAGAAAAAAATACAATCGTTATACAATAAAAATATAAAAGGAAAATGTTTGCAAACTTTTCAATTTTTTATTATCTGTATAAATTAACGTGTGAAATATGGTTCTTTCTAAACTAAGCTACTGACAAGTGTCTGACTGTAAACGCGACCGGTCGTGTTGCCTCAACAGCCAATGTCTGCAGAATTCCGCCGAAAATTGGCAACGGAGTGTCATAACACTGAGTTTCCTGCTACTGCCTACTGTGTGCGGGGTACCACGTGAAGCGGATTTAATTGTTTATTTAATTTTTAAAAAAATTTAACTTCCCTTTTATAATGTTTTCGCATAATGAACGTTAAGTAGGTATGTCTAGAGCCGCGACGCCCACGCCGCTGCCGGAAATATCGTACGGTGCGATGGTATCGAGGCTTTATGTTCGCATGCTGCTCACGACTCCGTCATTAAGGAGGATTGTCTATTTTTTGACCCACATTAAAAACACTGATAACAATTAGCTTTTGGTAAAGTCGTAAGATCTTATAGAAGAGTTTTATATATTTATCGAAAATACCTATTATTAAGTTAATTTATAGAATTATGTTTTAATTTTTTTTCGTTGCATAAATTTAGTAGACATGAAACATGAAATTAACTAAATATTTTTTCATTATGAAATAATACTATGTATGAAACTTATGAGAGTAGAAGTGAGAATCGCTTCGACCGCCGCTTAAAGGTAAGCGACAATTTTGACGCAATTATCAACATTATTTTTCAGCTTCACGCTGTATCCCGCATCCAGGCAGAAGGAGCGTAGTATTAACACACTCCGCACACCACTTTCTGGCATTACGTGTTGACTGGCTGAACTTAACGTCGAGCTTACCACGACAGCAGAGAAATGAAAACATTTAATAGACAAAAGACCAACAATTACTATCCAAATTAATAACACTACATCAATAAATTAAAAAAATAGTTTTTTTTATTCGCAATAATAGCAAAATTTTGAAGTAGCTACTTCCCGGTGAACGCGAACGCGCGTCTGCCAAACCTAACTGTTAGTCAAAAGTTAATCTTTTCGTCACGACCAGTATTGACGTAAGCTGTAAATTGTTCCTAAACAACTATACATTCAGTAAAAGTTTGAGGCCATTCGTGGCGCAGGGAAATATGTACGACTGGTTGTGGGTTCGATCCTCGCTCGAGGAAATGAAATATTTATTTAAATGTATATTTCCATTTCTTCCCTATTATCTCGATTAAATTTTGTTCAGAGCAAAGATGTCGGGAATGAGTGCCCCAAAAACTCGAAACGTTCTTTAAGATATGATGGTGTTAGTGGATCAAATAGTACACAGTAAAGAAGACGGAGAATATGAGTATTCCTGCGAAGACGGATTGGGAGCCACTTGAGCTTTTTACGGAAGTCAGAGACATGGTCGTACTTTTTTAATCCAAAAATAAACCGAATAGCAAGATTTTGTAGTCACTCAAGTTTGTTTAACTGCTTCTCTTTCAAATCAAGATAACAAGAGTCAGCATAATCAAGAATTGGTAAAAGTAGAGACTGTGCTAACACATTTTTTGTTGGAATAGGAAGGAAATGACGTAGCCTGAAAAGATATCCTACTGATGCAAACATCTTTCTGCTCACCTCACTCACCTGCGGATTCCAGGACATATTGTGATCGAGGATGATACCAAGATTTTTAACTGATTTACTATACGGTATAATTTGGCCATTTAAAATTATATCAGATAGGGTGGGTATGCTTATTTTAGATATAAGCTTTGGACTACCAACAACAACGGCTTGAGACTTGCTAGGATTCAATTGCACTCCAAAGCACCTTCTCCATGCAGATATTTTCGTTAAATTATTGTTTATCGTATAAATAGCCGCTGGTAGCTCAGAAGTTTTAGATTTACAATAAATTTGGAGATCATCTGCGGATAGGTGGTAGAGGGAAGTGATATGTGGGAAATATTATTAATAAAAAGTGAAAACAACAGAGGAAACATCACGCCACCCTGCGGGACGCCAGCATTGACTGAGGACCAGTCGGAATAAGAATCACTAATTCGTATACGTTGACGGCGTCCATGCAGGTAATTATGAAACCAGTCGATTACATTAGGAGATATGTTAAGAGAACCTAAAGTGGCAAGCATTATGTCAAAATCTACGGTGCCTAAAGCATTGCTAAAATCCAGCAACACTAATACCGTGACCTGTTGAATGGACCCATTCGGATATCATCGGTTATTTTGAGTTTCGATACTCAACACGCAAAATGGGGTACAGAGTGACTTAACAGTAGGTTCCCTTTGCCTACTCTTCTGTGTGTCGGATTCAGCGAGAAGCTTAAAAAAATACGTCAATTTAATAAATATTTTGTAGAAAGCGAATTTGAATTAACATTGATTTATTTATTAACTACTTAAAACTTACATATTTTATAGCCTATTAAAATATTCAAAGAATTAGTCATCCGTAATATTTTTATCAATGGACACGAATTGCCGTAATCTGACTAAATAATAACGGAACTTTTGCCATTGATATCTCGTTAGCTTTGGACGTAAATATCTGTATATATAAATATATTTCACATCTTTGATTTTGGCAGTGTCGTTTCTAGTAAGCTTAGTTTGTCTTCATAGCTTCAACATAATTTTCACATATTTAAGAGGTAACTGGGAACCTAGTGTTAACGCACTCTGTTCTCTTTAAGACAAAATGCTTCAAAAATTCGGCGAAAAGGGGAGAACCGAGTGTCGTAACTCTAAGTTCCCTCTGCCTACCCTGCCATATAAGTTATACAGTGTGAAGATGAAAACACACACACACACACACACACACACATATATATATATATATATATATATATATATATATATATATATATATATATATATATATTATGTCTATAGACGATATATAAGTAGTAGTATTAGTGATGTAACCTTAACATGTTAAAAAAAGTTATTTAAAATAATAATGGCTTGTGTTCACAAAATAAAACAAGTTACTAGATTTTATGTAAATATAAAATTCAATATCCTAATTCATTTTAACAAAACCAAGACACTTATATAGAGTTCTGAATTAAAATTACTACGCGATGATGTCACCATCAAAGGCAACGGACTCGACTGGCTAGGATCTTGTTAGATATAGTAGGTATTTAATGTTTATTAAAAATAGAATAATGTTTATTATAATTAAAATTTATTTATATGCCTAGGTTCTTTATGTGGTAGGAAGAACGACTAGCAGAGGGCATGAGCGTATCTAAAGATATTTCCTAGGGAGGTCTAGATTTGTTCGTGTAAATGTTTTCTTTTATTCATATTTTCAAGGTAATTTTTTTTGCAGTAAAATTTATGGGGTAGGTACAAGACTATTATGGGGTAGGTACAAGACTATTATGGGGTGAGCAGACAGATTAAATTTTTGAACTCTCATTTTTATCTAAAACACGTACGCAATGATAAAAAGTAATATCTATTAAATTATTAAGCAAACTCTGTAGTTTATAAACACAAGTAAATTAATCTACATATAGTTTATGCTGAAATATAATTTTAATATTATTTCCAAATAATAAATTTACATAACAAAAATTGTCTAATATATTTTAATTTTCATTAAGATATATAAGAAAAATTAATAGCCTCTGAAAAAGTATTTTTGAGATTTGGCTCACGTCTCTATATTTTTGGAGATGAGCAATTTTATTGTTTTAAGCAATATAATTATTGTGAAGATAAGTTCTGTATGGTGTTTGCATTATGCGCATAATTGTGAATGCCATCAATGTGAGAGTCGTCAGTCGGCATATTGATATAACTGTTGGGGAAACGCGGACGCCCACGCGCCGAGCCGACTCACGTACAGTAAAGTACGGCCAACGAGTCGTGGCCGCGTGTTGTCTCAGGAAGACAATATTCAAAAGTAAGAAAAATCTTAAAATCAAAGGCGCAGACGTTTGTAGCTAACTTGAAAGCGCCCACAACTTGTTGACCGTACTGCAATGTACATGGCTGTAGGTACAGTCACGTGCGCGGCCATGGTATTTATTTTGATCTCATTTTCATTTAATTAGTATGTAGTGGGTAAACACTGTAGTGGGTTTTATTATCTTTTATGATACAACAATTACTTAACTAATTAATGGACTGTTAGCGTATTATACGATGATTAAAATTTTTATTCATATTTTCAATGGTATTTTCTTACAATTGTTAACGAAATAAAAAATATATATATTTTCATCTTAAAATGTGTTACTAACCTACAAGTTGGAATTTATACTTATCTATATATATAAAATCGAATGGTCACTCACTCGCTCATCACGAAATCTCAGAAACTAGGAATGTGCTAGGAATCCCAAATTTTGCATAGGAGTTAGTTATAGGACGTAGGTGCTCGCTAAGACGGAAATTTGTAATATTCGACTTCTAAGGGGTTGTTTTTGGGGTTGAAAGATTGTATGAAACTTCGTTACTACAAATGCTAGGAGTCTCAAATTTTGAATGGACGTCACTTATAGGACATAGGTACTCATGAAGACAGAAATTAATAATAACGTAGTTCACGCGGGCGAAGTCGCGGGCGGCCCGCTAGTTTTATATAAATGTACCTAAGCTAATTTTAGCTTTTGCTTCATTCAAAAAAGGCTAAAACTCAAATTGAATAATTTTAGACTATAAACTTTGATTAACAAAATATTCCACATCCCTACTAGTTTAGCTTTAACTTTTGCTGGTTGCACGTGAAAATAGTGAAGTGAATAAATGTGAAGTCAATTTAATGCATTCATTTAGATTATAATATATATTTTCCGAAAGTCCAAATTTGAGGAGCACATGAAGTTAATAGAAGCGTCACACAACCTTACTTAACTTAGTGAAGTGGTTAAATTTGCTATAGTAAGCCAAAGCCTTCCTTATTAAGACTAGTTTAAATCCTTTTTGGTCACATTTAATGACGAACAGAGTCAGTCTTAGCTTGTAACCAGTTTGATGGATAGCAACTTGATGTCTCGTATCAGAGCTGATATCTTAAAGGCAAATCGGTATTAAGAGAAATATATATAAAGCCAGCTGGGAACAGTCATGGAGCAGGAGCACAAGAGTGATTATAAACAAGACAGGTTGTGAATTCCCCTTGAGGAAACTCGCGGTGAGTTCCTCCACTCAATACGCAAAGACTTCAGAATCCGGCGGGAAATGCGGAGCGGAAGTGTCTTAATGGAAACGGAGTGTTTTAACATCACGTTCTCAGGTTCCCACTATCTACCCTGCTATGAATTTACAATCAATATTAAGTGGCTCCTATTGGATGGTAACTATATAAATATAAGTAGGTTTATTAATAAAAATATTATAGCACTATTGACCGGAAGTTAAGTAAACGGTATCTTAAAAAAAAGGTATTTATAATATAAACAAATTATAATGATACATTTAAATGTCCATAGGAAATCTTTGAGCATTATTGATAACATACAGCAATAAATCTATTTTAAAATTTGATTATAATTCATTAATAATTTATAAAATTTCACAAAACAAAAAAAAACGCTTAAATATTTATATATAATAATAATATATTATTATTAAAACATAGTCTTAAAGAACAACCGACATTAACAGCTTATAATAATATAAAAAACCTTATATCCACTACACAATTGTGTCACACATAACTAATAGGCACTTAAAACAAAAATATGAACGTATCATCTATACAATTGTGAAATCTTTATAGATATTTTGCATTTGATTGTTTACAGCATTCCTCGTGGCGTTTGAGCGAAGCGAAGTCGGTGAATGGCGAAAATAACAGTAAACTAGTCAAAAAAAACGACAATAATGAAGATTTACTACTGGCCAGTGCAGGTGGGGAGATTGATTGGAAGATAACCTACGCTAGCTCTATTGACCAACCGTTTGATGGTTTTTAGAGTCCCGCACTCACGTCAATCTATATTATTTCTTCATTTATTTTATGTAGCCTTTGTTTTCTTTATTTTAGTCTATATTTGTATATAATATACAAAATAATATTAATACATATTACATTATATATTAATTTGTTTTTAGCCGAAAGTGGGGAACGGAGTGTCTTAACACTAGGTACCCTCATCCTACCTACCTATGAGCGGGATGCAGCGTGAAGTTGATATTTATATATTAATTTGTTACTACTAGCCGTTTGGAAATAGTATTATTTCATACTTATTAAAGTGATGAATCGTTATATTTGGTTATTAATTTGAAATGTCATATTTTATAAGATATAGAACGAGATATTTATGATAGATAATTATCGTCCTCTCGATGGTGGTCGGTCAGCACGTGCAGACCAAAGTACCCAAGTCTCAGGTCTTACTTACTTTGTAAGCAATAGGTATATAGAGATGATGAATAGCATCGGCAGTGATTACGTGATGTGAGCCCAGCCGGTCCCGATGGACGTGGCCCGCGGGCGAGTAGGCCCGTAGGCTACGCTACTTTCTATGCCTGTGCGCAGTTCGGTTGTTATCGATCTTTTCGTATTATGGTTTAAGTAATTTAATATTTTTTAAGCATTATTTCTATAATTCACTTATGTTTTTCAATTATTTTTTTTATTAAATTAGTATGGTCCTTTCTTTATGTTTGATTAGATGGTACAAAATTAAATTAATAAACTAATAAAATATCTTAGTTATTTGCTTGTGGGTTCGATCCCCACTTGAGGACATGAAATATATGTTTAAATTCCATATTCATATTTCTATTTCTTCACTCTGGCGTCGAGGCAAAGCGCTACGCGTATTCTTCATGTAACAAGGTAGTCAGTCTAGTATTAAGACACTCCGCTCCTCACTATCCGCCGAATTCTGTTGGCATTGCGTGCTCAGTAGCGAACTCAACACCACATTTTGCTTCCTCCTCCTTCCTCAAGACGGAATCGAACCAACAACCTGTCACGTTTACATTTACACGTTTGTACCCTTGCGCCACGACTGGTCACGCTTTTTTTTCTCGGTTTTTACGTTCAAAAATTAATCTGCATTTTTACAATATCACCTTTCCCGTTAAAATTGCTGTCACGTCATCACGGTCATCAGTCAAAGTTGACATGATATCTGTCAACTTAAGGAGAGACACTGAGATCTCAAAATTATTATCTTAGGTACAAATACCTACGTAAATATAAAATTATGTTTTTGAATTAGCATCGCGCTCGTTCCTTCTATCAGTTTCATCTAAATCGGCTTAACTCTTCATTTCGTCCGGTTGGTGAGGATAGTGCTTCATCACTGCACACAACTAGCACGCACGCGGGTTTTATTATCCTGCCCGCACAGATGCAGCAATGTATATGCAATTTAAATTTGTGTCGTATTAAATTTTAGTTTTATATTTATACCTGCAGCGTGCAAAGGTTCGAGTTCATTTGTCACCCGAAAGATTATAGTCAACGTTGGTTGAATCCACAATGCCTCATATTTTCTTTCATGTCACCTTATTATACTTCAATGGTTTAAATGGAGTTATAATAAACATTTTATTTTGTTTTGAATGTTATTGGACAAATGAATATCAATTATTCCTAGCTCTTTATCGATTGTTTTCTGCTTTACAGGGAATTTACAAAATTTTTGTTAAAGAATATTTGGTTATATTTTCACGCTATATGCCCCATCTAACAGGGTAGGCAGTGGGAACCTAGTGTTAAGACACTAGGTTCCCACTGCCCACTCTCCACTTTTCGCCAAATTGTTCAAGCATTGCGCATTCAGTGGCGGTACTCTACGCCACAATCCCCCGAGTGGGGATCGAATCCACCACCATCGCGCCTGCCCCTGCGACTCGTATTTTTTTTTACTTAAAATAATTGGATAAATTAATGATCAGTCAACTTCAAATAAGATAATTCTAAATATATTAGAAATATTATTTTTAACAGATCAATTAATTGTGGTTCGCGTATTCGGTGAGTTGCAGAAAGGGATTTATTTGTAAACTCCAACAAAGATTCAGTCAGATCTGAGGCTGTGATCTTAACTGCTGGGACGCGGAAGCACGGTGAGATAAGCCATGCGTGTCTTTCTAGTGATTTATGTTCCTGCAGCCCGGCTTCCGTTAAGGCTAGTTAGTTAATGGGAAATTGTGGCTTGCTGCAGATATTCACTGAAATTATAAAATAAAAATATATTTTCAAATACAACAACTCCAATAAAGTAAGTTTTGTTTTAACTGTTGGTCGGATCGAATAGCGAATTTGAAGAAGTTGATGAAATAAAATATTTTCTATGGTTATCCTTAAGAGAATTCTATATACTGTCAGTTTTAAAATGGCGCCCCTTAATCCGTGATGACCTTCTAAATGACTCTTCCAGTTCTAAGTGATTTGGTAAATTCAAGCTTAGTGAAGTGGTAAAGCTACCGAAAATTCTTGTCATATCTATAGGGAGGCAGTAGGAATTTGTTTTTCAGGATGGCGGTCATGCTCGTTTATAAAATTACACAAAAGGTCAATTTTAGTTTCAGCTCCTGATTGGACCCTTATTATAGACACGTATTGAATTATTAATTACATAAGAATTAAATTAAATAAAATTCACAAAAAAATTGTATCTTAAAAAATAATACTAAACATCTATAGGTATCATTGATATATTTTTATGGTTACTTATTACGTACACACATAACTAATTATATATTTTTCTAAATAAGATTAATGGTCGGAATGAAGGATTCACAGTCATATATTTTTTAAATTTTACGAGGATTAGGGTTCCTTGGAAAAAAAATAACATTTTTTTTTAAACGGAAAGTGATTGCTTCTATATAAATATGATATAAATATTAATCTTATATTAAAGCAAGACTTAAGTATAATTCGTGATCTGGCTACTCTGAATTAATACTAATCGATTCAAGCCACCGTCTCGCCACCTTCACTAAATCGATCCATTAGGTCAAGGGTCGCCATGATAGACCAGGACGGATATATTTTTCACAACATCGCTGTGTAATTCTACTCGTAATGCCGAATCACGCCTCCAATAGCAGAGAGGGATAGCAACATCGACGGTGAAAAGTTGGCGAGATAAGCGGATAATGCAAATCATACTATAATAAATGTATTTAAAGTTTGTTTTAGTAATATCAACATTTGGTCACGATTTCGATATTTTGTCCTAAGGTTGTCGGTATTTCACCTCATTGTTGTTAATCATTGTGTTGCTATTACTTAACAAAATCATTAAAATAATCCACACCTTTAGTATTTTTTGTTTTTGTTTATATTTTCATTACCTCTGATTACCCTGCTAGGATCATTCCTACGTAGGAATGTTGTTTATTTGTACGTTTAAGCTACAGTTAGTGTAGAAACTGAACTTTCATGAAATACGTACCTATTCAAAATAAAGAGGAAAAAGATATATTTTTAATATGAAAGCGAAGCTACAAAAATTAATAACATCTTTAAAGATTAAGACAAAATATTATGAACACAATAAGACAAACTTACATAAACAAATATATGAAGTGTAACTATATTACCAACAATTATTCAAATCTTAAATATGTTTTAAGCTTTAAATGTCAGGCCTGTATTTGCCCTTGAATGCCAGAACTGTAAACATAGATTAAATAACGGGCACTTGTGCTCTCTAATCAGTCAAAATCAATAGCGAGCTGTGGTCCAATCCGAACTGTTTGCTCAAGATACTCCACATGATAACAGAGCTTGCCTAAGAATTATTATACAAATGTATGTAAAATATAGAAATTTTAACGAGGTTACGGTTTGTTACTGTAATATTGACATTCCCTAGACATGTTTCGACATGTCTTTCAATTTATCTAATCGAATTATAAAAGTAATAATTTTAAAAATCGTAAGTCCTAATGGGAACGATTTTAACACTAGGTTCCCTCTGCCTACCTTGCTAAAAAAATGATAGATTAAAATCTTAAATGGTTCTCCTTGTGAAATTTGTATAAAGAACATCAGATACAATTAGTTACATGAATAACAAAACAAGTTTCATAAACAAAAGCGTCTTAAGATTGTGACTTGCGAAAAGTTATCAAAAGCTATGTTTGTATAAACAGAGTGCAATCAATTTAGTCCCCAAATATGTTTACCGAATTTGGATCGTTCTAGAGATATTTGGGATTTTTTTCATTAAAAAAAAATAAGTTATTAAAATACCGCCTAACTGTTAGATCAACGCTCATTTTTTTATTTCTTCAATATATTTCAATTTAGTTTTAGAAAATTAAATGGTAACAATTACTTGTAGGGGCGGAGCAAATGAAAATTGGTGATTTTTCCCACAAACAACTTCAAAAACTACTACTATAAAGGTAAAAGTAATCTCTGAAAATTAGATAATCTTCGCTCTAGGACAAAATATTAAAACATGTACTTAAATCAAGACGCTACTAAAATGTACCTATTATTCTAATACGAGAATTGCCAAGATAGAAACCGATTTCTTCAGATATTCGCCTAAGTTTTTTTACTCGCTTAACACTTTCAGGTAGGTGATGGTAGTATCTAATGTTAAGAGTTAAGACACTTCGTTCCCCAAACATCACCCTTGCGACCAAAACTACCATAAACGTCGCGTTTTTTCTATTTTATGTTGTTTTTACCCGACTGCAAAAGACGGATAAAACAATTAAGGCACCATCACGACATTAAAAGTATTGAGTTTATTTAAAAGTATAATATATCAAAAATTATAAAAGGAAACTAAATAATAATTACACTAAAATTGAATGTAGGTCAACAAATAAAGGTGGGGTTAGCAAAATAGTGTATTTTTTAACTTTATCTTTTGTACTGTAGTACGTTGCAGAAATGATTAGATAATATAAATAGATAAGACGTTAAAGTAAATAGAAGATGCATATTTTTGCTGATAGGAAAAGCGTAGTTAGTCCACATGGCAAATAACTTTGCTTTTCTTTTAGATTCGAAACTATATTAAAATATTTAAAAAGTAGGGTAGAGTAGGGCATTAAGCAACATTAAAAAAGTTTTTTTTTAAATTACGTAATTATATTATCTTAAAATTATTTAAATTCATCCTCGTTATCAGCGAGTCTTCGTCCATTGCTGAACATATCCTTTCCAATGTTATGCATGGTATTTAGTTAATTAATATATTTTTTTAATTATATCATCCAAAATCATGCAAAAAATCGTTAAATTATTGTTAATAATTAAAAATTTAAAATGCCACTGTTAGGTTATTTATATATGTAGGCTGAATAATATGCATTTGTTTTGGCTTTACGTAGAATCGGCAGAGGGAATCTAGGAACATAGTGTTGAGACATTCCGTTCTTATTAAGACATTTCTATTCCCCACTTCCCGCCGAATTCTAGAGTGGAGGAGCTCAACGCCTCATTATCAAATGAAAAAAGAAAATATTAAATATTACATTTACTAGAGCTGGGATCGAACCTACAACCTGTCGCGTTTACAGTCACACGCTTGTGCCGCTCTACGACTGTCCTCAATAACAATATTTCAAAAGTTAATCTAACGTTCATACAAAAACACTGAAGAGATATTGATAAAGTTGTTAGTAGATAGTAAGTACTACACACGGACGAGTGCGAAACATGAAAGCCTTGTGGACAACAAGAACGGGTCCAGGCTGTATCTGAGCGTGTAAAGTGAAACTGTGGCCGTTTATCAATTGCAATTTCATTGCATAGTAGACACCTGCGCGGCTTGCTTGGGTCACATATATTTTAAATAATATTTATGTCGCATTATCTTTTCTATATATTATTATGCATATATTATAAAAAATCGGTACCTATATTAACAATACAATACAACAAACAAGGTTTTAGGTTTAGTTGTAACCTTCACATAGGGTAGGGTAGGGTAGACAAAGGAAATCTGGAAATATTACCCCTAATCTCCCCCCCACCTGCGATTTTTTCTTGAAATATTTTTTTCGTTGTATTTTATAATAGTTTAAGTAAAATATTTTGAAGCTATATAAGATATATTATCTATATAAGAATGCGTGTTTAATTTTAAAAAAAATACCTATCTACAAAATAAGTAAAAAGTTTATGTAATTAATATGGTATTACACATTTAGTATAACCAGTTGGTCGTGATTTGTGAGAAATGATATAAAAATAAACAAATTAATTGTGTAAGATGGCCTTAAGTGAAGATAAGAACAGATGGAAGTCGAGAAAAACATATATTATGGCCTTAATTTGCCATTCTATCGGAATATCAAATATTAATAGCACCCCAAACAACGCTATGATTCAAGGAACGATAGGCTTCACTATATTTATCACAATATTTTATATAATTCTTGGCATACCCATGCTTTACTTGGAATCCGTGGTGGGCCAGTTTACCAATAGAGATTGCATTGACGTTTGGAAGATTCGTCCGTGTTTAGCATTTGTTGGTTACGTGCTAGTTGCTTGGCAAGCTATTGTCCTTATTTATAATCATATAGTGACATCCTTTTTCATGCATTACTTTTTAATAAGTCTCGAAAATCCCATACCGTTCTATTCGTGTGGCTCCTGGAGTACGAAGTTCTGCAAAAGCCTCGTCACCAACTATACGGTCAATCAGGAATGCATCAAATATCAAAATTTATTTTCTTATTGTGAAAATCTATACGAAACGTTTCCGGAATATCAATACTGGCGAAAATACTTGATAGAAAGAAATAATCGAGCTGATAGTATTGCATGGAGAGTTTGTCTCGCGTCAAGTATTATTTGTTTAGTATTATTTCTCAGTTGTTTCAAGAGAAATAAATCTTTGAAATGGGTTGTAAGCATTTTTGTGATTTATCCCGTGGTTACCCTTGCGGCGCTGCTAATGGGATCTATGCTGCAAAAAGGGGTAGTGGCTAAATATGGAGATTCACTGGACCTAGATTTTAAGGAGTTCAAGAAGAGATTTAGACTGTCAAGCCCTATAATGCATGTAGTGTTCAATTTGAACATCGGTACCGGCCTGATGGTGACGTTGGCGTCGAGTGCCTCATTTCGATCTCCTTGTTTTTCAGATGTCGTAATATGTGTTGTAACATGTACGATATTTACTATTTTATATATTTTAACTATTGCAATGATGAGCTGTCCGTATGCTTTTGAATATGGAATACGAGCCTCGGCGCTGATGAAGTCACAAATGTCATTTAGCTTCGAAAAAATTCCTAGACTTTTATATCAGTACCAAAACAGGAGGTTTTATTTAGGAATCGTTTTTAGTTGCAACACAGTTTTAGGGATTTCAACAAGTGTTATATATCTTTTTAATATTCTTGAAGTGATTATGAGTAGACACTCCAGATTAGCAAAATATCCAGGTGTGATTACATTTTGTGTTGTTACTCTTCTATTTCTAATAACAATACCTCTTTTGAATAATTACGGTATTAATGTCCTCGCTTACGGTTTTCGACGATTCGTTACTGCATTTTCAACTTTTATTGCTATTATAGAATGCTTGGTTTTTGTTATATGGTACGGTATACACAAATTTTCCGAAGACATACATTTTATGTTGGGGATCAAACAAAAAAGTTATATAAAAATTTCATGGTTAATCTCTTTTATATTTTTGATTTACACTTTCATAAACGAAATATACTATCAATTTCTTTCACACGTTGGTTTTATTTATGCAAATGTTGCACTACTATCAATTATTGGTTTATTATTGGTGTTGTTTATAGTAGGATTGGTAATCGCTGGTTTTAAGAATGCATTTCGGAAGCACGTGTCTCTAGACCCAACGTGGGGACCCAAAATAGAAATTTTACAAAGAAGCAGAGGAATGTTTTCAGCACAAGCGATGACCAAAGAATATATATACAGGCAATATCACCTGCAAGCTGGGATAATAAAACGACAAAAACGATGTAATACAAAAGTGTCGATATAATAAATTAATTATTGCTATATATATTTATTATAATTTACATAATAAATTCTGATTGTAAATATAAATAGACTTTCAGTCATTTATTCATATATGCTTATTGCCATATTATTTACCGGGATGAAATGAATACAAAAAATAATCCAATATAAAATATTAGTGTAGTGTATCCCGAATCTTATTAGAATCGATCTAGTAATTTTTAATAACATAGTAGCTTATAAAATTTGACATTAATTACTTTAATATAGTAATTTATTGTTTTTTGTATAAATTCTCGATGATTTACAGCAATTCGTTACTTTCAAAATAAATCGATATCCAAATAGAAAACTCTCCTGATGAGTTTTGGAGTTTGTTTTTTTCTTTTATAATGGACACTTAATGCTATTTTGATTTTATTAGTACACAAAATTCTTGTTCACTAGATGTTTTAGTACACTAATAAACATAGCCTGTACGAAGGATATGATGTTCATTTAAAGTTAATATAACATATTATATTATTTTTAAAATAACAACGTCAGGGCTATTGTGAGTCATCATATAATAATAAACATATTATATCAGTATCTAATAAATTAAAAGTTGTATAATGTATTGCGTAATTTGTGAACTTATGTGAGTCATCCTTAAAAATATAACGACAATGCCTCTAATATTTTTTATTCGTTATAAAGGTATTTGAATTGTTCTTTTTCAAAAAAATTGTTCACGTTATATCTAGTATGTAACACGTTAACCAGAGGGAACCTAGTGTTAAGACACTCCGTTCCCCACTTCCCGCCGAATTTTACTAGGCATTTCGTGTTGAGTGGTGGGAGTCGGGCTTTTGTCTTGGTGATAGAGCCAAGAAATGATTAATAAATGAAAATTAATTCCCCCAAGTCATTATATAAACTATAATCATCGCGTTCCAGTCACAACGGACGCCATCATTAATTATTTTCAATATTTTCTTAAATGAATCATCTCAGGTAGAGTTATTAGCAAAAACACAACTCAAAAAGTATACTTAAAAGATACTTTGACGACGTTATATTTACGAAGGCTATAAAAAAGAAAGTTAACAATTTCCGCCTCGACAACCGCCTACTCAGCCATCCGACATTTGTTAACAAAAAGAAATAGGTTTATTGGAAAAAAAAAAGTGGCGCGCCAAGCTGTCTGCGTACTACACGATGTCATAATAACGCGAGCCGCACGAGACTACTTTTGCTATGTAACATATACATTGACTCATTATATAGGCAGTTGAGAAATCATCTCTGTGAGATACAGCAAGTGTGAACTAAATATATCGGGTAGCTAAGGAATCGTTTGATTTGGACGTCTTTAGTACTTATTATATTCTTTTTTCATTAACAAACACGAATTAGTATATTTTGTAATGAAGATCAGAATGAAGCCTATAATTATATAAGTAATTATTAGAATCTTCTTCTTATTTTTTTTCGGATGTGATTATTTTAGAAATGAAAGTTTTTTTTATATTAAGTTCAATTTACTCTGGCTAATAAATATATGATTAAATTTGTTTTACTGATATTTGAAACAAAAAACTTCAAAAATAATGTGAATATAATATATTAATTATTCTACGTTAAGAAATGCTATAAGAAAACCACTAGTACTACTAACAAAAAATCGATTATTAAACGAGCAATTATCAACAACGAGTATTAACATTAAAAGAATTCGATTGTGCGTGTGTCAGTAGTCAGTACGGTAAGTTTAGATTGTCCAAAAGGCTATTAACATACAGTATCAGAGACGAGTGCAAATCCAGTTGTGCCATTGCGTCATACATTAGAATGTTTGACCCGGCGCTAGGCCCGACTGTACGACCGACGTCTCTGCGTGAATTCCTACCATTGTCACGACAGCTCCAGCTCCAGCTTCCAGCCACTTACTTATTGTTACTTGTTTTTGCTACTTACAAAACTCGATCTTTGAAGCGAAGTAGAACTAGATTTATCTAGTCGCAGTCGTGCAGTCTTGAACTGCCTATATTTCTTCATGTAAAGATACGAGTAACGATTGCAATGTTAGCCAATTTTACATTTTATGGTACGTTGGATTATATTTTGGTATTTTTGTGTATAATATACTTATTCTTATTTTTACAGTTATTTATTATAGCTTTATATATATATATATATATAT